>LVTN01000005.1:385407-496450 GCA_001649415.1 Musa itinerans
TGTGTGAAACTGTACTACTTTATGTTCATTGTTCATTTCCCTTTGCCAATGTCTTCTAATTGCAAACTTCGTATTGACAATGTTTTCTATTGTTCAAATGTAGTAGCAAAGGATTTCATTTTTAACATTAATATTAATATCTGAAATCATCTTAATTTCAATGGCAAGAATATTGGAGAAAGATTAAAACTGACTTAAAGCACTTTTAAATGCTTCCTATCCAATATCTAATTGATTAGACATGGCATTATCTTTTAGGAGTCTTTCTATTCACTGTTATGAATTTGTTAATGGATGCCAAAAACTCATTGTTTGAAATAGGGTTGAAACAGAGACAATAGAAGTTTGACATCTGTTTGTGTTCTTTTAGGTTCAAACCGCAGTTGATAGTCTCCGAGCTAGTGCTGTTGACAGAACAAGTAATCTACAAAAGGAAATGTCAACTGCTTCCGATTTTACTTGTTGTATAAAAGAACAATGGAAAGCATACATGGAAGAAACTGAAAATCACTATATTGAGGATACTGCAGCAGTTGAAAGTGGCAGAAATGACATAGAAGAAGGTTTAAAAAGTTGGTAAGTTGGAATGGATAATTGCCGTGAGAATTTCTATACTGCATTGTACTGTACTCCTTTTTTTTTAGTTCACTGTAGTTAGCCTAATTCTTTATTGAATTTTCTTTTTTCTCTATAACAATTTGCAGCATGGCAAAGGTTAGAATGGGTACACAAAAATGGAGAAATGCTCAAAATTCCCTGCTGATGCTTGGTAAAGGGAATGAAGCATCAGCAGATTCAATTGTCAGGTGATTGAAACAAAAGATCTAATGATTTTCCAGTTGTTTTATGGCTAAAGTTTTTGTCTTACAAACTATTTGTGAACCCGTACAGGAACGGATTGGATGCCAACCAGCATCTGCGTGCCAAATTATCTTCTGCTGTTTCATCAACCCTTGAAGATGTCGATACTTCAAACAAGGATATTTTATCGTGCATCGACTGTAAGATGTTCCCGCATATTGCTTCCCATTTGACAATGTGTAAGAATCAGTATCTGATGACATTTATATCATCCAACTTTTCCAGCTTCACTAAAACTCGACCAAGATGCATGTGCAAACCTAGACAGCATGCTCGTTCCATGCCATGGGGAACTAAGAGAATTGAAAATTGGTCATCACCACAAAATTGTGGAGATCACAGACAATGCAGAAAAATGTCTTGAAGAAGAATATACAGTAAGTATTATATGAATGGACAAAATGGAGGTATTTATTTCATCTTCATGTTCATCAACTGACTGCACAACAAATCGAGCAGGTTGACGGACCATCTTGTTCCACCCCAAAGAGACGATCGATCAGTCTGCCAAGCATAGCATCAATCGAGGAACTACGGACTCCGGACTTTGAGGAACTATTGAAGTCATACAGGGATTCAATGTCTGCTTCGAATCAGGCGAACGGAGATGTAAAACATTTATCTGGTTCGTATGAGTCTCAGGTTCAGTCTTTGAGAGATTCAAGGATTCCACTGACACAGCCATCAATTAATTAGGGCAAATAACGTAGTAGTTAGTTCTCAGCTGATGCTGGCATGTACAGAGCATATGAAGGGAGTAAAGCATATTTCATTCTTTCCAGCTTCGTTAGAGTTTCATTCATATCAACCAAGCTGGGTTTTCCAGCAGTGAAGCTCTATTCCATGGCTGTATATGTACAATATAGTTTCCCTTTTTCTACAGAATAAATGATGAGGATAGGATACGATCTTACCATCAATCTTCAAAGATTTTATACACTCTTCTTGGATCAAGTATTTTGGGTGTAAAATTATATATCATCATCAGATTAAATATTTTTTATAAAATTTATAGGATGAGGATGTGAAATATATATATATATATATCATAACCAGATTAAGTATTTTGGGTGTAAAATTTATATCATCATCAGATTAAATATTTTTAAACCCTTTAGTTTTTAAATAAGTGGATGTGATTCATTACTGACAATTAATATTTTAGATGAAAAAGATAAAAAGACTTATATATATATATATGATTTATTCATTTTATAGCATGCATATCTTTTTTGTTTTCTCATTATTTTTCAGATTGTTTTTGTTGCTGATTTATCTATGCAGCCTGTGAGATTATTTATGTAAGATGTTATTGTGACTATCGTACAGTATTCGTCGAAACAAATTTAACGAGCACGGGAGAGAAGCGCAAGGATGCATCGGGTGGTGGACAGGAATACCTGAGGAAAAGGAGACACGTAACACGTGAGGACGATGGAGAACGCATGCCGGATGTTGGACCGGAATACCTGCAAACGTGTCTTTTGTAAACGTTTTGCAAAACAAATCTTATTTTTGTTTCAAGATTTTAAAAACATATCTTTTTCCACAATATTTTAAAAACATGCAAAACCTTGCCTTTATTTTTTTTCATTTTATTTTACTTTTACAGAAAGAATATAATAGATGATGAAACGAGATTTCATCTCCGACTTGGTAAATATCTTTTCCACAATATTTTAAAAACATGGCAAAACATTGTCTTTATTTTTTTTTCATTTTTTTTTATTTTTATAATAGATGATGAAACGAGATTTCATCGTAACAATTGAATTAGTTGATATCTTCCTCTGAAATTCTTGTGTGACTAATATGTGTCAAAAGATCTTTATTTATATGATAGATACCTAAAAGTTACATCTTTATATATATGTGGTACCATCCATGTTCAGAATTTTCTAATAATATTTTTTTTTACTTAATGCTTGAAATATTCTTGATTTGACAGTCAATCATCTATCCTTTGTCAATATATAGGATTAATGGATCCAAGAGACTATATATTATATATAACTTTTTTTGAATTTTTCTCAAGAAAGTACTTCCATTTTTAGAAATACCTAATAACATTTTTTTTTCTCTATTACTTGGAATACCCAACCACCTATCAATTTACTCTTCCTTGTCTCTGAAACATTGTTAGGTAATTCTAAAAACAGATTTGCAATCTTCACCATCATCCACCGTAGGATCTACCACGAGTCCCCTTGAACCCATCCGAATGCATACTTGGTTTGATCCGCACCCTATGTGAACCGATTCAGCGGTTCAATTCTCGAGTTAGCCAATTTATTCAAAGGATAACACACACACACACACATCTCTAGCCATTTATTCATTGGACGGCCTACTCATCCTACGTGGCATTTTTTTTCTTTTTCCCTTAGTGTGTGATGGTAATGCAAAGAAAAGGGTGCGCCATAAGCGGGCCGAAAAAAGTTCTCTTCTATGTACGATGTCTATGTTCTGTGGCTCTTCGTGCGGGCATCCTCTCTCTCTCTCTCTCTCTCTCATATTCTCTTCTACGTACGATGTCTGTGTTCTACGGCCTTTCATCCTGACATCCTCTCTTTCCCCCCAAATCCGTTATTCTGAAGTAGAGTGATCTTCTACGTACGATGTCTGTGTTCTACTACCTTTCATCCTGACATCCTCTCTTTCCCCCAAATCCGTTATTCTGAAGTAGAGTGATCATGTTAAGGAAGATATACAGATGAAACACATAAATATTATTATAAGATTAATCGACTAGTAAAAAAAGAATACTAAAAGAACATTTGAATAAGCTCGATAATAGGAGATATTATCTTGAATTAAATGATGGTAAAGGATCCATCATTCTAATTCAAAATATTTACGACATCAAATATGATTTCTATGGAGAAACTCCATGCAACCAGTCCAATCTAAATAAGAAAAGACAAACAATTGATAAGCATAATTTCTACTAAACCAATGTTTGTCCAACCGATAGAACGGCTAAACCAAGACAATGTACCAAATCTCACAAGAAATCCTCAGAGAGTGAACAACAAAGTAGTACACCAAGATCTACTACGCATGGAATGGAGAAAGCAGGTTACCGCTAGACAATTTCCCTAATATGATTGTTTCTTATTCGTTAATACAGACTAGGAAGGCCAGATGCATTAGAGATGAAATGATCAGCCGCATAATTATGACTCCATATCTTCAAATTATTAAGGCTTTACTAGCATTGATACCTGAATACTCACTTCCACTTCCTGAACTTGCCATGTTTCCCATGTTTATGCTTGCCGTATTTGCCATGCTTGAACTTCCCATGGTGCTTGAACTTGCCATGGTGACCAGGCATATGGCCATGGTAGCCACCCTGCCCAGCATGATGATGACCATGAGCCAGGTGGTGTGCTCCATACCCAGCTGCAGCCACCGCTGCACCACCGGCTATCAGTGCACCCATATGAGAACCATGGCCTGCAAGTAGGTGATGGAAATTAAGCACACCGACATCAAAACTTTTCTCAAGTAGACAAGTCTGCAGTATGCATAACTTGCTCTGTGAAAAACTGTGGCTTAGAGAATTAGAAACCCTGCTTGTGAGAATGATTTGTTATTGTTTTGTTTATGAGAAATGCTTCTGATCAACTTGCTAAGAATTCAAAAAAGAACAAAAAAACACTTGGTAGGAATTCAGTGACGAACATATATCTTAGTAGAATGGACTAATTTAGCATCTGCAATAGAAATTCATGCAGAACACAAAGACAGCTATCTTGATGTGCTTGTGAGAATGATTCATGCAGAACTTTATGTTACAAATAATGAACTGAAAAGTTTTTTTAATGCAATCATTATTCTTTTTTCCTATTCTTTGGGAAATAATATGAACCAACTTGTTAAAAGTAACTTGCAGGAACTGATTTAGCATCTGGAGTAACAATTCATACCTTGATGTGGTGGAGCAGATGAACCAGGATAACCTGCAGGTGGGTATGCGGCAGGGGGATACCCCTGAGGAGGGTATCCACCAGATGCAGGGGGGTATGCAGCAGGGGGATACCCCTGAGGAGGGTATCCACCAGGTGCAGGGGGATACCCCTGAGGAGGATACCCATATTCAGGAGGGTATCCACCAGGTGCAGAGGGGTAAGCTTGTGGTTGGTATGCCCCAGGCGGTGGAGGATACCCTGCTGGCGGATATCCAGGATAACCATGTCCATGTAATCCTTTGTCGCTGCTGCCTTCCCCATCATGCTTATCCTTCCCTCCTCCCATTTTCCTCACTGCAAGTGGCTGGCACAATGGAAAAACAAGAAGGGAAAAGTAACAAAAAACGAAAAAGAAGAAAGAAAGAAATAGTAGCAGTAGGTCACTGGAATTGCACTTGCATTCATGATATATAATAAAATTTAATGAGCATCAATCCAACAACACTCATCTAAAGCTGGTGGCCAGTTTGTAGCCCATGCAACCCCAAAATGACTAATCACAGCTCTCAATTTTCGGATTGCATTTTAAGCCTAAGGAAGAATCTAAATTAAGATACACATACGAAGCTTAACTATATGGTGCATAGATTTCTTCTGGCCACAGATAAGCCAATGGGCACATGGAAAAAAGAAAGCAAAAAAAAAAACTCCCCCTTTTTTCCTTTTTCTGTTTTTCTTATGAGGGTTTAAACCTCATACATGATTTCTGTTTCTTGATCGTTTGCAATGGCAACTAATCCCACAAGTACTTTAAAGAGCTTTGAGAACAAATAAAAGATTTGAGCATCATTTAGAACTTTTTCAAGAACAATAAAATTATACATTTGCCTTAAATTTTGAAACAGTAAAAAAATCAACTCAAATGTCCCTCGTAGAATTCATTAGTTGGAGCAAAAACATTGACGATTATCGATCTTGATTGCTATCAAAAATAAAAAAAATGAACTAAATGCACGAGGCTCCCATCAATGAAGAGAATCAATATACGAAGCTACGGTATAGAGGTGCTATGTTTGAGACTCGGACATTCTGTCTCCCACGTCCCGTATCAGACCAGCCCACACTCGATGCCACAAAACTCTATCAGAAACCAAGATCCCAACATTCTAAGAATCCGTCATTCATGGATCCAAGAACATCTGTAGACCTACTCTGTTATCTAAGATCCAAGGTCTCTTACATAGCAGAACCGTGTCTGGTTTCCATCCTCCCCACTAGCCGATATCAAAGATTTTCTCGACATACCAGAACCGGATCTTGTCAAACCATCCCGTGCCAAGATTTGCCCCCAGTAATCCCGGACTAATTCATATAGGACATTCTACGAAAATTAAACCCCAACAGATCGAGGAGAAACCTAACGGCGATCCCGATCAAGAAAACAATTGATCTACAGATGAAATTCTAAAGAATAGAAACCTAACGGCAGCAGCGTCGTCAATGATTCCGATCAAGAAATGGGGAAGAGGCTT
Organism: Musa itinerans; assembly: GCA_001649415.1. NCBI lineage: Eukaryota > Viridiplantae > Streptophyta > Magnoliopsida > Zingiberales > Musaceae > Musa > Musa itinerans. The sequence goes on from LVTN01000005.1 coordinate 391,715, forward strand.
ACCAGGACTACGGAGAGGAGAATCGCAGATCCGCAATGGTCGGAAGAGACACACGCACTCTCTCTCTCTCTCTACATATATATACGTGTGCGTCTTCTTTGTTCGTTTCCTACTACCAGGAGACTCCACTCGAAGGGCCCACGCAATGTTGGGGAGCCCACTACCATTACGGGTAGGTTTGATCGCGGGTCCAGTCTTGGTGGGGCCCTCTGGGGTCTGGCCCGACCATGTGAAGATTTAGGTGGTGGGTTTCTCTTTTAACACCCACTTGGGTGTGTGATATATATATATATATATATATATATATCAAGAAAGCTGCATCCGTTTTAATTTTATATCTTTTCAACACTCCACCCATTTTAATTTTGGATTTGTAGAAACTTCATAAAGTAAATAAAATTAGACACTTAGAAACAAGAAATTTGGTAGAAATCTTTTAACGTTGCTCGGTAATATTATGATTAAATGCTATTTAGTTTTTTTTTATTTAGCTCCGGAAATTAAAACCTTTCTCCTGCCACGTTCCAAACACGTGATCAAGGTTGGTCTGGATTTGGGTTGATTCACCTACGCGTGAGAAACAAATCCATAAACGCCATGCTTCGCATCATCTGCCACTTCAGCGATCCGTGCTTATCAAATCAAACCAACATGAGCCGTCCATCTATCCATCATCAACGGCTGCAACTACCTCCAAGTCCGCACGTCGGATCCGCAACCTCGTCATTGTCACCATAAATATTCAACGAACCCGACGACTCTTCTCCGTCGCTCCGAGCGCAGACGATCTCATAACCTGAGGCAAGTAGACGATGTTTCCTCTTCCCGTCGATGGCTGGTTTCCTAAATTTCTTTCGTGATCTTTGTGATTTGATCTAATGGCGCTTCTGATTGATGCAGAAGCTTGTAGGTTTTGCTCTGTCCGAAGGCGATGTCGGGGCGAGGGAAGGGCGGTAAGGGTTTGGGCAAGGGCGGGGCGAAGCGCCACCGCAAGGTACTCCGCGACAACATCCAGGGCATCACCAAACCGGCGATCCGGCGCCTGGCGAGGAGGGGCGGCGTGAAGCGCATCAGCGGCCTTATCTACGAGGAGACCCGCGGCGTCCTCAAGATCTTCCTCGAGAATGTGATCCGCGACGCTGTTACCTACACCGAGCACGCCCGTCGGAAGACCGTCACCGCCATGGACGTCGTCTACGCCCTGAAGAGGCAGGGAAGGACTCTCTATGGTTTTGGTGGTTAGGGCTTTGTGTTTGTTAAAAGTCTTGCTGTCAAGAAACTAAAAACGACGGCAGATTGGATTAGTCGCTAATCTAATGGTTTCTTTAGTCTAATGCCGTCTGGTTGTCGTTGAATCTTCATGTATAAGAACAGTTCTGTAGCCATTTCTCACGATTATGCAACCAATATTACAGTCTTTCTGGGAATTTGATTTGGTTTTCTCGAGAACGATGGAATGGAGTGGTAATTAAATCATGCCAACCAAATTACACTTAGAGAGAGTTTTAATAGCAAAAAGAAGATTTTTAAAGGATTTGAAGTATAATTGTAGAGTAAATCCTGACCGTCAATCACCGGCAGCAGCGGAGGAGGAAGCCGGTGGTTTCTCAGGCCACACGCTGATTCTCTCCTTCTCGAATTTGATGAAAAGGGCGCCCGCCGCGGCCACGGTGTAGATCTGGATGAAGATGACGGCCGGCGCGTGGTAGCGGAGCAGCCCCTTGCCGGAGCCCAGCTCGACCAGTAGCAGCGCAGCCAGCCCGAGCCCGGCCAGCCGCCCGTTTATCCGCTCGCTGTAGGGGGTGAAGCCCACCTCCACCGGCACGCCCGCTACAGACATCGGCTCCCGCAGCGGAACCGGCGGGAGCAGCACGCTGCCCTTCTTCTTGCCGGATGAACCGGCGCCAGCGCCGGGGGACTTCCGGGCCTTGCGCTGCTCGGCCTTCTTCCCGGTGCCGCTGCGGTACTTGACCCGGATCTGGTTGAGCCGCTTCTCGAAGGAGGGGTCAGCGGCGGCCGGGGACTCCGCGGAAGCGTCTGGCTCGGCGGGCTTGTCGTCGCCGGCAGCGGCGCGAGGGGGGAGCAACATGGGCGGCTTCCATGTGAAGAAGGTGGGCGGCGGGCTGAGGGTGGAGGGGAATGGGTTGGAGATTTGCAGTGCTTTGCCGGCCATGACTTGCTCTCACACGTCCGTGTGGTGGTCTCGCCCCCTCTCTTCTTTTCCTGTCTTGCGCACCGTAGAGAGCTGTGGATAATGCCGTTTCTTTCTATTTTGCATTTTACACTATTTTTAGAAAATAATATTTTTGAATGATTTTATAATATTTTTAATATTATAAATTTATTAAAAATATTATAATTGATATCTTAATTTTTAAATCAATAGTTTAAAAAAATTTAATTTTAAAAAAAATTAATTCTATTAAAGCAAGATACTTTGAATTGAATCTATTTTGAACCTACCTAATTGAATCGATTAGAACCCGATTAATTGATTTTTAATTTTAAATAATTTTAAAATAATATATTTCCAATGAATATTCAATGAACTATATTAATTTAATTGAATCAAACTAGAATTTTGATCCAATTGAAGCTCATAAATATCATTCTAAAATTCTAAATAATTGAACCCATGTGCAAGTGTTTTTTTTATTTTTGTATTAAAATATGTCATAGAGGAATAACAATTTCACATGTAGTATTTTTTTTTCTTAATGATGAGGATATGTAGTGATGCATATAAATCAATAAAAAAAATTATATAAATTAACAAAGAGATTATTAACAAAAAAAAATAGAATTCATATTTGAAAACAAGAGAGCAAGACTAAGGAGTTATATAAATGAACAAAGAGCACTAAACTTACTGAGCTTAGAAAAGATTTTAGGTTTTTTTGAAGTCTCTTGTTGGATCGATATACTTTAAATTAAAATCGATTCAATTTGATTCGAGTCGATTAATTGAATTGGAGAAGAGTATCGTCTCAAAGCAGTTTATGTTTCAATTTTGTTTTTACTCTTTACAATCATACTTTAATATGGAATTGTAAGTACAATAAAAAAAGATAATATTAAGATCATAAATAATAAAAAAATATTTTATTATTTTTAAAAAAGATTGTCAATAGTAAAGAAAGGGACATGACATCTTTGGGGAAAATCGAAAAAGAGAGATTTTTTTAAAGTCACCTATTATTGCTATATAAATAATTATTATCATTATTATATAAAGATTCTTTATACTTCAAAAAAAAAAAAGAGCAATTATAGGGAACATCAATTTGCTGCTCCCTAGAACATCAAGCTATTTTGACCATCTCACTTTATGGCTCACTAGGATAAATGCTACACACATGGATCTCTCTCTTCCCCGACAACGGCGAAGAGGGTTTGCAAGACCCAAACTGTTGGTTGGGCTATTCAGGAGACCGATTCCTGGGGCATCTGCAGTGCGACGCTTGAGAGCGACGCCGCTATGTTGATTTCAGATGGGACGCCAATCAATCATGCATAATTACTCATGGACGTCATAGAGTGGTTGAAGCCGGTGAGAGGTTGGTCGGAACGCCATTTGCATGGATCGGTGAACCACCGCCAACAACGAACGCCTACACTCACGTCTCGTACTCTGAACTCGAGCCATGGAATGTGGACTCTGCGGTAGAGCATTCATGGCATGGAGTCGAAACCACCGGCGACTGGTACGAATGTTCCGAGGAGAAGAGACGATGGCGATAGAGGAGACTTCACATTTAATATGTGGATTTGGTGGTTTCTTGTCGCAGAACCCACAAGCGTTAGGTGACGGTGCGTGCCTCATCGACGTTGCCCAACAAGTGGTCAATCGATTACCCAATGACGAGGGTTTCTTGGAGACGAGGAAGACGTTGAGGACGGATGAACGCCGCCTTTGACTCCGCCGTGAGTCCATTAATTCACGGCTCGCCTGTGGTACATGTATCGATATCGACAATGCGAGGGAGATACGTGCAGGTATGGCAGCTCACCACACATACTTCGTGATCCAACAAACTTGAAATCTCTATTCTCATCAAACCGAATGAATCGAATTAGCAAACAAGCAGTGTTTTATTCAGATTTGCACTGAAACCACATCACATGAAGTAGTAGTTCATCTCTTAGATCGTAAGAAATATAAAGAAAAGCTTGACATGAAGGAAGAAAGAAACTTCACAACACGGTGACATTTGTCTCTACCTCCTCTTGTTCCTGCTCCCGAGCAGGAGGGAGATGTAGAAGAGGAACCTAAAGAGGAAGCCCCACGCCACTGTAACCCACAGGCACTCCCACTTGTCGAGCTGAGTGATGCTCTGTTGCTTCAGGATGTCTGTGCCGGTGGTGATGCAGGTGGTGCCGGTGATGTTCGCCCCCAGGGAATTGCTCATGGACTTGAGCACGTTCAGCTTCATCGCGTCCGGCAAGCCACCCAGCGGCGTGTTGTCGAACATCTGAACGCCTCGGGCGAAGCACTTGTGCGGGTCGTCGAACTCGTTCTGCATCACGGCCTCGTAGGGGTACTTGACCAGCGACATGTAGTGGAACCAGATCCAGTAGTCGTGAATGCGGTCTCTGGTGATGAAGAAGCCACTGAAGAGTAGGAAGTAGGCCAGTATGGCGACGACGACGGTGTAACCTAGCATGACGTGCGTCACCACGCCGGAGAGGAAGGTGACGAAGCCGCTGCCTGCCCAGAAGGAGGCCAGGACGATCAGCACGAAGAAGAAGAACCCCTGCGTGCCCCCAGCGAGGCCGACGGCGAAGAAGGTGGTCAAGGCGAAGGCGATGGACAGGAGGATCAGCGGCGGGAAGCCGACGATGGCATGCGAGAGGACGTAGGAGGAGCGGCGGTAGGCATTGTACGCCGTCTCCCGCATGAAGATGTTGCGCTCCTGGAGGAAGACGGGTAGTGCGTCGGCGCACGTGTAGAACATGGTGGACATGGCTATGGCGAAGAAGCCGAGCCGCTCCTGCGCGCCCTTGGGCGAGTTGTCGAGCCGCCAGAAGATGGTGGCCAGGATGAATCCGGTTACGAGCACTGCGCCGAGGCGAATGGCGAACAGCTCCGGCATCCGCTTGGTGTTGGTGAACGACCGCTTGGTGAGCACCGCCATCTCGATCCAGAACGGATTGGCGTGCTTCTGGACGGACGAGGCAGACGTCGTCCTCCCTGTCGCGCCGGAGACGAGCTTGCCGCGAGAGATGCTGGCGCTGATGGCGTCCTTGAGAGAAACAGACGACTCCTCGGCGGTAGTCAGGGCGAGTTGTGTGTTCTGGCGCGACTTGTTGTAGTCGACGAGGGGCTTCGCACCGTCCGGAGTGCCCTCAGACTCGCGGATGAGGTCGAGCGCGAACTCTGTCGGGTTTTCGTTGTCGGGGATCGGGTGACCGAAGTCGGCGAAGAACCGGTGGAGGCCGTCAGGCGGACCGCTGTACACCGTCTGTCCGCGGGAGAGGAAAAGAAGGCGATCGAGAAGACACAGGATCCGGTAGCTCGGCTGGTGCACCGACATGATCACTATGCTTCCGCTGTGAGCAATCCTCTGTAACACCTTGACGACCATGAAAGCGCTGGTGGAATCGAGGCCGGACGTGGGCTCGTCGAGGAATAGGATGATGGGGTCGTGGATGATGTCGATTCCGATCGACACACGGCGACGCTCTCCGCCGGAGACGCCGCGGTGGATCTCATCGCCGATGATGGTCTTAGCGGCGGACCGGAGGCCGAGCTGGTCGATCAGTGCTTGCACCCGGCTCTTCTTCTTCGAGGCGGACAGCGACCGCGGCAGCCGGAACTCCGCAGAGAACATCAAGGTTTCTTCCACGGTGAGCATGGGGTACAGGAGGTCGTCCTGCATGACATAGGCGGAGATCACCTTGAGGAGCCGCCCCTCGAGCTTCTCGCCGTTGAGGGTGATGGAACCCTGCAGGCTCTCCCGAACGATGCGGTTCGCGAGGGCGTCGATCAGGGTGGACTTGCCAGAGCCACTCACCCCCAGCACCGCAAAGATCTCCCCTTCCCTCGCCTCGCCAGAGATGGAATTCAAAAGCGTCTTGGTCCCAGAGATCGCCTCCAGCGGCGGGAGTCCGGCGGCGGGGTCGACGGCGAGGCCGTTCGTGCGGAAGAGCGACAGCTTCCGGTTCTTCTTCACGCTGTACGAGAGATCGGTGAAGGCGAGCAAGAAAGGGACAGGGCGGGAGGCCAAGTGATCTCCGGCGCCACCTCCGGCGGCGAACTCATCGAGCTCCAGGACGTGGTGCTCCGGATAGGCGTAGCCATCGTTCTCGGCGATGCCACCGCCGCTGTGTGCGTCGCCGACGCGCTTGAAGAGCTGCCCGAGGGTGATGGACTTGCCGCCGCCGCCTCCGCCTCCGGAGTCCTGGTTAGCGTTAGCTCGGAGGCTGTGGTGGCCGAGCAGGCCGTCACGGTCGATGTCCTCGGCCTCTGCCATCGGGGAGGATCGCCGGTCGAACAAGGATATCATGGTATCGCTTCGCTATCCCCTTTTATCCTACAATCAGATCGGAGGAAGGAGAAGGTTAAACGGCGGGATAGCAGGGCAGTGTTCACGGTATCCACGGGGATATCGTGTACGTGACCCAAATCCAAAGAACAGTTGTGGAGAAGACTGCGTCGAGCGAGGGAGAGATGAGAGGAGAAGGCAGAGGAATCGCTTGTTGTGGTCATTCAACTCTCTCTCTCTCTCTCTTAATCACCCTATTTCTCATCTATTATTATACGTCTAACTTGTGAAAGAATAATCTTATCATTGACATTATGATAACATGTCAATTTGTCGAATGATACTCGTTGTGATCTCCATTAATATTTCAAATTTTTATTAACAAATGTTGCTACATTGATGATTATATTTGATATGGTAAGTATTTTTCACCCAATATTAATTAAATAGTAATATCAAATTAGATTTGATATTAATTTTTTTCTAATAGTCGTATGACACGAGTAGATTATCTATATTATTTTTTATATTAAATATTTACTAGAGATTTTGATCGAAGAACATGAATCGAGAATCCCAAGTTTTAGTATTGGATTCGAGACAATTATTTGAAAATGAATCGGTACGCTAATAATATTTAAGTCGTTTATTAAATTAATCTAGTGTTCCATCCGAAAAATCAGTTAACCCAACATGATCAGTGGGTAGAGTGACACTAACTATGGTCAGGTTTTGTATCATTCCGATTTAATGTCTGAGTTAGCACAAGAATTTAAACCGTGACCTGTCTTCTCAATTGTGATGAAGAGGAGACACAGTACACATCTTTGAATTCTTTATACAGACCAGTTTCTTGTGGCACCAAAAATTGGACTTTTGGAGATGGGAATAAGTAGGTGTGGGTGTTTAGCTACATGATTATATTTGATATGGTAAGTATTTTTCACCCAATATTAATTAAATAGTAATATCAAATTAGATTTGATATTAATTTTTTTCTAATAGTCGTATGACACGAGTAGATTATCTATATTATTTTTTATATTAAATATTTACTAGAGATTTTGATCGAAGAACATGAATCGAGAATCCCAAGTTTTAGTATTGGATTCGAGACAATTATTTGAAAATGAATCGGTACGCTAATAATATTTAAGTCGTTTATTAAATTAATCTAGTGTTCCATCCGAAAAATCAATTAACCCAACATGATCAGTGGGTAGAGTGACACTAACTATGGTCAGGTTTTGTATCATTCCGATTTAATGTCTGAGTTAGCACAAGAATTTAAACCGTGACCTGTCTTCTCAATTGTGATGAAGAGGAGACACAGTACACATCTTTGAATTCTTTGTCGACTTCTTTGTCTTAGGTGAGAAGACTTCCAAATCCATGGCGTCTTCGTAGTTCCATGTGTGATGAAGAGAGAAAGAAAAGCTCTTTACTGACGCCACTTAGATAGCTTTGCAACACCGTAGAGAACACGGTTCAATACATGCAAAATGCTGTGGTCTTCGACAACTCTGTCTTGATTAAATGCTGTGGCATTTAATCAAACATGAATCGACATCAAATCGCTATGAGTCTGTAGGGTTATGGTGACAAAGTTGTAGGAATCGACCACATAAACATCCTTGGAGAAGTCTCACAGAATGTTGAACACTTTGGATGACAAATGAAGAGTGTAATTACATTGCCAGATTGTTGTACGAATAGAAGAACATCACGATTAGATCATCGGGAACCGATACGTCCTCATTGGCAAGTAATCCGAACGACTCAAATCATTCGTTGAATGAATGAATAAATGAATGAATGAATGAGACCCGCCCAAGTCCGCAATATTATGCGGGCCAGGCTTGGGCTGGAACAACCCATCTTTATTTGATGGGTGCCGTATAATATTTATTTACGAGTACATTCCCCATTTTTTTTAATTTTTCTTGATTAATATTTATTTATTTATTTGAATGTGCCAACTAATTTAGTTGGTAAAATTTTTGATAATATAGTGTAAGGTCTTGGAATCAGAATCAAATCTCACCTTTATCACTTATCCTCTATAATAATAATAAAAAATCCTCTGACCTTCATCTTATCGATAGGACAAGAACGATAACAAAGGTGAGACATGATGAGGCAAGCAATAAAATAAATGGATTAGGGTAATTAGAGACAAGATGAAGACTAAGGATTTTATCCTTTTGAAAACTAGTTAGAAATAAGGGACACTTTTGTAAAAATAAATGGATTGGAAGGCACTAAACGGAAGATTAGGGTAATAGAGCAATTAGTGACAAGATTAGGGTAATAGAGCAAAGATAATAAGCAATAAAAATGATAGAGTGAGAGAGAGAACGGAAGATTAGGGTAATTAGTGACAAGATGAAGACTAAGGATTTTATCCTTTTGAAAACTAGTTAGAAATAAGGGACACTTTTGTAAAAATAAATGGATTGGAAGGCACTAAACGGAAGATTAGGGTAATAGAGCAATTAGTGACAAGATTAGGGTAATAGAGCAAAGATAATAAGCAATAAAAATGATAGAGTGAGAGAGAGAACGGAAGATTAGGGTAATTAGTGACAAGATGAAGACTAAGGATTTTATCCTTTTGAAAACTAGTTAGAAATAAGGGACACTTTTGTAAAAATAAATGGATTGGAAGGCACTAAACGGAAAAAAAAAAAAAAACATGGATCAGGAGAATTTACCCTTTATTAATCCTGGTTTTACCTAAATAACCTAAATTAGAAAGTAAACTAATCAAACGTGGGATGAGGAACAGTTAGAATGGACGTTGAGCACGCCACCATGCGCTGGCTCACATGCGATAAACCTCGCTTCTCATCTTCGAGTCAACGCTTCACGTAACGTTGACTCTCATTTTAGGGTGCTTTCACAAGTCAACGGGTGGGGAACATGCCACACAACATTCTACACATCCCTCCCTCGTTGAGTTTGAAGCAACATGGCGATGACTTCGTATTATAACTCAAACCTACCTCTCTTTCTCTCTCTCTCCACTTGCCCTCCATCCCGTGCATGCATAAATGCCAAGCTACGGTCATATATATATTCTCAACCCCAACAGGAGAGAGGCTGAGGCTGCACTTGGGATTATATCATCGTAGGTAGTTGGAAGTTGGGACTAAGTTTTCATTGAATGGATTTTCCACCGGGATAGGAGATGGCAGCGGTTAGGGTTTAGATGAGCCAAAAGAGTAGCAAACCATGGTTTAACAAAGAAGAAGATGATATCACTCATCTATTATTATACGTCTAACTTGTGAAAGAATAATCTTATCATTGACATTATGATAACATGTCAATTTGTCGAATGATACTCGTTGTGATCTCCATTAATATTTCAAATTTTTATTAACAAATGTTGCTACATTGATGATTATATTTGATATGGTAAGTATTTTTCACCCAATATTAATTAAATAGTAATATCAAATTAGATTTGATATTAATTTTTTTCTAATAGTCGTATGACACGAGTAGATTATCTATATTATTTTTTATATTAAATATTTACTAGAGATTTTGATCGAAGAACATGAATCGAGAATCCCAAGTTTTAGTATTGGATTCGAGACAATTATTTGAAAATGAATCGGTACGCTAATAATATTTAAGTCGTTTTTTAAATTAATCTAGTGTTCCATCCGAAAAATCAATTAACCCAACATGATCAGTGGGTAGAGTGACACTAACTATGGTCAGGTTTTGTATCATTCCGATTTAATGTCTGAGTTAGCACAAGAATTTAAACCGTGACCTGTCTTCTCAATTGTGATGAAGAGGAGACACAGTACACATCTTTGAATTCTTTGTCGACTTCTTTGTCTTAGGTGAGAAGACTTCCAAATCCATGGCGTCTTCGTAGTTCCATGTGTGATGAAGAGAGAAAGAAAAGCTCTTTACTGACGCCACTTAGATAGCTTTGCAACACCGTAGAGAACACGGTTCAAGACATGCAAAATGCTGTGGTCTTCGACAACTCTGTCTTGATTAAATGCTGTGGCATTTAATCAAACATGAATCGACATCAAATCGCTATGAGGAATTGACCACATAAACATCCTCGGAGAAGTCTCACAGAATGCTGAACACTTTGGATGACAAATGAAGAGTGTAATTACATTGCCAGATTGTTGTACGAATAGAAGAACATCACGATTAGATCATCGGGAACCGATACGTCCTCATTGGCAAGTAATCCGAACGACTCAAATCATCCGTTGAATGAATGAATGAATGAATGAGACCCGCCCAAGTCCGCAATATTATGCGGGCCAGGCTTGGGCTGGAACAACCCATCTTTATTTGATGGGTGCCGTATAATATTTATTTATTTATTTATTTATGAGAAAATTCCTCTTTTTTTTTTAATTTTTCTTGATTAATATTTATTTATTTATTTGAATGTTTCAACTAATTTAGTTGGTAAAATTTTTGATAATATAGTGTAAGGTCTTGGAATCAGAATCAAATCTCACCTTTATCACTTATCCTCTATAATAATAATAAAAAATCCTCTGACCTTCATCTTATCGATAGGACAAGAACGATAACAAAGGTGAGACATGATGAGGCAAGCAATAAAATAAATGGATTAGGGTAATTAGAGACAAGATGAAGACTAAGGATTTTATCCTTTTGAAAACTAGTTAGAAATAAGGGACACTTTTGTAAAAATAAATGGATTGGAATAAAGGTGAGACATGATGAGGCAAGCAAAGGTGACCACGATAATAGAGCAAAGATAATAAACAATAAAAATGATAGTGTGAGAGAAAGAATGAAAGATTAGGGTAATAAGTGACGATAAAAGAGGAAGGCTAAGGATTTTATCCTTTTGAAAACTAGTTAGAAATAAGGGACACTTTTGTAAAAATAAATGGATTGGAAGGCACTAAACGGAAGATTAGGGTAATAGAGCAATTAGTGACAAGATTAGGGTAATAGAGCAAAGATAATAAGCAATAAAAATGATAGAGTGAGAGAGAGAACGGAAGATTAGGGTAATTAGTGACAAGATGAAGACTAAGGATTTTATCCTTTTGAAAACTAGTTAGAAATAAGGGACATTTTTGCAAAAAATAAATGGATTGGAAGGCACTAAACAGAAAAAAAAATTAAACATGGATAAGGAGAATTTACCCTTTATTAATCCTGGTTTTACCTAAATAACCTAAATTAGAAAGTAAACTAATCAAACGTGGGATGAGGAACAGTTAGAATGGACGTTGAGCACGCCACCAGGTCAACGGTCATGTACGCGGTGTCTCATGTGGCACCAACCACCATGCGCTGGCTCACATGCGATAAACCTCGCTTCTCATCTTCGAGTCAACGCTTCATGTAACGTTGACTCTCATTTTACGGTGCTTTCACAAGTCAACGGGTGGGGAACATGCCACACAACATTCTACACATCCCTCCCTCGTTGAGTTTGAAGCAACATGGCGATGACTTCGTATTATAACTCAAACCTACCTCTCTTTCTCTCTCTCTCCACTTGCCCTCATATTATAACTCAAATCTAACAGCCGTTTCATCCATCTTCACCAGACCGGATTCACTGTGCTGCTGGATTCCAAGTCAACGTCTTCGATCTCCCGAAATGAGCATTGTCAACGATCTCCTCCCCCCACCCACCTCTCTCTCTCTCTCTCCACTTGCCCTCCCCATCCCGTGCATGCATAAATGCCAAGCTACGGTCAGCTCATTCTCTCGCTTCAGACCTCCATGGCTGCCCACCTCTTTCCTTTTCAACCATGTGTCCTCTGCCTCTTCTTCTTCTTCATCCTCTTTCTTGGAGCTGATGCAACTTCAGGTAAGTCATCATCTTCTTACCTTTGTATTAGGCACAACTTTTTCACCATTACTCTTCATGTTTCCTCACAGGCTTCATCAGCATCGACTGCGGCGCTTCAGATTCCTACACCGACGCCGACGGCATCCGCTGGGAGAGCGACAGGGCATACATTTCCAATGGCGAGAGCCGAGCAGTGCAGAGCACCGAATCCATGGCCACGCCGCTGACAACGCTCCGTGTGTTCTCGTCGAGGAAGAAGAACTGTTACCCGATCCTTCTCCCCGATGCCCGACGCATCCTCGCCAGAGTCAGCTTCCACTACGGCAACTACGACAAGAAGGCGGCGCCGCCGACGTTCGAGCTCCAGTTCGACGGCAACAGCTGGGCCACGGTCGTCACCCGGATGGATGGCGCTGTCTACTTCGAAGCCGTGTACGATGTGCGCATGGGCAGGACCAGCATATGCGTCGCTCAGACCATCCCCAAGCAGTTGCCCTTCGTGTCGTCGATCGAAGTTAGGCGGCTGGAGAACTCCATGTACGACGGCGAACCCACCTTCGCCTTCTTCCTCCTCAGAAGGTGGTCGTTCGGAGCTACTGACATCGTCAGGTAACTCTTCTTCCATCGTATCGTCTCCATCCTCTGAATGCCATCGATCTGAAACAAGAATGTTCTCTTCCTCGATTAAGGTACCCTGACGACAACTACGATCGAATCTGGGTTCCTGCCGCAGATTCTGCAGGAGTAACGTTACTATCCAGCGACACGACCATCATGGACACCTCAAATTCGACCGAGCATCCTCCAAAAGCTGTGTTGCTCAACGCTTTCACGACGACAGATCCATCCGCCGACTTGAGTTTGACGTTCGCTGATCTTGTTCCAGCAGCCACCATTCCGGTCTACATCAACCTCTACTTTGCTGAAATGACTTCGCTGAGTTCTTCTGATGTGAGATCGTTCCGGATTGACATGGATGGAAAGACATCAGATCCGATCGTTCCGACTTACCAAAAGGTGTTGGAGTTTTCGTTCGCCGATCGTGGCGTCACAGCTAGCAGTCAAATGGCGTTGCGAGCTACAGCCGACGCCACCCTTCCCCCCATCATCAGTGCCGTGGAGATCTTCACCGGTAGCAGTCTCAGCAACGGAACAGCCGAGTCCGACGGTGAGTCTCCGCTTGGCCCAAACCTTAACGATAGCGTCTGATCTCTCTAACGCATGTCTGATGGCTGTGACAGCGAAGGCGTTGACAATTTTACAGCTACAGTTCAAGGCTCTCAGTGACTGGAATGGCGATCCTTGCCTCCCGGCAAACTACAGCTGGGATTGGGTTGGGTGCAGTTCTGATCCAGTTCCACGAATCATTGCACTGTAACACTCTCTTTGTCCTGATGTGTTCTCTCTGCAATCTGCGATGCTATCCATGTCACTGTGCCATAAAACTTCCTCCGGTGACGATGATCAGGTATCTTGCTGGGTATGGGCTTGCTGGAGATCTTCCAGACTTCAGTGACTTGAGCTCTCTGCAGACCATGTAAGCTAACTTAGTTGCAGCTCACTCTCAGTAACTTGACAACTAATCTAAGCAGCCCCACTGTGACAATTCACAGAGATCTACACAACAACAGCATTACAGGAGAAATCCCTGACTTCCTGGGCAGGTTGCCCAACCTGATTCAGCTGTGAGCCTTGTTAATACTGAAGCAGAGCTTATCACTCTTTCAACTGATTCCAACAAGCTTATCTTTTCTTGTTTCCACTTCTTTGAAGGAATCTGGCTGATAACAAGTTGAGCGGAGCGATCCCATCGTCTTTGACCTCAAACAACAGGATCAAGCTGGTGTAAGTAGTATATTGGCACCTTGTTAGAGCCGATAGTGAGAGGCTGCTGCTCTGTGAATTTGTCTATGGAATTCCATATATCTTTCGGATTCATGGTTAGCTGTTGGACATACAGGACTTCTGGAAATCCAGACTTGTGCTCTCCCGGCCAGACCTGTGACACATCCAAAGGTTCAAGCTCTGCTGGTGCCAAAAAAAAGAGTAGCAAATTAGGGCTCATACTTGGAGTTGCAGTTCCCGTGTTCTTCATCGCCCTTGTAGCCACAGCAGTCACGTTCTTCCTTCGTAGCAGGAGAAGAGCTCCACCTGTTGCAGCAGAAAATCCAGGTCTGTGGACAAGACTGTTATGGTTAAGTAGGCCAACTTAAACCTTGAACATGGCCTCAGTCTGATGCTATTAGCTTCACACAGGGCATGTTAATTCACACGGTAATGGTAATGGCAATGTCATGTTTGGAGCTCAACATGGAAGAATGGTTCAAACACCTGGTGTTCAATTCATAGGAGCAGATAAACCGAGAGTGGCACCTAGAAATGCACCTGTTGTTGCCCAGTTCCCAGCTGCAGCTGGTGAGTATCCTGCCGGGAGCAAGGAAGTGGCGGAGGAGCAGCCAATGATAGTGGAAGCAGCATATGAGGAGCAGAGATGGGGTGAAGAAATGGTGGATGTGGAGATGCACGATGAAGAACACTAGCAACACCTAGTAGCCAATGAAAACAGATGTTCCAATTTCTGATATGTTTTGCATCAGTGAGACGGAGAAATCAAAGATGAGCATAATTCTTTCTAATGTTCTTATCAAGTCTATGATATTAGATAAACAAACATCAGGAAGAAACACAAGGTTTTGACCTTACACAACATATCTGTCATAAATGATCTAAAGATGCAAGTAAATTGACTATCTATCTCTATTATGAGAGCTGGGATCAAATAGACCAGATGATAGTATCAATAATGTAAGATCAATATACAAATCTCTACCCTGAATAAGATGATTATGGGGCTTAGCTCAAGGTTATCAAAAAGCCAAAATAAACCATGCTTACATTGCATTACTTTTCTAGTATGACTACATGCTAAATAACATTTTTGAGACTTCAATTCCATATAAAAATACCAACATAAGTGGTAGGGAATCTCCATCCTCGTTTGAGGATAACTGTTTGTGATAGGTGACCAGTAAAAGGCAAACTACATTTCCAGCAAACAACAGATCTATCATCCTTGAAACTAAAAAGATATATGACCCTAGAGAATCACATCAGAGAGCAAAGTAAATTCTTTGAAACTGAATTGAGAACTCATGGTCCTCACAAAACACATTCAACCTTAGCATGACATCCATGGGAAATATATGGCACTTAAATCATTCAAAGTGAAAGTGGCACTTTCACCATCAAGTTTCAACTTAAAAGAGCTGTCAATACAGTTCTTCCAGTTATGGCCAAATAGACTTCTCAGATATATTGAAACACATGAATTTATCATCTTCATGTGATGATGTCCGATAAACTCGAGTGAATACAACAGTAGTGCCCCATCCCTCATTGGTTTTTGATGTGATTCAAATCGTCCGGCTTAAGCTAGCAGTGAAATTACTCATCTCCAGTTACATTTGATGACCACTGGGTTCAAAACCAGATAGTGCTTATGATGGTCTAATATCTGCAGATTCCAATTTGTCACTAAGTGAAAACAGAAAGCCATATGCTTTGTTACACAAATAGGTGGAGGAATTTAGATAAACGGGACTGGAGAAACATAAAGAGATTAGATAGAAGAAACAGATAAAAAGATTTGACAGGTGAGATATATGAGGCCAGCAGCCTTGTAAACTTCTTTTTGTGAAAATAAAATTCTATGCAATGCTAATGAAGGTGCAGCTTCACAAACAACCTGGCCATTTGTTCACTCACTAACGGACACAAACAACTGGAATAAAAGAGAATAATCACTGTTTGAGTCGATCTTGAAAAAGTACCAGATAAAAACTGTAGTAACCATTGACTCTTCCACAGAAGTGTTAATGCAAAACGTGGGTACCTTAGATTTCTGATCTTAGCATTCTACCTCAGCTACTAATTTAATTGGATATTACAACCTAAGCTTGAAACCAGCTCAGATACCGGTTTAAAGATCCAAACCCAAACCATATTAGAGTCTAATTGACCCCAAAAACTGAATTATAACATCAGCATAGCACAACCAAATAAACTAAGCTGAAAATACTAGACTATGCAAATCTAAACTAGTCCGGTCTGTCACGGACTTAGCTGGAATTGCCTAAAGCCGTGAGGCATCTTTACATTATCCGTCCGTAAAGGATCAACCTAATTGTAACCTTGCTCAGGTCCCGAAGGACTTGTAAAAGAACAAATTGATTAGTTTCGAAAACAAGCAACATATAAGTCTCAACATCTTGCAAAACGGATAGCTTTACAAGCAATTCAGCAAACACTTTGTGTATAAGAAATAAAAAAGAGGAAGAAGAAAACAATGACTTTAGAAGACAAATGAACAGTCGCAAGTCCGTAAACGACTGCTTACTGGTTGTCGGGCGCATTGGCAAGTTACTATAGGCCTTACGTGTAAACTTGTGAATTCAATCAACACTCAACACTATCCCAAATCCCCATCCAACCCTGTGCCACCCGGGTGGATCTAGGATGCTGAGATGGCTGACATTTTGCACCGCATCGCAACTTACAAAAAACAGGCCATGGCACACAAAAACTAAGCCATTTTGGGACAGTTTTGTCCATTCTAGTGAGCGATCGCTCTGCAACCTTGCAAACTGTTCATGCTCATAATTTTCAAACAAAAACATACAAAAACAAGGCAAAACATGCTGTCAAACATATGTACAAGCAAATAAAAGCGACGAATGATCCATTAACGAAGGTGATGCGGGTGCGCGACGACCGTTCATGACATTCTTTCCCGCTTAAAATGTTGACGCCCTCCATGACGCTTGCTGGTAGACTTTGATGATTGCTTCTTCATGTTGCAGGGAGTCTTCAAGCTCCCAACTAACTTCTATCAGGGGAAGTTTTCGCCACTTCACTAAGTACTTGATTTGCTCTGCTGCATTAGGTAGCTTTGTCCTACAATCTGCTAAAATGACTTCAACTCGCTTTTTGTAGGAGGCTCTGGTAGGTAGTAGCAGAGTTAGAACACTTCGGGAAGCATATTGCAAATTTAAGTGATAGACTTTCAAGTTGCTCGCGTGGAAGACATTGTGAATTTTGAGTCACGCCAACAACTGCAACTTGTAGGAGACATTGCGTATCCTGCTGATAATTAGGAAGAGCCATTCATACTTGCACACCAATCCCTTGTGCACTTTATGCCTAAAAAACTAGAGTGATACTGGTTGGAGTTTCACCAGCACCAAGTCGTCGACTTAAAACTCCTATGGTCGCTTTCTCATATTTTCCCACCACTTCATCTTTTTGGTCGCCTTCTTCAAGTAAGCCCAGGCAATATCTGTGTTATGGTGTCATTCCTTTACAAAGTAATATGTTGACAGTCTACTCTCGGTATAACCGATTGTCAAGGTGTACAGAGTTGACGGCTACTGTCTAGTAATGATCTCGAAGAGGCACTTGTTGGATGTAGAGTTCCGTTGCAAGTTGTAGGAGAATTTGGCTATGTCAAACTTCACCCAATCTGGTTGGTAAGCACTCATGTAGTGCTAAAGATATTACTCTAGGAGCAAATTTATTCTTTCAGTTTGACCATCTGTCTAAGTATAGAGGCTTGTGGAGAAGTATAACTTAAATCCCAACAATTTGAACAACTCGATCCAAAACCATCCCAAGAATCATATGTCTTGATCGTTGATGATATTGCGCGGAACTCACCAATACTTCACAACATTTTTCGTCATAAACTTGGTCGCCTCCTTCGTTGAGCAGTGTAGGGATGCAACAATGAATGTTACATACTTTGAAAACCGATTGACCATCATGAGTATCGATCCAAGTCTCCTTATTGTCGGCAAGCTTGATATGAAGTCCAAGGAAATGCTCTCCCACAGGATTTCCAGTACGGGCAACGACTCCAAAAGTCCCACCAGTTTCTGTTGCTCTACCTTATTTTGTTAGCAAGTAAGGCACTTCCGAACATATTCCTCTATATCAATCCTCATCTTAGGCTAACAGAAAGCCCTCTCCACGAGAGCCATCGTGCGATGAATACCCGGATGTCCTACCTAAAGAGAATCGTGACACTCCTTCAAGAGTTCACGCCTCAAATTGTCCGCTCAGGAAACATAAACTCTATTCCCTTTGGTGTAGACGAGTCCCATCGGGATCCAAAATCGTCGTGCTTGCCTTCCTTGATCAGTTACATCAGGGTTACCACCTAGGGATCACTGTATAGTCCATCCATGATCCTACAAAGAAAGTTGGAGTGTATTTGACTTGCTTGGCCTTCGCCTTCCAATTGTACAACATTCACTAGCTCCACTTTTCTACTCAATGCATCAACCACGACATTTGCTCTTTCAGTCTTGTGCTCCATTGTCATAACAAATTCAGTTAGGAAATCTTGCCACCATGCCGAGAAGGTAGTGCCGCCATACTCATAGACAATGGACCACCGCTATCATCTTTTTCTCGTGCATCGAATACTGCTACTCAGTCTTGCGGCTCTTGTAGGCCACGGGGTGACCCTCCGACATAAGTACTCCCTCAATAGCGAAGTTCGAAGCATCTATATGGACTTTGAAAGGTTTCTCATAGTCCGATAATTTAAGTGCCGGTTCTTCTAACATTACAACCTTAAGGTCTTGGAAAGTCGCTTTACGTTTGTCCGACCATCGGAAGGCTGCTCCTTCAGCAACTCCACCAGTGGAGCTATGTGCTTCAAGTACCCAGCTATGAAGAACCAATAATAGTTGATGAAACTAAGGATCCGATACCTTCTTTGGTGTTTGTCACTCCATCATAGCTTGCACCTTCGATTTGTCCATCCGAATGGATCCTCTACCGATTCAACACCCTAAGAATAAAATCTTCGTCTGGGCAAAGTAGCATTTCTCCCTTTTCATGAACCAAGTGTTCTCCCTGAGAATCTTGAAAATTGTTCGAAGATGTTTGATATGCTCCTCAAGCATTGGTTGTACACAAAGATATCGTCCAAAGTAGACGACCACAAACTTATCCAGATACTCCTTGAATAATTAATTCATGAGAGTGAAGAATGTAGTCAATGTGTTGGTTAGGCCGAAAGGCATCATTAAGATATCAAACGCTCCATACCTGGTCACACAAGGAGTCTTTGCTTCGTCGCCTTAAGCTATACACACCTGCCAATACCTCGACTTAAGGTCAAGTTTAGAGAAATACTTCGTGTTGCCTAGTTGATCGAACAAGTCTACGATGAACGGGATAAGAGACTTGTTCTTCACCGTCACCTTATTTAGGGCCCAATTGTCGACACATAATCGGAGACTCTCATCATGTTTCTTCTCGAAGAGAACTAGAGCTCTAAATGGTGCTTTAGAATCGCATATGAGACCACCACTTAATAGTTCATCTAGCTACTTCCCAAGCTTTGCCAACTCTAGAGGGGCCATGCTGTCATGAACTTAACTAAAATTGCATCAACGATCGAGGCGTGGTTCTTAGGACGATTCTGGATCGAGCTGTTTAAATTGCTATGATCTAAGTTATACTTCTCCACAAACCTTCACCCCCAGACAGATGACCAAACTGAAAGAATTAATTCACTCCTTTAGCAATATATTCGGCACTATGTGAGTGCCAACCAACGAGATTAGGTGAAGTTATTGGACATAACCCAATTCTCCTACAATTTGCAAGGGAGCTTTACATCCAACAAGAGCTCCTTTGAGATCATTACAGGATAGTAGCCATCAAATCCTTACACCTTGGCAATTGGTTATACCGGGAGTAGCCCGTCAACATATCACTTTGTAAAAGAATGGAACTGAAATGTAGATATTGCACGGGTTTACTTAGAGAAGACAACTAAAAAGATAAAATGAGTAGATCTTAAAAGGCAACTATATGAGTTTAAAGTTTACGACTTGGTGTTGGTGAAGCTCCAACCAGTATCACTTCAGTTCTTTAGGCATAAAGTGTACAAGGGATTTATGCGCAAGTACGAAGGACCCTTCCCAATTATCAATAGGGTAGACGATGCCTTATACAAGTTGCAACTGCTGATGTAACTCAAAATTCACAATGTCTTACATGCGAGCAACTTGAAAGTCTACCACTCAAATCCGTAAGATGCTTCCCAAAGTGTTCCAACTTGACTACCCCCATTAAAACCTCCCATGAAAAGCGAGTTGAAGCCATTTAGCATATCGCAAGACAAAGTTATCCAACGGAGAATAGCAGATCAAGTACTAGATGAAGTGATGAAAGCTTCCCCAAACAAAAGCTAATTGGGAGCCTGAAGACGCCCTACGACATGAATAAGCAGTCATCAAAGCCTACCAGCAAGCATCGACGAGGGCATTAACAGTTTTGGTGAGGGAGAATGTCACGGACGATCATCGCACACCCGCAACACCTTTATCAACGGACTGTTTGTCGCTTTTGTTTGCTTGTACATATGTTTGGCAGCGTGTTTTGCCTTGTTTATGTGTGATTTCACTTGAAAAATATAAATAAGAATAATTTGCAAGGTTGCAGAGCGACCACTCACCAGAATGGGCAAAACTGCCCTAGAATTGCCCAATTTTCATGTGCCATGGCCTGTTTTCTATAGGTTGCGATGCAGAGCAAAACAGTAGCCATCTTAGCACCCCAGAACCCTCCGAGTGACACAGGACTGGATGGCGATTTGGGGTAGTGCTGGGCATTGATTAGTTTCACAAATTCGTACGTTAAGCCTACGGGAACTTGCCAACGCGCTCGACACCCGATGAGCAGTCGTTTGCCGACTGTTTAGTTGTCTTCGAAAGTCCTTGTTTTTTACTCTCTTTTCTCTCTTGCACACCAAGTGTTTGTTGAATTGCTTGTAAGGCTGTCCTTTTCGCGAGACATTGAGGTTTGCCCGTTGCTCGTTTTCGAACTAATCAATTTGCTCTTTTATAGGTCCTTCGGGACCTAAGCGAGGTTGTAACTAGGTTGACCCTTTGAAGATGAATAACACAAGGGTGCCTCACGACTTAGACAATTTCAGCTATGTGCGTGATGGTGTGCATGAACTCCATTCTGAGAATCACTTGGAAGTCATCCAGCGACACTGCCATTATGTTTGTGCTTTCGCTCCACGTCGCAATTTTGATAGGGACCCTCCTTGCCAGCCCGAAGATCTGCTTAGCCTCCAAGTTTACAGCCTTCATCCAACTTGGGCTTCTCTAGGTTCAGCCTAAGTCGCCTTGCTTCTTGGTTGGCAATAAAATTATAGGTAGCGCCCACGTCCACCATTGCACGAGTTGTTCGACCATTTAGCATGATGTCCATGTACATCAGCTCACTACTTCTTACTTTCTGTTGCTTCGTCTTTACGTTCTCACCCACCTAACCCTACAACGGGTTCAACAAACACATTGATCCCATCCAGAGTCCTTGCGACTCCTCATCGTCCTCCGCACAAGAAGCATCCGCCAGGTATTAGGGCCTTGCCTTTTGAACTCGACCCTTTGTGGGAACTTATTTTTTTGCTCGATTGCAAACTCCTTCCCTCAAGAATACTTAGATGGGCGATTGTCCAAAAAATGTTTCTTCTTCCCTAAGTCCTCCGAGGAAACCGATTGCCCCAACCAAATCAGTAACATTCCTTTGATGCAGTTCCTGTTGTACCTATAGCTTCAGGCCATTGAGGAAGCTAAACAACTTGTCATTCTCAGACATGTCTTGTATGTCCAGCATTAGTGCTGAAAACTACTTTACGTAGTCCCGAATAGAAGTGTTTTGGCGGAGTTGTCTCAGCTTCCTTCTTACGACAAATTCAGTGTTCTCAGGCAGGAGAGGAGTTCTCAATTCCCGCTTCAAGTTCTCCCATGTGTTCACTTAACACCAACCTTGTTGGATCTCTGCTCAACGTGATCGCTACTAAAGTTTTGCATCCCCATTCAGATACATGGTTGATATCGAAACTTTAGTTTCTTTATAATCAAGCCTCGTAGCTAGAAAGTATTGTTCCACGTCGAACAAAAAATTCTCGAACTCCTTCACATCCCTAGCACCCTCGTAGCAATGTGGCTCGGGTGCACTTAAGTTTTGTAACGGAGCAACGCAGGTGATGCTCCCTCCCGTATTAAGAGACCTGGTAAGTAACATAATACTGGATGTGAGTTCCACCATGACTTCGCATTGGTACTACACAGAGTCTTTAATGTCTTTCGTCAATTGATCTACTCAGGACTTGACCTTGTCGATCCGAGATTCTGCCTCCCCAAGAAGCCTTCGTTGGCCTTAGTGGAGTTCCTCTAGACTCATTTCGAGAACATCAAGACGGGTTTCTGCAACTGTAAGCCTCTTCTTATGGCTTATTTTTCCAGTTGAAGCTCCGAAATGCACTTCCTCTGCTTGGGGAGAATAGCCAACTTCTCACTCACCATTTTCGTTGTCACACTCCTCTGGGCGACTCCAACAGCTTGAGAGTGAGTTTGCACTTGCAACCTGCCTACGACTGCTTGGGGCAATGGTCCGACTTGCTTCGTCTTACTCGATTCACCATGGTGCTTCGCTATGGCGAGATTATGAACTTTTGTTGTTTGCATGAACTGCTTGCCCGCTTTGATACCACAATATCACGGACTTAGTTGGAATTTCCTTAGTCGTGAGACACTCTTGTATTATCCGTCCACAAAGGGTTAGCCTAATTACAACCTCGCTCAAATCCCGAAGGACCCATAAAAGAATACGTTGATTGCTTCCGAAAATGAGCAATGGATAAGACCTGACATCCCACAAAGTGGGCAACTTTACAAGCAATTCAGCAAACACTTGGTATGTAAGAGAGAAAAAAGACGAAAGAGAAAACAAAGACTTTAGAAGGCAAACGAACAATCGCAAATCCTCAAATGACTGCTCACCGGGTGTCGGGCGCGTTGGAAAGTTTTCGTAGGCTTTATGTACGAACTTATGAATTTAAACGACGCCCAATATTATCTTAAACCCCCATCCACTCTGTGCCACATTAGTGGTTCTAGGGTACTAAGATGACTGACATTTCGCACCACACCGCACTTTGCAGAAAACAGGCCATGGTGCGAAAATTAGGCCATTCTAGGGCAGTTTTGCCCATTCTGGTGAGTAATCACTCTGCAGCCCTGCAAATTGTTCTTGCTCACAGTTTTCAAGAAAAAAAACATACAAAAACAAGGCAAAATACATTGCCAAACATATGTACAAGCAAAAAAAATAATGAATGGTCCGTTGACAAAGGTGTTGCAAGTGCGCGATGACCATTTGTAAAAGGTCGGTTTAGTGATTTATTATAGCTGCAACACCAACAACCATACAAATACAAATAAACTAAATCATCATATGTGAACTTTGCTAGTTTACAAATAAGATCAACCAGATCTATGGTGGCTTGGTTTTGAATGATCAAATAGGGTGGTATGCTCAGTTTGGGGCTATTCATTCCATATTTAGTCAAAAATATTCCTACAAGTAACCAACATTAATTAAAGATTTAGGTTAAATAACTGAGACAAGTTGAAGGAAGTCTTAGAATCCATTTCAACCAACATGTCAATAAGTCCGTTTATGGTTTATTCTAAAATACAGGTCTAAATCATCTGTTGTATGATCCTAGAAATGAACTAAATTTATATACAGTGAGGAAAAAACTTATTGGCAAGAGAGAACGACATACACACCAAATATGGCCTTCCAAAAAAGTAGGAAAACCATTAGTTTCTGCTACCAAAGAGACTCAGTTTCACATTTCCACAGTTTGGAAACTCCAACTTTAGAGTAATTGTTGAACAAGTTTATAATTGACAGGCTTTCATATTTTCCCACATACCATATGTATGTTTTATGATATAAATGTTCCCTCACTCAAGCATAACATCAAATCAACTAAAGCATCAATAAAAGCTACTGAACATGTGAACTTATAAGATTAGTCAGGATTCTTTTAATGACCACCATCTCTGAATAGGTACAGACTGTAGTAATACAATGTTTACTTCTTGACATCTGGAAAGACGTGACTACAACTTCAAGAAGCAGCAGCAGTAAGGCATAAATTAAGATGCAGCATCGAGATTATACTAAAAGACACCCGAAAAGATGACCCTCATGCAGAAGAGTTAAGAACAGCACCAACCAAACTTCAATCTTGTAATGCACAGCATTTCTTGGATTCAAAGCTCGAATTCCTCTTCCCGCAGTGCAGCTTCAGCAGCCTGCTCTTCCTCATCATCAAGTGCAAAGTACTCGTTCCTCTCCTTTGGCCTGAACATATAAAACATGACGACATAAAAAGCAAAGCTCACAGTTTCCTCTGCCGCCACGCTCACCCACCGATACTTGTAGGATGCGATCGTCTTCAAAGCATACACCACGATCCTTGTGAAGTACAAGTATCCAATCACGGCCATGTAAAATTGCCGAAAAAGAGAGAGCTTGGCGAGAGTCCTTGCGGCCTTTCCATCAGTCTTGGAAGTCTCCTTCAGGGTTCTTATCGACCAGATGATCGGGAATATGACAGCACAGCAGCAGGCGATGTCGATCAAAAGGAAGACCTGGTTCCATGTCACCCAACCCTGGATGAATGGCCCGGTCTCGCCGATCACGGCGGAGGCAATGTTTGCAAGGACCTGAAGGGGGATCACGATCATGAGCACCTTCTTCTCGCGCTCCTGGAGGAAGGGCTTCAGGAAGGACCATCCGGTGCCAATGAGGACGATGACGGTGAAGAAGAGGACGCCTTTTACGAACTTGAAGACGTAGAAAGCGACGTCCCAGCCGTGAGGCGTGCCGGTGGTGCGGGTGTAGTGCAGGTCCTCGGCGGCGAAGAGGAGGTCGAGGGCCTTCGCGAGCAGGAGGCCGGCCATGAGAAGGTGGATCCGGTGGGCGTCAAGCCGGTTCCGGAAGCAGATGTAGATCCAGGCAGCGAGGGCAGCGAAATAGGCGACGACGAAGAAGGTGTAGAGGGAGGGGACAACGGACTGGCCGACGGAGAGATAGTCGGGGGTGCCGTCAGAGCGGGAGTTGTACATCCCAGTGTGGACCGACATGGAGACGGCTGCGCCGGGGGCGCAGTTGGCGAAGAAAAGGCCGTACTCGTCGGGGTGGGTGATGGGAAAGGTTTTGTTGAAAGAGTGGGCACGGGAGAGGCTGGCGAAGGTGAACAGCGGGTGGACATAAGGGCTCTGGAGGGCGCAACTGGGGACGGGGGCGGGGTTCTGGTGGGGCTGCTCCGAGTCGTGGATGGACTGGAGGAGGCTAGCGTCGGAGAGGAGGAAGAAGCCGAAGAGGTGCGGGGAGGCGGCGGAGGACGAGAAAGAGACGGCGGAGACGGCGATGGAGACGCCACCGGACGGGGCGAAGCCGAACTCCTCCAAGAGGATGAGGGGGCGGGAGTCGGAGGTGATCTTTAGGGCTTTGATCTCCGCCGAAGACGGGGAGATCAGCGCAAGGAGGAGAACGAAGACGGCAAGGGGGGCGGCGCTTCCGCCCATGACGCGAGGCGGTGGTTCCGACGACGCAGACTCTGATCTAATGGTTTCTCGGCCGAGGTCGAACAGAAGTCGCCGCCGCGGCCGATAGCGTGGGTTGGGCGACCGGGGAGAGAGGAAGCTTATTGGTGGTTGTGCCGTCAGCCGTTTGTCGTCTTCCGCGGCCAACGTTAAGACTACGGCGCCTAATCTGCGAGCCAGGTCAAATAGTCCGTCCACAGTCTCAACTGACCGTCCGTCTTTCACATATCTATCCTTGTAATCTTTCATAATGACATCTTTACCATCGCCAATTTTAATTACTTCAAATATACAATTAAAAGTTATTTTTTATCCATAATTTTTTTTTATGAATGAATCCTTAATTATTAAGGGCTATTCCATATATCTTTGAAAGTGTTAAATTGCCTAATTAGTAAAAACTCTGTCAAATCATTACAAAATATCAAATTTCACTTTTGTCATTTATTTTTTTATAAAAAATAAAATATGAATCATGATGACTATTCTAAGCTTACACTATTAAATTAAATAAGAAAATAATGAGAATATCAATCAACATGATAAACATAAACTTTTTTTTTATTTTAAATGACAATATCTAAAAAGTATTAAATAACTTTAAATAAATGGTTCAACAATATAAAAAACTAATTTATTTAATATAATTATCATAAATTAAATAACATGTGCTATAAAGTCATTCTCGTTACATTCAGGGGTAAAGAAAATAATAGATATTTTTAAAAAAAACTTAATTCTAATATCAAAATTCACGTTAACCCTAATATCAAAATTTACATAAATATCATCTTACATAAAATAATAAAAACCTAAAACTAAGGGTATTTAAGTAATCTTAGATATATTTAGGATATTATTATTTATAAATATTTTTTTATTATTTACAATCATTTCTTAACAAATTTTAATATTCCTAAGTTACCCTTTATAAATAGACATATATGCTATCATAGAAGTGATGTAAAGGAAAAAAACGAATGATAGAATGAGATTATGATTAGTAAATAAAATTAGAGGGATTATAAATAGCAAAATAATATTTTATTAAAATTTATGAGATTGTGAATAGTAAACAGATTGTGAGTAGTAACAAGGGATTCTAAATAATAAACTCCTATATTTCTTTAGAATATTTTTAATGACAATCCATTTTTACTATTTATAATCTTATTTAATTTTTTTTTTAATATTCATAATATTATCAAACTCATCAACACTCTTTCAATGCCTTTCACATAACCTTTTTCTTCCTTTTTTTGCTCCCTTCTTATTTTTCTTCTCTCCACCTATCGTTAGAGATGGCTGTAGGAGACATAGTTGGATTTTAGTGATTGTAGAGATGATTGACTGATCGATGAAATGGATTGTATGAAAGGTGATTGAGAGCAAGCTAAGCAATACCGAATAATATTGCCCGATACAGGCGATACGTATCGATTCGACGGTATATCGGTACGCGAACTGCCCGTTACCAAACGGAACGAATAATTATATATATATATATATATATATGCGGTACGTATCGATTCGACGGTATATCGGTACGCGAACTGCCCGTTACCAAACGGAACGAATAATTATATATATATACCGAACGATATACCGTTCGGTATACCGTTCCATACTGTACTGAGCAAATGTCAAAACGTCGATACGGTACGATATTTCGAACCTTGAGATGATATAGAAAATAAATAGATTATATTTAATATATATATATATATACATATACATATAATATCGTTTGTTTAATCCAATCGACTTAAACTAAGGGTATTTGAGTAATCTTAGTTATGATATCGGATCAGAATTTTATCTAATTCTGCGTGATAGGAAAAAAAAATACAATTGTTATTATTATATTAAAGTATTTAGAGCGCGCATGCCATTTCGAAGCTGTGTAAGGGTAGACGTGTTAAAAGTTAAAACGTTATATTGAAGTTAGCATCGTTCTTGACATAACGGTGGTGTGGTTGCGGTCGCTATGTTTAGGGCGGCCGGAAACCACGGCGGTGCACCACCACCACTCCGTCGCCGCGCCACGTAACCTTTCGCCACGCGCCCCTCGCTGACCCCTTCTCTATCAAGTTGCTCCTCCTCCATCTCCGAGATAGATCAAACCCTGTTCCCTCTCCTCTTCCTCCACCTCCTCCTCCACCACTCTCGCGCTCTCCTTTCTTGATTTGACCCTTCATCGTTTCTTCTGCGATTCGACTGCATTACTCCTCCTCCTCCTCCATGTCGTGGTTGAGATCGGCGGTCGTTAAGGCCGTGGAGGTGGGCGGCCAGAACAACATCACCCGCACCGTCAAGAGCTATGCCGGCACCGTCGTTTACCACGCCGGGCAGGCCGTCACCGGCGGAGCCAGGATCATTCAAGATCGCATGGTAAACTCTCATTCTCCTCCTTACGCTCATCTTTCTTTCGATTCTTGCGCCAGACCAGGCTTGTCTCCGACAGGGCCACCCAAGACCCGTGGTAATCCCTCTCTCTCTCCCTTAATCCTCAAATTCATGTTTCTTTCCATTTTTGGGCCACAAAAAAAGGCCGTTGCCGGCGGGACCAAGATCATCGAAGACCGCCTTATTATGTCTCTCTCTCTCTCTCTCGCCCCTCAGTTTTGTTTTCTGTCGATCCTAAGCTGGGCCAGGCCATCTCCAGCGGCGCCAAGATCATCCAAGACCACATTATATGGATCTTTTGTATCTTTCTTGGGCCCATCTACATTTGGACCGTAATAAATGCGTACAAATGGGAATTGTAACGACAAGGCCAGATAGCCGACGTCACGGTTACACTACAGTCTTTCTGATATTTGGGATTTGCTTTAGGTATATTTTATTAGGAGAATCCTTGGATATTTTCTAGCTGTTTGGTCCTTATAGCTACTTCTACTAAATTAGCTATGTTTCACTGGAAACTTAAATGACAAAAAATTTCATTCAATGTCAAATAAGAGTTCTTGACTAATATAAATCTTTAGGCAGGAGCACAAACTAGAATGATTGTTGCCTCCTAAGTTGTGGTAGTGTTTCCAAAACCCAAGAACATGCTTCCCTTAAAAGCACATAGTTCTTGCTGAGACAAGATAGTATCAAAAGTATTCATTGCCAATTCACCAAGCAGTAACAATGAAAAGCTTTTCTACTTTTTTATCTTTTATATGGACATTGTTGATTATTGATGGATGCATTGTTTTATACGCATACAACTTCCTTAATTTTATAGGGCATTCGAAACTCTAAAAGTTTCAAGCAAACTGTGAAAGGATTGGAAGATGCTGCTGTATCCTGCAGGGGAATAGAAAGAGTTGAGCTATTGCATAGATGGCTATTTGCTCTGGAAGAAATTGAAAGGATGCATGGTAATTCAGTTGATCACAAATCTCTTGAACGATCTCTATCATCTGAGGAGAGCTACTCATCTCCTAGAGATGTTTCATTGGTCAGTATACTAGTTGGTTTAGCATCTCTTATCTTATGGCTAAGCAAAATAGATTGTTTGTTCTGTTTTCTTAGAAATATTTTTTCTTTGTAACTTTTATTTACTGCTGATCTTTATCTAAGCTAAGTCACTGTTTTGAGCATCTGAGAAAACATGTCATTCATCAAGCAAATGAGAAAAGAACAAACTTGTTTTATATCTTACTTTATAATCATCATATGCTTTTCCCTGTCATTATTTGAGACTACAATTTAAATGATCTATTTTGCAGAATCAATTTGAATATCAGTGTTTCTCTTATAGTGATACATTTTTATACAGCATGATATTTCACCATATGATGAAATAGGTGACAAAGCGGAAAAACTTATGCAGCCACAACATTAAGTGCATATTCTAGATGCTGAAAATTTTCAACTCATGCATTTTCTTAGAAACCTATTTCACCAGACATTTGAAGTATATATATATATATGTATGTATATATGTATGTATGGATACATACATACATACATACATATATAAATATATATACACACACACACAAACACACACACACATACACACATATATATACACATTGATGAACATCATGCTAGGCTGAAGTATGCTTGGAACAATAGTGCATACTGATGAGATAAGTTCCTAGAAACATGATTCTAGGCTCAAATGTGGTTTCCTTTAACTTTATAAGACTTTGAAGAGTTTTGTATTATGTGTGGCAATTTTAATAATTGGAGCTTTGTGTTGTTTCTTGTATTATTCAAGTTTTTTTTTGTTTAGCTTTTTGGATTAGGTATTGCTGTTAGTATGTTCTTTGTCTAGGAGATTTTACTTTGTGTGATAGTGAT
Source organism: Musa itinerans (assembly GCA_001649415.1). Classification (NCBI taxonomy): domain Eukaryota; kingdom Viridiplantae; phylum Streptophyta; class Magnoliopsida; order Zingiberales; family Musaceae; genus Musa; species Musa itinerans. The sequence continues at coordinate 421,822 of LVTN01000005.1, forward strand.
TTTTAAATATCTATGAGTATATCTAATATCTTCTAGGATGGATGTAGTAACTATTTAAACTCAAAACTAACAGATTTAGGTCTGTTTTTCATAAGAAGATAGTAGCTATCTTAATTTTGCAGAAATAAGATAGGACAAAAGAAGAGGAATAAGACAAGAAGGAAGACAAGATCAGAGAAAAGTGCTTAAGTCATTGGTCGAAGACAACCTATCTTCTTTGAACTAAACAATAATGCAGCTATTAGTTGACAGACATGTAACATATTTATATTCTTCATGTGATTTTGTATCTTACTAAACTAAACAAACTTTTAAACGAACTTTTAAAGACAGGCTCCCCAAACTTAAATCGAGCGGCTAAATAATTCTCTCAACTTAGTCTTTATCTGAAATATAATTTTTAAAAACGAAAAACAACTAAAAATAGGACTTTCTACCTTCTGTCAAAAGCACTGTTTTTCCTTTGGTAATTATATTTTCCTTTGCAATATCACCAGAAATATTCTGCTAAATTATGTATGATATTGTTATTGAACCAATAATAAAATGCAAAATACTAAATTTCATAAACTGAGTTGTGTTTTTCTCCATTTTATATTTCCAAATAAATTTTTAAACTTGGCATGAGATGAAAAATGACCGATGATTGAAAACTGTTTTTGTTGATCTTTATTGTTATATGCAGAATCTATATTTTGATTCTGATATGGGGGTTGAATCCATGTACTTCCGGGACGTATTTCTCTATAGCCAAGCTCTTGAAGGGATTACACTGTCCATGGTTAGTTTGGCTATCTTGCTTATAGTTTATAAGCTCTCCTCGTTGTAATTGTATAAATAACACATTTTGTATATCCATTACTAATGTAATTGTCTGTAGACTCTGTACCATATATTTTCCAGTAGTTTCAGTGTCATATGCCATCATTTGGAACTCATTTTAGTTATCTAGATATATAGTAATCTTCAGTAGTCAGAATTTGGGTGCTTTGTATAACTTAGCATCTTTTGGATGTTCTATGTAACATGCATTTTGTATGAACTTTTGGTAGATATTATATAATATTCTGCTTATAGCTTCTTTCTATTTTATGCAACTTGTGACTTTATATACCTTTTCTCTGAAGAGGCCATTCTCAAGTATGTGTCGCATATATACTGACTAAATATGCTTAGGATATGTTAATGCTTCATAACAAAATGGTTTGTCAAATGGAGGTATTAAGATGGTATTGTCTCATTTTTTTTTCAGTTTCTTCAATCAGTTTTCCTTGAAAGAAAACTCTTAAAAAGATAATTGGAATTGTTCATCTTATTAACTGATTGAAAGTCTAAGAAAATGGTATTGGTTTGAATATTAAAATGTGATTCCATTTTTGAGGATAAAAGAACCCTGGCTTAGAACTTCTTTCTCCTGTTGCTCAAGTGAAAGGAAATGTTGCAGTCAACCGGTTATTGTGTTGTAGCTGATTATTGTGGGTCGCTGGTGGCAAGGTGATGACTCTTAGTAGGACCAGTCTTGGTTCAAGTACCTCATTTTCTTCTTTATTATCACTTTTATTTTCTCCTATTGGCACTCTTGAATCAGCATGATGCTGTGCTAAATCACACCAACGCCATACTTGAATTGGCATGAGAGTGATGCTGATAAGGCATCCTTGAGTGTGACCATGGCGTGTCTGAGATCAGGTAGATAAATGCTTATGAATAATTGACATCCAAAATGCCTTGCAGGGTCCAAGAATGCAAAAGACTACTGTCACCCAATTTGGCACTAAGTTGATGGGAGCTTGTGTTGGGATTGGGGAAAAAATAATAACTGAATAGGCATATGCATCTGTAAAATTAGATGACCAAGTAAAAGAATATGATCATACACAAAAGATGTTATTCTAGGAGGCAGATAATTCATTTGATAAACTAAGCATGATGAGGCTGAATTGCATGAGAGTGAGCAATGGAGGGTGGACTTCAAATCAGATCATCTGTTGCTTACTCTCGAGTCTTGACCAAGGTCCGCAAAACCGTATCGTACCGGAGTTTCGACCTGGGCTCGGTACGGTACGGTATGGGTGTACCGAGCACTGTAGCAGTGCTATAGTGCTACAGTGCAGTACTACAGTGTAGCAGTGTACTGTTTGACTGCTGCCGTGCACTGTTTGCACTGCTTGTACTGCACTACAGTGCTACAGTGCAATGCTACAGTGCACTATAGCACTGTACCGGTCGTACCGCCCGGTACCAGGCGGTCCGCGTACCGGTAACCTATCGGACCGGTACGGGCGGTACATATCGAAATTGCAGACCTTAGTCTTGACAACATTTTTTGCCTGGTCTTTTTATGTGTACATACATTGGTGGGAAGTGCAAATACCAAGATGATGAATTCTGTTATCTCTGAACTTCTAAAGTCTGAAACAATCCTGATCCAAGGAATAACGATCTAAACTAATACCCAACTCAATTGAATTAATAATTTTTTACTCCATCTCCACTATCAATGTGTCTGTCAAAGCTTTCCAAATTGGAGCCAGTTTGCATGGTTAGAAGAAACTAGGGTAGTCAATCTAATTGCACTCAAATAATTCAATAACTATATTGCATCTCCTATTTTTAGTGTGTTTGGGGTCATAGATGCAGTGAGCTGTACAGAAATAATCATGTGTGTCCAATCACCAGCTTTTAGAGTTGGCTCACCCTGCTTTAAGCTTATTTTGAGTCAGGACTAATAACAAGATGAGCTAGTATATGGCTTAAACTGCTTAACTAAACTTCCCCCGAGGCTTGACCAGTGATTGAAAAAGGCTCTCGGGCGAGGCGAGGCCCGAGCGCCTCGCTAATCTCCCAGGCGGCGCGCTTCAAATAGGCGCCGCCTGGGCGCTCGCCCGAGCCCAGGCGCTGGGCGCTTCGGGCGAGCGCCTGGGTAAACCCAGGCGATCGAACCAGGATTTTAGGTCTGGTTCGGTCCTGGTTCGGTTGTTAGTTGGTTCAATCGAACCAACTAAACCGATATAACCCTTACCCAACCCTAACCCGCTGCCGTTGCCGCTCCCGATCCCGATCTCGTTGCTCGCCGTTGTCGCCGCTCGCGCCTCCCGTTGTTCGTTGCTCCTGCTCCCGCTGCCGTTGCTCGCCGCTGTCGCTGCTCGCGCCTCCCGCTACTCGCGGCTGTCGCTCCTTGCGCCTCCCGCTGCTACATTGGTGGGAAGTGCAAATACCAAGATGATGAATTCTGTTATCTCTGAACTTCTAAAGTCTGAAACAATCCTGATCCAAGGAATAACGATCTAAACTAATACCCAACTCAATTGAATTAATAATTTTTTACTCCATCTCCACTATCAATGTGTCTGTCAAAGCTTTCCAAATTGGAGCCAGTTTGCATGGTTAGAAGAAACTAGGGTAGTCAATCTAATTGCACTCAAATAATTCAATAACTATATTGCATCTCCTATTTTTAGTGTGTTTGGGGTCATAGATGCAGTGAGCTGTACAGAAATAATCATGTGTGTCCAATCACCAGCTTTTAGAGTTGGCTCACCCTGCTTTAAGCTTATTTTGAGTCAGGACTAATAACAAAATGAGCTAGTATATGGCTTAAGCCGCTTAACTAAACTTCCCCTGAGGCTTGACAGAATAGTTTGATAAGATGGTTAATGAGTTGAACTGAACCTTTGTATCACAGTTGGACTCGAGCTTGAGCAGTCAACAAAAGCTGAGATCAAGTAAACCAGAGTTCTTGCTGCAGTCTCATGTAATCAATCCAAGTGTTATGTTACACACCTTTTGTTTTCCAGAAAATTGAAAGATATTACAACAAATGATAGAGAAAACTACTCCTTTCAGAAGTCATCATTTAATGCCTCTGGTCATAGTCCATTCTAATCATATGTCTCTTTATATTGATTTCTTAGGAATGAGAAGTGAAGGATTAACTTTAGGATGATAACAATAATAAGTGATACAAGGGATGGAATTCTACTTCTAAGAATAATTCTGCTTTTTATGTATTGTTTGATATGGTTTAGGGTGACAACAAGAATAGCTCTTTTCACAATAATAAGGGGTTTGTTTGATATGTATCCTAAAGCCATATGTATTAGCATAATTGGATTCAGTCATCTGAATTTGTTTTCTTGTCGTTTAGACACAAAAATTTGACATTGAGTTTATGGACACTAACTTTCTGAGTTAAGGAATACCTTTTCATTGTTTAATCTGAAAGTTGGGAACCATGAATACTCTATTGTAATTTTGACAATTTTCTGACTGTATTTGATGTTGGGGATTGTTCTTGCTGATCATGGAGGTTAACCGCAGGTTAACTCTTTTCTATGACTCAGATTCTGGAAGCTCCGAATGATGAAGAAGTGTCTCTGCTCCTTGCAATATTTGGGTGGGTGTGATGCCCTTGTATTTTATAATTTTTTGCTATCACTGTCTTTATATCCAGGGGTCTATTTTATTGATGATATGTACTTAAAAGTTCAAATTTTACATTGCTATTATTGCCTATCTGTTATTCCTCTAGTTTTGTACACTTCCATGTAGGCAGCTTGAATAAGATTGTTAATAGTGTGATATTAGAAATCCGTAAGCCAATTCTTAGTGCAAAATAGTGTGGAGAAAGTAGTTTAAAATGTTTACTCTTGATTATGACATATCTTAGAATGGTGCTTATGCAATTCAAAATTCAAAGGGCATTCGTGCTCTTAATTAGATCATAAGTATAATAAACTCTTCGTTAATTAGGTTGTATTAGCTAATATATTTTAGTTAAAAGTTTGCAGTAGGTCTGGGCTATTTTCTTTCCATTTCTATATAATCAATTTATTATCCTGTGTACCTCTGAAATAGATATTTCCAAGCCTATTTGCAACAGAATTAGCATTGTGAAAAATAAGGGAGATCTTAGAATTGAAAGAAAAATTAAGGGAAGCATGACAATTTGTAATTATTCATGGGATATTCTAGCCCAAATAGTTGGTCAGCAGGATTCTTTGTTTTTCTAGTTGAACAATATTTCAGATTCTGTTTCACCTAGTTTAGTAGCTCAATACTGTTCTGTGTTCTTATGTCCATTAAAATTTATTCTAATGTACTAAGTACTAACAAACTTCCTAAGTTGCATATTATATAGAACCACATTAATTTTCTCGTTTACCTTTAGCTTTGTAGCTATTTATATAAGTTCTTTTCCTTGGGTTGATTTTACGCAGATACTGTCTGACAGGAGGTAAGGAAGTTCATAATGCTATTATGAGCAGTATACAGGACATGGGCAAAGCTTTTTCAAACTATCAAGACGAAGTATTGGTATACTCGATTGCCTTTAAGCCAAAAGATGTGATTCCTTATTTTTCCGTTTTTTGCAGGATATTGCAGTCTGACCTTATCAGAAATTCCATTGAAGTAAATTTGCATCAATAGTAAATAATATTTGAACTATATTAACAGAAATATATAATCTGTTACATGAATATGTTTTGATAAGAAGCAAAAACTTGGGTAGTCCAAGAGTTTTTTTTTAAATCATTGACAACCTTTAAGCACAGTATCTTTTGTTGTTGCATGTGGATGTATGTGTTCTGCCTAATTTTGATCGATGTAAAAATTCTAATTTGCATGAAGTTGAACTCATGGTTGACCTTGTTAAAATGTGACCCTCATTTGGAGGTGTTTGTATGATTGCTGGAAGAGATGACATAATAGAAGTTCATTATGTTATTGCACACCATGCTTAAAGTCGATGGTTTTACCACGAGACAGTTCATTCTTCTTATTGTTTGCTGATGGCTGTAACTTTTACGTCAGAATTTTAGAAATATTTTCTGTTGTTGCCTTGTTGGAGATGTACGTGTATGATAATAGTTCTAAATTCTAATGTATATATGAATTATGATACAGTACAAATATTCATAAATCCTTATCTGGTACACATGGCACATGTAACTTGTTGGTGCAACTTTTGCCACAGATGTCACATGTAAGGTTCAAAATTACAGTCCGCTACTAATGCCATATTGCAAATTTGGCATAATGGCAGGTCTCCTTGTTAATTATTTTAGTCTAGCTACTGATAAAGAATTAAATATTGTCACAACAGATTTGTAACTTGGTGGATATCCTTAATAGATACTGTAGTGTGATTGCTAGTTTTGATTACCGCACAATATGGTAATTGTACCAAGAAACCTGCATCAAATATTTAAACTTGGGATCTATAATCATACTAGCCCCCTATTGGACCGTTATGAATCTGGTTTACCATGATGTACCAGCTGTTGCAAGCTGACTCTGACAGGGTAAAATGGAAATAAAAAAATTGAAGACAAAAAAATGATTTTTACATGTGCCTTCTTCCTTCCAAGGTCCTCTTCTCCTCTTATTTATTTTGACACCTTATGAGTTAATAGTGTTTCTGGCTCTTAAGGGAGAAGGCTTGCAAGTATTGCTAGTCATGACTTTCATCAAGAATAATTGGTCCCGTGCATTTGTTGAGCATGAAAACTGAACCAAACTGTGTGGTATTATACTTTACCAACTCACAAATTTGAGTTGATATTTATGTTTAGCCTCTCCAAACTGTGAAACTTGAACCAAACTATGTGGTATACTTCACTGACTCACTAATTTGAGTTGATGTTTATGTTTAGCCTCTCCAAACTGTTGTATAGTGCGGTCTGGTTATGCCCCCTGTCTATGGTTAATCTGACTGGTGGTCTCATCAGACTGATACATATTGCTTGTGTGAGTTGGTGTACCATGAAGTTTGATCCCCACATTTGCATATTCCTTTTGCATGTTCAGATATTATACTGACATTGTCATTGAAAGTTTTCTTATGAGAATTTGGTGACCTTTCAATTTGTTTTTCCTTTTTTTTTATTCTTATCATATTTTATTTAAATATTTCAGGTGAAGCGGGAGGAACTGCTTCAGTTTGCTCAAGGTGCAATTTCAGGACTAAAGTTAAATGCTGATATATCAAGGTCATCAACCAGACCTGCCTTTATTGTTTCTTTGGTTTCATTCCATGCAATTTGTCTTGCACTGAAATATCTGCTGTCATTTACTTTGAGGAGAAAAAAAGAATAAACTAACAGGAAGTCGAATTCTCCCATCAGTTAAGTTGCATAAAATTGTTCAGGCTAAGGATACAAGGGAAAGAAATTTATGAGTCCATTGGAGCCAAAAAAGGGTGAGTGAGGACAGTTTGCTTTAAGTTGTATTTTTTGTCTCAGATGCACATATTTCTTTCTATTAAAAGTCAAAGATCAGGGAGTTCCCCTTCTCAAAACAAAGGATAGAGAATTTAGGCTGTTGGTTTTACTGGCATGTAAAACTAGTATTATACATGATTGAAAGGAATTCTAGTATCATACATGATTCAGTTCTCTTTGCCTGTAAGTGAACCTTTAGAAGAGTAATCATTGGCAAAGACTTTTTTGGATAGGGAAGGTGGGGGGGGGGGGGGAAGGGGTGGTTAGGGTTTTGCCACACTGGGGATTTGAATTGCTTAGGGGTTGGGTTATTGCAGCCTGGAGTAGGACCCTGACTTATGTTGAGGAGGGTTATATAATCAAGTTAGGTCACTGCAAACAGGTCTGGATTCAAGTTGGGTCAAGTTGCTCAAATCTTGACCTAGGCCCAACCCAACTATAATTTAGTTCATATCAGGCTTACTTTATACAGCTTTGGGTTTGAGTTGGGTTGTGTTGCTTAAACCTTGATGTAGGCCCAACCCAACAATAATTTAGTTCATATTAGGCTTTTGCAACCCAGGTTTGACCAACGTTTCTAATTTCCAAATCCAAACCCAGTTTTCATTAGGTTGGTCTCGAGCTTATAGGCAAAATTATATTTCTATTCATGGGTCATGCTTGTGTTCTCTGATTCTCATTGCACATCATTCTCAATAGTAAGTCTGGTTCATATTGTTTCCAGGTTAGAATATGAAGTCAAAAAGCTTCAAAGGAAGGTTGATGGGATGGAAGTGTTGCAGGTCTCCTCAGGTCAAGATCATGTTGGTACATCAGAAAAGACAACTGCCTTGGTGGAGGTATGCCTGATGTTAAAAAAATTTCTTCTTTTTTTATGTACATTATGATAATGAGGAAAAAGAAGATGAATATGTTGGAAACAAAATGCATTTAGTACTTATTTTGCCATTACTTCTCTTTAATTTGTTATAGGAGTTTTTGTTCAGTGTATTGTTTTTAAGGAGCTGCAGTTTCTATGGTTAATTTTGTTGGAATCTGCTATGTTACAATTTTCTTATTAGTACTACTATTACTAAATGGTTCTAGGATTATTTTTCTTATTAGTGCTGCTATGTTAGGCCCTTTTTTTTGGTACATTTGTCCCTGCATTATTTGATGCCAGAAGATTGGTAATGTCTCGATGATTTTGTTTGTCAAGAGATTTAATTTCTTGGGTTTCTATCATCGGCTGTGGTCAAACGTAGTTGCATTTTCTAAGGGGACTCCCTTATATGCTATTTGTTGGGAGCCTAGGATATCTGATGCTGGACAAATTCATGACAAGTACATTCTTTTTTTGTTTGAGAATAGAGGAAGGGAAAGACAAAGGAATAAAAGGTGATAACTTTGGAAGATGATGATGAAAGGAGAAATTATAGAAAAAAATTTATGCTTAAGACTCACTCTGGATGAAGGATCAACTTCCAACAGTGATGATCTCACACCTCCGTACCTACCTCTTGCACATGGATTATGAAATCACACTACTGGAGATTAAAATGTGACCTCACATCAAGCACACATACATAAAATGGTTTCATTATTACTTATTCATGCTCTAGTTACAAATTTATTCTTTCTTTTTGTAAAACCCCAAGCAAAAGAAGAAAAGAAATTTTCAAAAATAGGGAAAGAATACAATTACATCAAGATAAATCAATCATTCACTTTTTTATTCTCTCAAAATATCAATTTTCATATTTGTTTTGGCAAATGAACTTCCTTGTGAGAACATATCTGATCATAAAACCTCATCGTAGAGATGGAATATTAATTTTTAATCAAGATTTGTTCTTTCCGTCCAAGGGTGGGCTTGGTACAACAGTAAGGTTTGTCTTTGCAACTTAAAAAACCAAATCTCTATTCAGAGGTAAAGCTGTGTACATTGACCCTCCACAGATCCCACATTTGTAAGAGCCTCATGCACTAGGTATGCGCCTTATTTGTCCTTTCCATCTCAAGTGATAGTGTCAGAGAGGATATTCAATCAAATGATAATTTGATTTCTTACCTTCCTTTTGTTTATCATAGAGTGTAAGTTGTGAAGTGCAATTCCATGCGTGTAGATAAAGCTTTAATATGAAAAAGTCTCTCCCATGTTTGATGTTATATATGTTAATATCTTGTGAAATTGTATTTGTTCTGAACTCTTGAACTTCATCCAGATGCCTTGAATTCAGAAATATGTGATTGTGGCATTTTTTTTCCTGGCATTGGGAATACATGATTTCCTGTAGATGCCTAGACTCAACTATTTTAGCATAAATCTAAGTTGATTTGACATCAGGAATCTTCGTTGAGAAACCCATAATTGTACATCATAAATTGCATCTAGGAAGTATATTCTTGGCATTTTGAAAAAAAGTGATGCCTCAGATTATGCCTTTTGAATTTTCTTTTAATGTAGATAATGAAGCTTGTGCTCGTGAGTGCTTAAAGATTTAATGCAAAAGAATTTGCAAGCAATGCACAAATTCAGGTTTTATCTCATTGCATAAATTTGCAAAGAATTTCAGCTCCTAATAAGATAAAGGTACTGTTCCTATACATCGGGTGCTCGGTTAAGATCGATAATTATACATTTGACCGGTGGGCAGCTCACCGTTGATGATGAAAGTGATAACGGGCAAACAAAGGGCACAATGATAGTTCGAACCTTCGACCTATGGAAACAGGACCCGGATACATCCCACCAGGCTAACTAGATGAGTGCATATTCATCTTAAGTGCATATACTTATCTCTAGATTAGCGCATAAGTTCTTTCAGCATGTATTTTAATTTTGAAGTGCATTGATTTTATTCATCTTCTCCTTTTCCATATCACACATTTATGCCATATATTTGACATGATTTTTTTCCATTTTATTGCTGGTTTGTTTACAAGTGATCATGGTATTTAGGTTTCTGTGTATATTCTGTAGGTTCTAAAAGAGGCACTAGCAGAAGTTTATCTTTGTTCTAGATTGGAAGCACTGCTTTTAAGGAAGAAAAGCATAAAAAATGGGGAGTCACCAGATATTCATTCTCAAAAGGCATGTCTTATCTTTTTAATTTGGTCCATGTTTGAATATTACAGTCCGATGTATATAAAGCTAGATGCTTCATTCTCATGCTAATTTCTATGAGCAATGTGGTTATGTATTTAGCATACAGTAAGCAACTTGTCAGAATGCATTGCATTATACAGTGACCAATGCATTTGCTTTATTTGGTGAACTCTACCTAAAAAGAATTCTTAGCATGACCATTTGATGCATTCATCACTGAAACTATTTTGGTTATTCATGTGTCACATTTATTGATAAAATATTTTATGCCTACTAAGTGAATGCTTCTTCATTCTCTCAGATTCAGAGAAAATTAATTTGAACTCCAACATGTATATAAATAACCTTCCTGCCATTTTTGTTACATCAAACCCAACTGACAAAGATTCAAATGAAGACTTTCATTTCAGTTTTTTATTTTTGTTACATCAAACCCAACTGACAGATTCAAATGAAGACTTTCATTTCAGTTTTTAGTCATTCAAGAATTGGATCTTTGATACTTAGTAGTTCATACTTGGTAGTTTGTAATGTGTAAAATTATAAATTAGATTCTTCTGAGTTCTGACTGTTAGCATAGCTGTCAATCACTCGAAGACATGACATAGGTTGTTCTTTTCATTGAATACATTTGAAGGTAGGATTTTAAATTCTAATATACTGAGAGGAAAAGTAATTGTAAATATTATGAAAATTGTTCTAGGATTGTAAAAAAAGGTTCTGTCTCATTGGAAGACGATATAAGGCAATGAGAGCACCTGGATGTTTGTTGTTAACAAGAATGGTGAAAACCAAACTGTGAGTAAGTTGGTCATGATGAAGTCCTTTTATTTTCTTGCAGAAATAGCGACGGTTTATATTCTTACTCTTAGGAGATGCGCTAAATATTTTTTGGTTATTGACCTTGTGTTAGTGGGAAGTGGCTTCCTGAAATTTCTACAAAAAAAGAATTGAGGAGCCAGGATTGTGCAGGAATAGTTTCTTTTTCTTTTTGAAGTATCTTCTACTAAATACTGAACGCTACTTTGTTTGCATGTCTTACCTTGCTAATTTTCCAAATTGTTTATTTTCTCATCCAAAATGTCCACTTGCATTCATCTTTAGTAAAATGGAGCCGTTGATGAAAATATTATTAATAGAGGAATTGGGGGTTTCGTGTTGTTAGGTATTAAGACAATTATAAGACCTGCAATACATTACTGTTTGAAGTATTTGAATGGTCAAGAAAAAAGTATGTTTAGAAAGTTTGTGTTAGGAGATGAGAATGTTGAGGTGGATGGGCAAAATTATAGAAAAAGAACTCTACACATCAATGAATAATAAGGTTTAGACTAGAAAGAGAATTAAATGAAGAAGAATCATAGATGATGTGGACAATTCTAATGGATTTTTATAGATGCTATGGTTATATAAGATGAGTTAATTAGCATCAGTGTTACGAGAGGTAGAGTGAAGTCTAGGAAAGATTTTGTAGAAACAACTAAGAGATATTTGAATTTTCTTGATTTAACTATAAGTATTGTTTTGTACATAGCTCAACGATGGAAAAAAGATCCATGTGATCGGTCCCAAATGATTGGACCATCATGGATTTTCATCGTTGTTATTGTTGTAGTGCCCTTGTTGTCATAGTCTCTGCATCTATTAGCATTAAATCAATCGGAAGTAAATGTTAGTTACTGTGAAGCTAAGCTGCACAATGTCAAATTTGTTCTTAAATATTCCTCATGTATACCCTCAGAAGTTCGCCTGCTGCCAGAAGTTCTAGTGCCAAAATTGTGACATTCGAGAGATTACAGATATGTTGCATAATGATGTTGTTTGAACTTTGACACGATGATGATCACTTTTTGGTGTTGTGAGCATCGATTTACAAGGGTATGTGCAAATATACATTATTAAGTGGTAAATAAGTTACTTTTTGCAAACGTTGGGTTATTTGAGAAACCCCCATATATGCCTCTCCAAATTATGATTGCTAATTACTAGAATGACCAATGATGTTATATTGGATGTGTTTCTGGTGCTGCACTTTGTTTTGCAGTTCTGTTAATCATGTGGAAGTTTTCTTGCTGATTTTCAACTTTATGTGCTGATTTACTGCTGAAGCATAATACTTACCATAATATATTTAGCACCTAATTCTTATAGGTGACAGCTTGCAAGATTTCTTTTCAGATATTAATTCAGTAGTGAGATGACATATTAAGTTTTGCCACAAAGGTTGAAGCTTGTTCTAATATTGTTATTTGAAGCTGGCAGGTTGATAAGTTGAAAGTTCTAGCAGAATCTCTTGCCAACTCGTCCATAAAAGCAGAAAAGCGTATCCTAGACCACAGGTCCTATATGACACTAGTACATCTCTTTCTTTTATTGTTTGGGGCATTTGAAATTTTGAATTATGGTTTGCTTGGCTGATCTCTTGTACATGCTTTGGAATCGATGGAAGTTCTGTTAGTAGCCAGATCAATAGATTCATAGTTCTCTTTGGTGGCAAAATACATCTGTTTCTACTGCCATCAACTAGATAGCAGTTTAACTGCAATCAATGTTGATAATTGCCCATCAAATAAAGATGATTAGTCTAATGTCAATTTAAGCCTATTTGCTTTTCTTCTCCGCTATGGTGACTCAGACCCATTTAATCATGTTCTTTGCTCACAGTTTAATATGTCGAAACAAGATACATTGAGTCTACCTCCAGCTTACACAACTTCCTCTTGGAATAATGTATTAATCTTATATGGGTTTTCATGTGGTGAATTACATGTGTCAATCTTAGCATCCAAAGTAGTATGGAAATTTGCCCTTTGTTTATCTCCTCATTTCCTGCTACACGTCCCACTCAGCCCACAAATGCTGAGGTTCTAAAGATGATCTCTTTTGTTTAGTAGTGCCTTGGCCTTCTGAAAGTCTGCTTCTTATGTGTGTTTCAACTTTCATATACCAAGAACTTTTCTGAATGCAAAACCGTTTATGGTTGTAGAAGGTTGATCTTATATACGCTTAAATTTGTTGTATCGAAGGTAATATCCTCTCATGCCGACCAGCCTTCTTGTGGTTATTCCTACCACCTAAATTGCATGTGATCACCCTGACTGCCAATTTAGTATGCACTTTAATTGAGATCAATCTTTTAAGAGGTCTAAACCTCGAACTTGATTGCTTGTCTTTTATGTCTAAAAACTGACACTATATAGATGGTACAAGATTTGGCATTTGAGGATGAAAATTGATATTTTTTATTTTAGTGCAAATATATGCTGGTTGGACCTTGAAAGAAAGTTATTTGTTTGGAAATCTTAATCATGGATTATCTAGAGGTGCTTTAAGGTTCTGAATTTTTAAATATTTCATAGTTTTCATACTTTCACCCGATATTCATCGTTTCATTAGTTATAGGTGAAGCATAATTAGAAGCATTCTATTTACTAATATAAAGTATAGTGCAATTTATACTCTTTTCATCCTTGCCACTGAAAGTTCTCAACTTTGCCTTGAGCTTCTAGAAAAACATATTGTATAGCATTCCACTTATCTGTTGCTCCATTTTCAAAGCAGACATCAGAAAGAAGAGGCTCTCAACTTTCGCGTAGCTAAAGCCAATGAAGTTAATGAATTTCGGAAGGTAAACATTTAAAAACCCATGTATGCCAGCCATCATAATTATTCACATGAAAAAAATTGTAGCATCATGGACCAATATCCGTTTTTATTTCAGAATTACAGTTCTTGCCAGAAATTTATATGCTCTTTCTTTACTGAACTTTGACCAATTTAATTCTCGGTTGTAATATTTCAGATTCTCCACTTTTTGATTAAAAATAAATTAATTTTTATAACACAAAAGTAGAATAGGTCTTGTCTCAAAGGCAACTGCCCAACCATTATAAAAAAAGGAGTTTAATAGGACATATTCATACTCATCTTTTTGTGTGATCCTTGCTCATGTTTTCAATTGATAGTCCTCTTTATTTCTTGTCTATTATAGTAGTGAAATTCAAGGTTTTAATAGAAGGACAAGTGACTAGAATGTGGATCTGGTGAACTGACCGATTTTTCCAATCTGATTCGGAACGGGGTGTATCCAATGGTACACTCGCAATTTTGTATTACTGTGCAAATATGATTGGTACATACAAATTTCTATTTATTTCTATTTTTAATTTTTTTGGCTGTAAATAGTTGTTGAGAGCTTTCAGAAAGCTGCAAACAGCTGTTGACAGCCAACAGCTCTTTACAGATAACCCTCCACTCTCCCTGTTGTAGCCTTCATCGCAACTGCAGTCTGCCTCCATTATTGGCACCTTGCCATCCACCACTTCTGTCTTCTCCTTGTGCAACTGCTGCAACCTCCTCTGACTCGATCTATACTGATTGACATTGGTACGAGTTGGTATTTATCAGTCCATGGTCTAATTCAGACACGGACCAGGTGATTTTACCGGAACCAGTTTGACAACAAGTATATAACCCAGTAAAGTAACCAATACCAAGCTGTAGCAGACAGTTTGCCTACTGCCTGGTACTGGTACTGGGACTGGGAGACTGTCCTTTCTCCATCAGCAACTCCTTTCTTTGCAGCAACCTGATTCGTCTTATCACTTGGATACCTTGGATCATACAATCCTGTGGAAAGGATGATCTTTTGGAATGAACAACTCACGATATGAGTTGCATGACCGATGAAAGGATTGTCCAATCCTTTAAGATTTTAATTTATTTAGATGACCTGGATTGAGAAGTTCAATTTTGATCAAAATCATACAAACTAGATTCTAATATAGTCGATCCTGACAATATTAGATGTGCTGGTTAGATTATGTGAGATAATTAGGATTAGTGATGCAAATAGAGGTAGAGGAAAACTCAGAGAACTTTATTGGCCTTACTTTGAAATTTGAATAGTAATAGTGTCCTTACTCAATAACCCTCCAAAAACGTTGTAATGGCGGGAGCACAAGTCTGACCTTTTACATAATTGGGCTATCGTATTGATACATCATTCAATTTCATGTTATCTTTATTTTATATTGGTGTGGACTCACCTGATAGTTGTTGTCTTGTGCTTGTCATTGTTAACTGATTCACCAGAATAGTTGACATAACTGATCTTATTCATCAATAACTTAACTGTAAAAGAACTTGTATCCATTTAAGCTTTTATAACGCGTTACTCTATGTTGTGACCTGCCTGGATATCATTTGTGGTTTGCTTTTGTCAATCTAAAATCAGGAATTGCTTTCTGAGATTGCTGGACTGGAGAAGCAAAGAGATGGACTTGAGGCTGAACTAAAGAAGGTAATTTTCATGTCAGATCTCACCTTTAGTTCATGAGCTTATACTTATTTTGACTCTATCTTAGAACTTTTCTAAGTCTATTTATTTAAAAAGATTGCTTTATCTTAAGTCATTGACATCACTCTGTTGCTCAATATTCAAGAGATCACCTTTAATATTCTGCCAAAAATTTTAACTTGCTTGTCATCTGGTAGTATGTATTCTTTTTCAATATACATTTTATGCTTATCATTGCCATCGTGTTATGTGATTTTTCTAAATAAAGGCTCAAAAGATCAGAAGTGGACTCATGTAGGCTTCCTTGAATTTTAACTTTCTTGTGTTGATGACTTGATGGCAGTTATTTGAAACCATCACAAGCTAGTGTGAACTGTTTCTGTCTCCCTGAACTTTCTGCTCTCTGAAAACTCCATCTTGAATGAAATTACATTTCAATGTCCAATTTGGATCTCACCATCATCTCTAGTTCAAATCCTACATGAACTTCCATGGACTGCTGAAAATACTTAAATTAAAGAAAAATGCTATCAGTTTATTGAGTATACAGGGTAATCTTATGATGGTAGTAATGGAAAATTCTCTCTGTTAATTTAACAGGGCTGTATGTAAATTATTTATCACATTGGGTGGAAGGTGAGATTCCCTAGGAAAGATCATAAAAGCAAGCCTTTCTTTTCATCGATTTATAAGGGAATTTTTTATGTATTTTAGTTTTTACGAATATACCCTTTTGTAATGTATATCCATTTGTTGAAAGACAGCTCCAACTTTTATCATCCTCAAATTATGTTGTACCTGTAAATTTAATTGATTCCATTACTGTCATCTTTAATTTTAACTATTTTGAGATACCTCCTTCAAGAGTAATGTTGAAATTCTAATTTCTACTATAACATTTTTCACAAGAAATAATAAATATTTAATTTAAAGAATGATGAAGCAATTTGAATAAAAAGTTGGCAGCTCTGTTGTTGCCTAATCATACTGTTGTGTATTCAACCTGAGATTGTCTAGTCTAATTGATGAATGATGCATGATGCTACGATGTGTATAGCTTCCAGAACAACTTCCAGTTTATGCCATTTGAAACATCAACAAATTCACAATAATTTGTTGAGATTTGGAATATAAATCAGTCCTACTTATGATACTCCACCAAAACTATCGTTCTACAGACGATTCTGTTGATCTTTTAGCAAGGTTCTTGACTGGAGCTGGACTCTGTTGTAGGTTAATGTTTCTCTGGTATCTGCTTTTGCACGACTCAAGAGAACTAGGGAAGAGAGAGACCAGTTTGATGAAGCAAGCAATCAGATTGTCATGCACCTGAAAGCAAAGGTTCTCAAAATCCAATCCCTTGTCTGAAGATATTTCCTTGTGAACACAGGTGTGATAATCCTAATACAATTTTAAGTACCAAGTCTTTGAATTTTCTTTAAATTACAGGAAGATGAGCTTGCAAAATCAGTTGCTTCATGTAAAGTAGAAGCTGATATTGTCCATATCTGGATTAATTTCTTAGAAGATACCTGGCAGCTTCAATCTTCATACACAGAGCTAAAGAACAAGCAGATTAGGTACATGCTCTAGGATAAGGATTATGATGTTGTCCCATTATCTATCGAGTTCAACAAGCTCTTTTACTAGTATCCATTTACGATTTGTCCCTTTTCTTTTATATTCTTCTTGCATAGTGATGACTTGGAGAAATATGGGAATTGCTTTTTAAAGTTGATCAAGTATCACCTTTCTTCATGCAAGGTATTGCTTTTTCCATAAGTGTAGTTTGGAAATATATGAGTTGTATAAAGGTTTTGTTGAACTGATGGACTCTTAATTTTCTTACACTAATGTAATTCTTGTCATGTTTGACTTTTGGCTGGTTTCCGTTCTTTGTACAGGATGAACTGAAATCTTCTATTGCTCACATCAGCACATATGTGGAGAACTTGAAACAATTTAATGATAGGTCATATATTCATGTATTATAGCCATTTGATGTACATGGTGGTTATTATTTTTCCATTGGTTGAACGCCTTTTGCCATCATGTTTGGCAGGTCAGACTTGACTCAGAATTCCAATAATGATACATCTAAAGATTCAGACTCCAAAAAATATCTTGAAGAGGAATACTTGGCAACCGAAACAAAGGTATGCCAATGCATAGGCTCACTGATAGTTATGATTATAGAGTTTGACATTTATGCAATGTAAACAGATAAAAATGATACCTTTATGTTGAACCTTGTGCAAGCAACATGAGGGCTGTCTTTTTAGACTATCTAGTACCATTGACTGAAAGGTATTATATGGTACAAAAGCTATCACATGCTTGAGCTTGTTTCCAAGTCTGCTGCGATCGAGTTTTGACTGAGCTGTATGTTTGTGTCGCTCCGTGATTTTAATTGCTTTTGACTTTATACTTATTTTAGTGGGACATGGAAATATCCAAGATTATTAGTTGTTGACCCTGTTAGGAAGTCAATTGACAACCAAATATCGTCACTATGTAATACTTAGTGCACGTACAGCAAAAGCTACCTTATGCATCACAATTTTCTTAATTCATGGTTGTGACATAGAACACAAGCTAGTCTGTTCTTCAAGCTTAACAATGTTTTAGGACGAATCATAAGGAAAATTTGGTCATCCATGACCCATGCCAGTCCTTAAAGAAGTTTTGGAACAGACATTTCTTACCTCTTAGATTATGGAAGGATCTGAAGTTCTTGAGAAGTGGATATTTATTATAGTGTTGGATATTTATATTATGACTCGAACTGTATTATTATTATTATTTTCAGATTGTGACTGCCTTCCACGTGGCTGATCACATGAGGGGGCTATTTTATACTGAAGGGGAAACAGGTTCCAGGTATCGCTTTCATCTCTGCTCCGACTCACAAGTATATGATGACCGTAGCATATGCTTCCCTTTTTTTTTTTTTTTTCTCCTTTGACATAAACTCTTCTCTGTCCTAATTGAAGTTTTGACTGTTGGTCACCTTCTATGCAGGAGAGATGATCCGGAAGTGAAGGAACTATTTGAATCGATTGAGAAGCTGAGAGTGGACTTTGAATCCATCGAAAGACCTATTCTAGAGATTGAAATTCTTAAGGAAACGCAATCTGATGAGAGACTGCAAAAAGGTCCTCTGCCTGCTGCTCAAATCACTAGTTCACCAAGACCTAGAGGTGTCGAGTGGACAACCGACGATCTATCAGATACGGAGTCAGAAATCGCCAAACTGGAAATGGAATATGGAAAAGCAGGCATGCATTGCTCGACCGATGAGATTGAAAGCTGGGAATTTGATGATCTCGATCATTAACCGAGTCTGGGTCGAAGTAATATAGATGTCTTGCATGCTGTTTAAATTGTCATCCGGTGAATGATGATGCTCATCATGATCTGCAACCTGTGATCGACAGACATCCGCAGATCTGCTTTGGCACCACAAGTATAAAAGAATAAGGTACTTATTGTATATTCTTTTGTATATCCATTGTTAACATGGGGGATCTATCTCCATTTTTGCAATATGAATCTGTATTTTTGAACCGGCATGCATCAAATGCTTCAACTTCTTAATTATTCCATCACGTCGAATCATGATAAATAGACATCGTCAAACCTGTCTCATGTTAAACAAACACATTTGGGTCAAACCGAACTGTGACAAAATCGAGACAGGAAGAAGCATCGCAGTTCACTATTTCTGGTTCATCGCACTGTAGTATCCAAGAGTTGGGAGAGGATGAGTAGTCAAACCTGTCTCATGTGTATCATGTTAAACAAACACATTTGGGACAAACCGAATCACTATTTCTGGTTCATCCCACTGTAGTATCCAAGAGTTGGGAGAGGATGACGGCAACACACGAAAGAAAGCAAATTATATATCTCCATTTTGGTTTACAACCAGTCGAAGCCATGCATGTCCACTGAGTCAGATTTATAAGCATCACCCCCTAAATCATAATCGAAAATATTCTAGAGTCCTTTCGTCATTATTCGTCTATTCTCTTTTTAATTATCACTTTGCTATTATTCATCGTCTTCGCGTAACTGATTATTATAAAAAATATCACGTCAATATGATATTGAAAAAATATTCTCCCGTTCAACTTATTATTATAAAAAAATAAAAATACTATATAAATTGGTCAGCCTCTCTCTAATGAATATTGAGCTCCTTATAAATATTATAAAAAAATCAGAGTAAGCGGTATCAACGCATCGCATCAGCAATTAAAATTTATGATACTTTCCTTGTTTACGTTGGATTCCTCCATTATATGTCTCGATGGTATCGTCCTCCACACAACTCGTACCTGTGCCTTGGCATGACACCTCAACATCATCAGAAGATTGGAAAGCTTCTCATGCCATCAATCAAGAAGCAAGTATATCTTCTTCAACACACACACACACACACACACACACACTCTCTCTCTCTCTCTCTCTCTCTTACTACTATGGCTTGGCGGTCAGCCTGTTTTTGGCACGGATCGGTGTTGAACGTTCTTCCTCAACATCAGAAGAAGATTGGAAAGCTTCTCATGCGATCAATCAAGAAGCAACTATATCTTCTTCAACACACACACACACACACTCTCTCTCTCTCTCTCTCTCTCTTACTACTATGGCTTGGCGGTCAGCCTGTTTTTGGCACGGATCGGTGTTGAACGTTCTTCCCTGGCATCATCAACTGGCAGAGGGCATTTCCGCCATGGATGGATGGTGGTTCCTGGTGGTGTGACCGAGCGAGAGATGCCCTGTTCCTCTCTCAGATCGCGTACATCTTATACTCACTGTTGAATAGCTCGCTGTCGGACACCCCTGACACCGACCAAGACCGCGACCGGCTGAGCGACGACCGTCTGATGTTCCTCAGCTTCTTGGCCTCGATCCGGTGGGCGATCACCCAGTAGAGCATGGTGGCCAGCGTGGTCGCCAGTATCACCGTCCCCATGATGGTGACCCCGATCGCCAGCCACCGCTGGCTGCGGCCCACCACGATGAAGCACAGGGCGAGGAAGGCGATGCTGATGAGCACGCAGGCGATCCACATCAGCTTGTTGATGATGGCCATCATCTGCTTCTTCGCCTTGCTCTCGATCACCACCACCGACGTCTGCACCACCACCACCGCCAGGGATATGAAGAGCGCCACCGAGTCGAAGACGAAGAAGATCATGAAGGGCGTCTGGTGCGCCACGTTGGCCTCGCCCAGCGTCATCCCCGGCGCCAGGTTCCCGGATTCCACGTACTCCCCGGGGACCGTGAAGAT
This sequence comes from Musa itinerans, assembly GCA_001649415.1. NCBI lineage: Eukaryota > Viridiplantae > Streptophyta > Magnoliopsida > Zingiberales > Musaceae > Musa > Musa itinerans. The sequence continues at coordinate 442,731 of LVTN01000005.1, forward strand.
GGCGGCGAAGGCGACGGTCGCGATGAGGACGGCGACGACGGTGTTGGAGTTGATGGCGTTGTTGAGGCCGTCCTCGTGGAGCTTGTTGAGCCGCTTGGCGATCCCCTGCACCCGCCGCCGGGTCTGCCGGGTGTGCTCCAGCTGTGAGTGGACCTCGTGCTTGATGTCGCTCACCGTCTGCTTCAGCTCGCGGGCTGGGTTGGGAGAGGGTCGTATCGCCCTCGCGCTTTGAACACCGTGCTCCAACAGCATGCCGGTGACGTCCGAATTCCCCATCTTCTCGGCGGTGTCGAGTGCCGTCTCCCCCGATTTGTTGATGGCTTTGGTCTCCAACTCCTTGAACTCAAGCAATCTCCTAACGATCTGCAATAACCCATTACTCCAACAAGTCACAGTCCATTCTTCATCTTCCAATCTCAAAACATACTGTCATTTGAATAGATTATACAGCCAGCATTAACAAGATATGATGATTGCAAGGATTCAATATATATATATATATTCTTTTACGAAGGATAAATGATGAAGACGGTATTCAAACTCAGATCCTGCAACACACTATCAAAGCTTTACCAACTAAGCTAACTCACACATCACAAAGGCCATTTATATCAGATCTACCTATATCTGGAGATTCAAATTGCTTCAAAGTATCAGTCTATGATTTGACATAAATCTTCGACAAGCAGACAACGAATCACATGTCATGGTTTCATGATCGAACTCCTTTGCTATCACAGGAGACATAAAGTCATGAGTGTTAATACCTGAGCCCGGCTTTTCCTTGCTGCTATATGCAGTGCTGTGTTGCCCTTCGTGTCAACCAAGTTGAGCAGAGAGGGTTCATTTTCAAGAAGCTCCTGAACTAAATCCAGGCTCGTTCCCTTGGCTGCCATATGCAGTGCAGTCTGTCCCTTCTTATCGGTTCTGGCAGCAATTCCAGATTCTTTTCTGAGGAGAGACTTGACGACTTCCAAGTGCCCATTCCTTGCAGCAGAATGCAGGGCAGTCTTACCATTGCTCTTTGCAATCAGTGCCAGGCTCTTATCAGCTTCCAGTAGGAGATTCACCACCTCAATGTGGCCTTGTGCTGCAGCTGTATGAAGTGCAGTGGTGTTTGACAGGTCCACTGTCAGAGAGAGCTCCGGAAGTGCATTCAGCAGCTCCTTCACAACATCTGATCAATCAAGTGGTTGAGTAAGATAGTTTCCAATCGAAAAAGAAGAACTACTGCAATCTCCTAATTTCCAGTTAGTCAATCATAAAAGAGGATCTAATAGAAGCTCCTGAATCAAAACTCTTTACTACTGTCTAATGGTTGAAACAACTTGGCTCTCAGAAAAGCTTTAGGGTCACTGCTTCCAAAACATTACTAATCTAGAGAGATTTATATATCTGAAAAGGAAAACTACTATTTGATAGCAAATGTCAGAGAATAAGATGAGATATCAGCAGTGCATAGACACAATGCCCTCCTCCTATTCACAACCATGTTCTATAAATCCCTTCAATATGTCTGTTCTATTACTGACACTAATTTGCAGGTTTATATGACCAGAAGAAGATAAGATATGTGGAATCAAACTGCAATATCAATGCCAACTGCACAATTTTCCTTAGGATATAACATGGAAACCAATCGAATGCTCCAAATGTAAAGATGGCATTTTCACAAACACAAGCAATAACAATGTGCAAGAAGAACCAATACCTACATCCCCTTGCTTGGCTGCGATGTGGAGAGCATCGTAGCCGTTCTTGGCCTTTATTCCAGCCGCCGCAACATCATAATACTTGATCATCTCTTGCACCACATCGACATAGCCATACTCGGCGGCGACGAACAAAGCGGTCTCCCCAGCCTGGTTCTGCCTGCTCAACAGTTCCTTCAGGTCCTCGTCATCGGCTCCCGAGAGGAGCCCATTCACCACGGCCAGATTCCCTGACCGGGCAGCAGAATGCAAGGGGGTGTCGTCGCGCTTCCCGGTCAGCTGCTTCGTCATCTTCTTCCGGCGGAAACTCTGCCGCCCGACCGACGAATCCATCTCCATGTCCTGATTGAAGTGGTAACGGCTATGTCCTGTTCGACGAAATTCTCAGGCCCATCCACGGCACATGCAACCAAAGATGCCGGCTACTCAGCATGGATTTGCTCAAAAGAATGCCCGCAACACTCTAAAACTCTCGTTGGAGGATCGTCCTTCCTCGACATAAGACCCTGCAGCAACAAGTAACATGGCATTTACCGCATAATTTTGTGCCCCTTGTTCCACCAATCCACCCTTTCAAGCTTTGCATTGCCAAAGGATCCCTCTCTGAATCTTCCAAAAGGGGTTCTGCTGATTCCAATTCAAAGCAAGGGGGAAACAAAAGAATAAAAAAAAGGACGGAAAAGGAACAGAAGATGACACAGCCCACATGACCTAAGCACTATTCAATTGAGGATGATAGGGAAGCACATTGGCTCCACTCAGCTCCAAACCTTGCCCAGTCCCCAAAAAGATGGCATTTTGGAACCATTGGAATGGATACAAAGGGCGACAGCATGGGGAAGAAGATCTGATGTGGATTCCGATAAGAAAAATGAATCACATGGGGGCGGGAGAGAGATCCAAGTACCTCTAGCTCCGATGATCCCAGAACCCATTCCAACCTCCTGCCATGTGGAGATGGGTCCTCATTCGATTCTCGGGGAGCTCCGTGGGGGTCTCTTGCCTCTCAACCAATGATGAGGAAGACGACGCCCATTTACATCCATACCGAACAGAAAGACAAAGCCATTTATATTCCCATGGAGCATGTGAAGATGGCGTTACGGCGTAGAACAAAATCCCCAACAAATGGTCAAGAAATCAAAAGGAAAAGGCAGAATTATTAGCAGCAGGTGGCGTTAACGACCGGGTTGGACGAGGAAGACCGCGAGCGGATGGAGGGATTGACCGTTGACCTGGCAACTCCCCCCTCCCGATTCGTTGCTTCCAGGTGGGACCCGCTCGCTTCCGGCGTGTTCGTGGGGGCTATTTTTGGCGACAAGAGAATGGCCCCACTTGCGCCGTTCCTCCAATAACTGTCGAGGTGAGAAACCGGGTGGGTTCGACTCGAGGTTCCAGTTTTGGTGCCCCACAGCACACGCGGGGGTGGTCCCACGCGTGTCGTGTGGGTGACGAGGAAGGCCGACGTGGACTGCTTCTTCGTCTACACTTTACATACGTGTGCCGTACGAAGGAAAATAATTAGGATAATGACATATGTATCCTCCTCCGTGCGAGCAACATACATTGGGGCCCACAAGAGCAGTTTTATTTTATTTTTAATATCTAAAAAGAATCATTTTTACATTTAAAAAAATATATTTTTAAACGCCTTATTTGTACCCTTTGTGAAAAACAATATATGTTTTATTATATTATTTTCTGGAGAATAGCATGAAAATTAATTCATATCGAAGCATCTAAAACGTATTATGTCATTATGATGGCTTGATGGGTCAAACAAACCAATTAATATTCTTTGTTCTCGTGACTACTAACGACCTGCGCATGTGGCAGGTCACGACTTTGTCCCCGACAACCGACAACTCATTTATTACAACGCGAAGACTAATATGCGTATATTTCTTTTCATGTAATTGATACCCCACCATTCGTCGCCCGACTCGTCGATTTGCTGTTGGAATCCTTGCAACGACTTAGACCGTGTTGTGTGCACTACGAGTCTACTGCGACCTGCATGCTTGTGTGGTCAACTTTATTATTATTAATATAAATATAAATAATATTTTCTAAAGATATTTAAATATTTTCTTATTATAAGGAGGCAAGAGAAGGCAAGCTTATTATGTATGATATTATTTTTTATATATTTTAATTTTTTAATTTTTTATTAAATATTCAATCACTGAGTCAATATGCAATCCATTTGTGAAAAAAAAAATCAAATTTATTTCATTAGAAAATTATAATTTCTCATATTGAGAAATATAAATAATAAAAAATAAGACAAATATGTTGCATTCTACTTTGGCTGGTTGGGTAAAATGCACAAGAACATTTAAGTGTTTACATACCTAACCCCAATGTGTATATGAACATTTCATCAGCACTTGCAAGCCAAGAGAAATGAAGTCAACCACTTAGTCATCTTAAGTTAACCAATGTCTTTTATTAGTCCCTTCTTATTAATGGCATTAATGATAGATAGGTCAACATGGACCCACGTGGGTCCCACCACTCGGGCCAAATGAAAGAGAAGGTTTTGGATGTCGATTGTTTCAAAGTTTCAAAATGATACATTTGTGCTACAAATATTTATTTTCCCATATATACCCTCCAATTAAAATCAACTACACAAATTTTGGTTTAAGCACTGCTATTAACTTCATTATTAGGAACTAAATTGAATTTAATAATATTTAATTAATGAGTAAAATAACTAAAATTCCTGCAATGTTTATTTTTAATTATAATATAGAGGACATATATAAATATATCCATAAAGTTGGAGGAATATTTGTGTGTATGTAATAATAATAATAATAATAATAATAATAATAGTCTCCTTTTGAAATTGTCAAAAAATTCGCCACTCACCACCTCTCGTCTCTCTCTCTCCCTCCCCTCGCGTGGCTCTTTCGCCATACAGCTTGGCAACCTTCGCGTAGCCATGGCGTTTCCTACCATTCGGTAGCGCAAGGGAGGAGAAGGCTGGAGGAGGACGGCGATGAAGACGATGGCCCTCCAATTCGAAAAAGGTAACGCCTTTCCCCCTCCCACAACCTCTCGCCGCCCCGATTCTGCTTATCCCGATATCTCGTTTCCTCCATGAAGGGGAGAGGGACCTCGAATTGGGACCGGCGAGCCTAAACTACAGCCCGCCATTTGCTCCCATCCGCACGATGGTTCTCTCGCACTCCGGCAGGCGCTTGGACCAAGAGGTGGCGGCGTCCTCCTCGTCGGCGCCCGCCACGCCGGCCCTGGTGCTGTCCAACTCCGGGAAGCGGATGGACCAGGCGGCGTCGCCGTCTCTAGTTCTCTCCAATTCCGGGAAGCGGATGGATCCCTCGGGGAAGAAGAAATACGTGAAGCAGGTGACCGGGCGGCACAATGACACGGAGCTCCACCTCGCGGCGCATCGGGGGGACCTCGCGGCGGTGCGGCAGATCCTCGGCGAGATCGACGCGCAGATGACGGGGACGGCAATGGGCGCGGATTTCGACGCCGAGGTGGCGGAGATACGGGCGGCCGTGGTGAACGACGTCAACGAGGAGGACGAGACGGCTCTGTTCACGGCAGCCCAAAAAGGGTTTCTCGATGTGGTGGTCGAGCTGCTCAAGTACACCGACCGAGAGAGCCTCACGAGGAAGAACAGATCTGGGTTCGACGTTTTCCATATCGCTGCTAGAGAAGGGCATCAAGGTGAGAAGAGCTTTCATCACCAAACTTCCTCAATTGTGCTGTTATCGTGGAACCCTAGATTCGGTAAACGCTGCTTCATCAATTAATTGCCTTCCGTTCTGCCTCAAATAGTAGATTTGATGTCGGAATGGAGTGACACTAGATTTACTGGCAGATACTAATAAAGCCTATTCAACCACACCTTTGATTTTAATGCTTCAACATCTGAACTAATTGAATGCCAAGGAAGTGCATCACATTCTTGGATTTCTTCCTGGTATTTTACTATATGTCAACCTCTGTGTGATTGATGCATTACATACTGAAAGAGCTTCATACATTAGGAGATTTAGATTGCTCTCTCAGGTTACTTTTTTCAGAGTTTTGAGGAAGATAACAATATATTCGATTTCGCTTGCTCTTTTGAACCTCTTAAATGTCCATGCTGAACTATTTGCACTTGTTCCAAATAATAATAATAATAATAATAATTGTAAAACTTGTACTGGAGATACATGGTTTAGCCAATTGTTCCTGTAGTTGCTAATTGTTTTCATTTCTTGTAGATGGGAAATTCTTGTAATTGTGTGGTATGTATCGATTATATATTTTGCTGGTACGAAACCTTCAATGGTCTACGATTTGTGGAAACATCTTGACTGACAAAAGGTGGAATGTATTTAAAACTTTAGGGCAGCAACTAGTGCTGCCTTAGTTTTCAAGAGGCTATAACACCCAAGCATGTATTTTACAATGATGCGAACAAATATAAAGGCACTTACTTTTATATTTCAATTCAAGTTTCAACATTCAAATGAAAACAGATTCCATTAGTAGTTAAAATTTATTTTGCTCTCTTTCTCTTTTTCTTTTTTATGCTGGAATTTATTTTGCTCTCTTTCTCTCTTTCTCTGATACATTTGTGTTTCATATATAATTAGGATACATTGCTATCATCAATTTTTAATATTTTTCAAGTCACCATGAATTTAGATTCAGGTGACATATCTGCCTTTGCCTTCATTTGTTCCCAAGCAAATGGTGTTATCACACGCTATTCATCATTTGTTTCATTGTATTGTCTCCTTAGCTTCGTTTTCAACTCTTGTCCATTACGGTAGCAGATCTAGCTCTAATCATTGATGTACAGCAATTGTTCAGGTACTTTTGGGACATGATCCAACTCTTGTCAAAACTTTTGGTCAATCAAATGCTACCCCCCTTATAACTGCAGCAACAAGAGGACACACTGAAGTTGTGAATCTCTTGCTTGAACAAGATGCTAGCTTAATCGAGTTATCCAAAAAAAATGGAAAAAATGCACTGCACTTTGCTGCAAGACAGGGACATGTGGAGATTGTAAAAGCATTGTTGGGAAAGGATCCACAGCTTGCCAGAAGAACTGATAAGAAAGGCCAAACTGCTTTGCACATGGCAGTGAAGGGAACAAGTTGTGAAGTTGTTAAAGCCCTTCTGAATGCAGATCCAGCTATTGTTATGCTACCAGACAGAGCTGCAAACACCGCATTACACGTTGCAACAAGGAAAAAACGTGCAGAGGTATTACTTCGTGATGCTTTTTGGTTACATGTGGATTGAGTTTTTTTTTTTTGTGTTACAATCTGAATGCAAATGCTGTTCTGGTTGCCTATATTAGTTGCATGGGTTTTTGGAATCGTGATGATTAAAGAGGTACACCAGTTTATTGACACTTTTTACTTGAACTAGTGTTCCCTTTAACATTTCATTTCATCGAGGAAATTGGAATAAGATATTGCATTTGCAAAAGCTTCACCCTCTTACTAGGTACTTTACAGAATCTCGATTGTTTGTTCTTCAACGACCGTAGGAAGCAATTTGCAAAGAAGGTTGAGTACTGACTGAAGCTTGAGACATTTGGTTAATCATCAGTCAGTGGCTAGTTTGTGTTGTGTGTCATGTGTGCCTGCTGGGGATGTGTATATCCATGTGTTTGTGTTTGTTTTTGTGCCACTGTTTGTGCTACCTGCATGTTGACATGAAACCGATATAGTTCACTAACACCTTAATGTAACACAGGTTGGCACATTGGAGGTAAAATCTGTATAACGAGCATATTACATAGCATCTGATATATGCTGTTGGGTGTATGTGAAGAATGGTACAACAGAAACAAATCCTATCACTCAAAATCACATGATTTAGATTGGTGTGTGCAGTCAGTTTATTGATATACTAGATAACATTGGGCATGTAGATGCTTCTGTTGGCAAAGAAAGGGTGAAGACAGGGTAAAAGTTTTAACTATAATATGAATTATGTGGCAGATCGATCAATTTCTTGGGGAGGCCTTTGGAGTTTGTAAACGACATTACTTTAGATATGAATGTCAAAGAACAACAGAAACATGGGTTCTTTTCTATTCCTGTTCCATGGTGAAGTAATTTAGGTATGGAAGTTTGCAAAAAAAGTTTTTTTTCTTATTGTTTTTCCCACCATATAATTTGTTTACATTCGCTCAATATTCCCTGTGAACAGTTCCATTGCAGAATTATTAACCCACTGATGAATTTTTATTAAGAACTTTAGCTTCCCTCAGAGGTCATTGTTCGTCAAGATGCTATCAATATCTTGTGACACCTTCAGCCATTGAGAGAATTGCTGATGTGTCTGTCAACTGTACTCATTGTTATTTTTGCTACAATGGATAATCAAATAGCAAAGAAACAAGAAACCTGCATTATTTTCTTACATGCATAATTCAAATTCTTCTCACTTTTTGCAGATAGTTCATCTCCTAGTTCTCCTTCCAGATATAAATGTGAATGCATTGACAAGAGATCATAAAACTGCTTTTGATCTCGCCGAAGGCCTACCTCTTTCTGAAGAGTCTTCTGATATCAAGGACTCCCTATCTCAGTGTGGAGCATGCAGAGCCAATGAACTAAATCAACCACGAGATGAGCTACGGAGGACTGTAACAGAGATAAAAAAAGATGTTCATATACAGCTTGAGCAGACTCGGAAAACAAACAAAAATGTCCATGGGATTGCCAAGGAGCTGAGGAAACTTCACAGAGAAGGCATTAACAATGCCACCAACTCTGTTACAGTGGTTGCTGTGCTCTTTGCGACGGTGGCATTCGCGGCTATCTTTACAGTGCCTGGTGGAACCGGAGATGATGGAGTAGCAGCAGTTGTGCATAAAGGGTCTTTCAAGATATTTTTCATCTTTAATGCTATTGCCCTGTTCACTTCATTGGCCGTGGTGGTGGTTCAGATAACACTCGTCAGGGGTGAAACAAAGGCAGAGCGGCGGGTCGTCGAGATCATAAACAAGTTGATGTGGTTGGCTTCCATCTGCACTACTGTTGCTTTCATTGCCTCGTCCTATATTGTTGTGGGTCGGCATTTTCAGTGGGCCGCTATTCTAGTTACGGTAATTGGTGGAATGATAATGGCTGGTGTTCTTGGCACCATGACTTTCTACGTTGTGAAATCAAAGCGGACTCGTTCCATCAGGAGGCGAGAGAAATCCATGAGGAGCACTTCAAACTCATGGCATCACAACCATGAGTTCTCTGATTCTGAAGTCGATAGGATTTATGCCATCTAAATCGAGGATAAACCTCAGTTTTTGCGTCCTTATACATCTGATCTCTGTTTTATGTGAACTCTTTGTTGCTACATGTACTAAGAAATCCCAGCTGATGTTGGTATTACATTAAGGCTGTATGGATTACAGTTTGCTGCCATGAACTTGTATCTGATAGTTTTGTCTGAGTTCTCTTAGCATGCCACTGCAGAAATGGATAATCTGCAGCTCTTATCAAACTTCTCATCCATGAGGTCTTTGTATTGGTGCAATTCTTGACTATTTTAATTGAATATTTTGATCAACTTTAGACCTCATCAGTGGTGAAAGCCCTCTCCCTCTGCAGTGGATTGCAGAGCCTTCTGTAACTTGAAGATTTTGGTGTGGACATTGGAGCAGTTGATGTGCTTGTGGCTGAACCACAGCAACATGACACTGTTTCAAATGGATCCTCTCAAACTAAACATCCCAAAGAAGAAGAAAGACTCGTGATAACTAATGTTGACTTTCTATGAGAAGAATGGAAAAATTATCAATAAATCTGATATTATTTCAAATCAACCAATAAACCTTTTTTTTTTCCGACACTATAACTCCGATAATCCAAACTTCGAGTCGATTCATATCCATAATAATTGGAAACGTTTTTAGAATTCATATTTATAATAATTTCGAAATGAAAGAAAAGAAGTGTTTCTAAAAACACTTCTTTTTTTCATTCAAATATTGAATCGCACTAAATATAAGTAACTTAATTAAGAAATTATCATCTTTATCTTTCAAAAAATATGGATTTTTTGAAAAACGTAATATCTAAAAACCAATAATAATCATCCGCATAAAACAGTTGAATAACTTAATAATAACATACTTAGCTTCATCATTATTATAGAATAAGTACTAACATTGTGGATTGATGGTTTTCTTCAATTTACTGTATCACTATATATATATATAGGGTGATTTTTTCTTAAATATATATATATATTTTGAGTATTTTTTAAAAGGTATTTCTTCTTTTATTTTTTTCTCAAACAGTACCCCTAATTTGAAAAAAAAACTTAAAATACTCCTTAAAAAAAATTTACCTAGATTGTTTACTCATTTTTTTACCAGTTTTAAACTGTTATAGCGTTTTTATTTGGCTTGTTTATAATGTTTTTCAATAGTGTTTATAGTGTTTTATCAAGATACTAAAAACACTATAAGTAATATTATACTATGCCTCTTTAATTGTTATTACTCGTATATCATTATGATACCATATTTTTAAGCTTGTAGTTAGTTTAGTTGAGGTTAGGAGTTCATTTAGATCATTTATAGTATTTTTGAGTTAGAGCTACAGTGTTTTTTATTGTGGTAGTCAGAACATTGTAACAAGTCAATTTTTTATTTCTATTTAGGTGATGTTATTCCTAAACTATTATAAATATCTATTTACATTATAGTATAAAATATTAAATAATTTCTAATTTATAATATTTTTAAATAAATCTTATGATATTTTTGTTGTGGTAGTCAAAATATTATAGTATGTAAAAAAAATATTATGGCATGTCAAAATATTATAAAAGATAAAATAATTTTTGAGAGGCAGAATGGATATTTCTCGAATTAAAGATATATTTTCAAAAAAAATAAAACAGGGTATCGATTGACAAATAACAATATTTTTTAGAAAAACTATATATATATATATATATTAATTTTCATCAATTTTTTAGAGTATGAATTGAAGTTTCCGAGTGCCAACTGTTCGTGTTATCGTTAATGTATTCATCCTTTCCTAACCGTCCAACCTAATTCGAGGAAGTCGGCTTGGGTGTCGGTGGATGGGAGCTCGTCGGTGGTTTTGCTGCTTCCCGAAGGAAACGTTCCCTCATCGTCCTCACAGCTCGCCGTCGTCCGATCAACTGCCGCATCCCACGTCTTCCGCTGCTCCTCCCTTCGTTAGCGTCCCAACGGCAGCGGCGGGGGTGACGAAGGAGATGGGCGCAAAACTGCCTTACGCCCACGTCGATGCGCGCTTACGAGCCCTAGCCGGCCAGGCCGAGGGCTTCGGCCGCCACGCCATCGGAGGCCTCCATGGACCCGTCTATCATGTCACCTCCTTGGCTGGTTCCCCCCCCTCTCCCTCCTCTGCCTCCCTATTGCTCGTTAGGGCTTTATGATTGCTCTTGTTTTGTTCATGGTTCTAGTTTTCGGATCTTAGCAATCGGTCTTTGTTGTTGTTCTTCGTATTCGCGTGCTGTATCGTTTAGATTCATCAACCATAGCCTCACAAGAAGACACCTTGTGTCGGCGTACAATGCGATCAAGATTCCTGATCTTTTAAGCTAAAGATTGTTTCTTTGTCTAATTTATTCTACCGTTTTTACCCCTTAAAATTCTAGGTTTTAAAGTACGATTATTGTTTTTGCTGGTGATCACATTGCTGATTAAGGTTATATATATGTTGCTTATGCTGATTCCATCCGTGTACTTTCGAGATTGAGATTAGGCCCTCTACTGTTCCTCTCTTCAGGGGATCTCTTTTAGCCCATTTAAGACGTCATTTATCTTAAAATGTACAATTATGTTATGACTGCATTAGGAAATTCTGAATAGTTGTGATATTGTGGTTCCATTGCTTGTTCACGAATTATTACAGATGATTCATCTTACAAGTGGTCATCTCTTATCACCACCAAGAAAATAAAAGAGAATTAGGAAATGAATGAAGAAATTTTATTAATGCTACTAGTTGAATTCTATTAATCTGTACCTAAACATAGGTGGTGTTGTCAAAGTTTCTTATTTACTTTGTGATCGTTAGGTTGTCTGTATATATGACTGCCATTTCTTACACCTATTTTCTCTAATTTCTGTGGTTGCTGAAAGAACCTCATTCTGCCTTATGATTGTGAAGATGATGGCCCTGGCTCGCTTCGTGAGGCATGCCGCATAAGAGAACCACTCTGGATCGTTTTTGAGATTTCAGGAACCATCCATCTTTCTTCGTACTTGAGGGTATCCTCCTATAAGACAATTGATGGTCGAGGACAGAGGATAAAGTTGACTGGCAAAGGTTTGCAGCTGAAAGAGTGTGAACATATAATCATATGCAATCTGGAGTTTGAAGGTGGTAGAGGACATGATGTTGATGGTATTCAGATAAAACCCAAGTCAAGGCATATTTGGATAGATCGCTGCAGCCTGCGTGATTATGACGATGGACTTATTGATATCACTCGTGAAAGCACTGATGTCACTGTTTCAAGGTAATGTAGAAAAAGGCATTTTACTTTGTGGATTAAATTAGTTGTCTTTGTAAAAGCTTATGTGATATATTCCATAAATAAGCATTTTAGTCATTAGAAAATTTAAATTTTCTAGTTTGACTTCCTCCTCAGAATGGTTTCAAGGTGCATGTTCTTATCCTAATTGTAGTAGTTCCAAAGTTACCAAAATACATCCCTTTCTACTTATCAAAAAACACCTAGTACTAACACAGTCTAATCTTTGAATGCATTTATTGAACTTGGGCAAACTCCATTGTTCATTCGCTCTGTTTGGAGATCCCCTCTTTCTCGTTTGAAGTGCATGTTCGATTGTAGCAATGTTATGATGATTTACAAGTGATAGGTGTGCCAGTCGGCTCAAAATATTATGGGGCCCAGAGTGGCAGAATTAATTGGTCTCTAACTTCCTGAATTCTAGCATTATTAGTAATGTACTTCCGACATGCGAAAAGTGTGAGAACCTTTATCCCTAGGAGTCACTAACAATGCCTGTCAAATACTATAAAGTTTTGAATAAGGTGCTTTATGTGAATAGTATGAGGAGCTTATAGATTTAATAATAAGAATTGCACAATTATGTGATTCTAATTTGTTAGCTTGAACAGATGTCACTTCGCAATGCATGACAAAACAATGCTTATCGGAGCAGATAGTAGCCACATCACAGATAGATGTATCCGTGTTACCATTCATCACTGTTTCTTTGATGGAACAAGGCAGCGGCATCCTCGACTTAGATTTGGCAGAGTCCACCTTTATAACAACTACACAAGAAATTGGGGCATATATGCTGTTTGTGCCAGTGTAGAAGCACAGGTCCTTCTGGATTACTAATAGTTCACATGTTCATTTTTTTTTATTTTGAAAGCATGTTTTCATTCACTTCTAATAATTTTTTCTTCCTTACATGATTTGGCTTTAGATCCTTTCTCAATGCAACATTTATGAAGCAAGCCAGAAGAAGGTGGTTTTCAAGTACATGCCTGAGAAGGTGTGACAGTGAGCAGCTACTTCCATGCATTTGAAAGTTGATATAGGGAATAAGTTTGTTTATTTACTTATATGTGGATCTTATTTTGGCATTTGTTGATGTCAATGAGCTTTCTACAATCCATACCATGCAGTGACAAAAATTAGAATTTAGAAAAACAGAAGGTTACTCCATTTCATTGTGAAGGATTTATGGTTACTTTTCATGTTTTCTTTTTCCGATCTCTGATCTGTCAAAAAATTTTCCAGAACCAAATCAGCACTGATAACTTGCTGTTGTGCATCTCATTGGTGCAGGCGGCAGACAGAGAAGAGGTCGCATCAGGGTGGATAAGGTCTGAAGGTGATTTGTTTATGAATGGTGCCCAGCCTTGTTTGATACAAGGTGCCGGTGTTGAAAGCGTTTTCAATGCCTTGGAACACTACCCAACATGGACCATGGAGCCAGCATCTGTGGCTCTCAAAGAGGTTCTCCAGTTATGTACAGGATGGCAAGCATTACAAAGACCAGCAGATTGGTAGTACCGCTGAAGGTGATTTTGTCTGAATTATTCAACCTAGTTTGTTTGGACCGAATCCAAGTCATTTGCTTCCAGAGTTTGTGTCGCCGTCATTGGTTATAAATAAATGGTGAAGATGAAGACAGATGCTGATCTCAAGACCCATATTCTTATCAGCATGAGAAAGTCTTTACAACCAAATTAATTAGTGCCTTTAAATAATAAAAAATTAAATGTACGTCGATTCTGCTGTTTATACCCTTGACCTTTTTGTTGTCTTGGATGCATTATAAATTCTTGTCAACTTACCGTAACTTAGAAGTGGAGGCTTAATTGTTTTGTAGTTCTTTTTGGGATATGAACAAAAACTAAAATGATGTGCACCATTCTAGATATGATTGTATCGTTATGGTGTGCTCTTTGCTTTTGTTACTCTCTATTATTGAAGCTTCTATTTATCATATGAGAAAAAATGAAATTGGGAATGTACTTTTGTAGCACACTTCAATTAATCTCATATCAAAAATAGATAAGATTAAGATTGATTTATAAGAATCTGATGAGTATATTATTATTAATTTTAGATTAAATATTTTAATTAATAATTTAGGTTAAATAAAATTGATAGATCAGTTAGCCTATCAAGTTTTGGTAAGTCTTCTAATACCACTACAAAGTTTTGGTAAGTCTTCTAATACCACTACAAAAGCACTTGTCGATGTGGTTTCATAGAGGCACACAAACTTCGATCGAAGTTAGCACTGATCAATAATATATTCTTTTTAAAAAATTTAATTTTATTAAATGACATGTAAAACGTCATGATTGGAATATGAGATCTATCGCTTGTATTATAATGCACTAAAAATAGCTCGATAAGGCTTTTGCAAAAGAAAAGGAAATGACACTGCAATATATGTGCAGAAATGGTCATGTTCTACAAATTGCAATGTAAAATATCCCTACGCAACCATTAACGGCCTCCTTAGAGTTATCAAGGTAGTAGTCTAATTGAATAGGTAACGGCCTCCACAAGAGTTATCAAGGTAGTAGTCTAATTGAATAGCAAAAAGTTTGTACTGATTTAGAAAAGATAAGACTTTGGCAAGCATGATGGCAGTAAAGCTGATGACAGTTGCATAACCATTCACACTGAGACTCTTGTATACACATTGCAAAGTAAGGTTGAGAATCCAGGCATGATAAGATGAGTTCTTGGTATGACATGCTGCCATCAATTTAATCAATAAAGAGTAAGTTATACATACAACACATGTAAGTTTGACATTTGATATCATAGCAATTGTATTAACAAAGCCCTAAACTCTGATGCCACCTAGCTTTTGGAAGATATGATCCCCTAAGAATTACAAAAGGTAACTAAACCGAATTGACGAGACTAGAACATACATGGTCGATGCCTCCCGACAGGATGCTCAGCAGCGACTGGATGTAACGATGCAGCTTAAAGAATATGAACATTATCATGGTTGCTAGATTAGCGACTGATGCACCTGCCTTGTCTATTACTTTCACCAAAGCAACTCCGGCGTAGCTCTAACTGAGACAAACTCACTGGCAAGTTCCTCCAAGAGGTCATCATTTAACAAGCTCTCCATCTCTGTTGCGATCAAGCCGATATCATATTCCAAGCAGAACCATCCTGGCTCCAGGATATTGTTTTCTCGATTGCAATCCACCTCCTTTTGCTTGGCCACCATTTGCCACAGACCTTCAACAAGGCCTGCACCATCCCATGCTGGCTGACAAATCTTTGATGTTACCCTTGGGTGCGCATCCATGCATGAGGTGACTAAACCAGCTAGAGTGCAATTTATAAGATCAAACAGAAACTTTCTTTCTGATCTTGACCATGATGCAATTTTTTCATACTTCTTCTCAATTTTACTGAAGATATTTTGGTCCACAGGATAACCTAGCAAATAGCAGGCACCCACGAGCTTCTTGTCATCAACACCATGGATACCTGACTCTATAAGCATGTCAAGTAGATACGTGAAGTCTCTATCATCATCATCTATGAATCGTTGATGTACCTCCCTTGAAGGCAGACGCTTGTGACTGTCGCTTGCAGAGTCTTTTTCGCTCAGCATGAGAACATCTGTTTCTTCTGTACATGCAGTGACAGACTCCAGTTTGAGAAGTTGAAGCTGCATGCGCAGCTCTGCAGTTAGGAGAAGATACAACTGTAAAATCCAGAAAAATTAGGAGAAGATACAAATCAAAGAAAAGGTTGCTCACTTACCCTTAAGATCTGCAGTCAATCTTTCAAAGCATTCGGAGCTGTAGGTTTTATCTTCAGATGGAGTCTCTAGAACAGAGACTGGACTTGGCTGTTCAACAAGCTTCTTGGAGCTTAGAGGATGTGATTCAGCCACACCAGATTCAGATGGAAGCAGCTTCACTTGCAGATGGTCGCTTGATGTTCCCTGAAAGTGTATAATTTGCTTTTGAGAAACTGAGTGATACAAAAGCTCATTTCATGTATAAAAGTAATAGACATGAAATCAACCTAATTCAAGAATTCATAAAGCATAATATGGACCAAAAACAATGAAATTTCACAATTTTTTATAATATGGAGTGTGCATGGATGTGACAGCAGTCACCTACTACAGACAAATAGAAGCATGTCAATTTCTTTGAGCTGTGAAAAATAAATAAATATTCACTGCTAGTAAGACAAGCTGTGCCAGGAAAACCATTTACAACTACTCATTTATTACATGTACTTTGACTATAAAATAATCAGTTAACCGCTGACAACAACTGATATTTGGCTGGGGTGGTAGTAACTTGAAATATATCAAAGATCTTACATGGAGTTCACGCTCCTATATGGGTATAAAGTGATGGCTGTGTGAGTGGAAACAGAGAGAAAGCTTCAATACATCCTACAAAAAATCTTTTGCTCAATATGCAACCAATTGCATCTAAAAAATTTTGCAATACAGAATTTAGTAAAGTGAAAAAAGGCATGAACTTTTGTGAACATATTATACTTAACATAGAGAAGAAAAGAGGTAAATCATCCTTGGACACCAAATGATTCCTTTTGGTCACGATGATCATTACCACTACCAAAGAAAATTTTACTAAAGAACTGTGATTCCAGAAGAGCACCTCAATCATTATAACATTCTTAATGTGGCCATATGATCCTTCATTCTCTAATGACTCTTGATATGCGCTTTGCATTGTCTGTTCTTCTTGAGCAGTCAAATGCCATGGCTCATCTCTGAGTATTGGAATCGATGCATTGCTTATTAGCTGACTTCTGTCAGAAATGCCATAATCAGTAGGTGAAGGGTGTAATGTCCTTTTGTCAACAAAATGTCTCAAATGAATACTCTTTCTCAATCCTTCTGAATTAGCATGAATCTCCCAGTCAGGTAGCATATTTTCCTCTCCAATAGAATAAGTTTGCATATACTTGTGAGTTTGATGCTTAGATGGTATTAGTGGTGGTTTTCCAGGCTTAGTAAAACTTGCATCTGAGGAGACAGATGGTTTCATATCTCGTACATCTTTGATCATAGTTTTTCTATTCCCTTCATTTCGTTTTCTGTCGGTCAATTCAGGGCTACATGAAACCGGAAGTGACTTTAACCTTGGTAAGTATCGGGAACTCCCATCTGTGCAGCCACTGTTGCTGCTAATACCCAATGGACAGTCCTTGTTTCCAAGTACCTCATTGTTAGCCAAATTTTCTTCTGAAACTTTCATAGTATCTAACATCTCCATGGTAACCTTCGGTACCTCTCTGTCAGATAGTGCAAGAATTTCCCCCAGTGTGCTTGAGCCATGAGGAATAAGTCCCATATTCCGAAACTCATGGGTTAACTTCCATCTTTCACACAGGCGTCTTCGAGCCTCTCTGCTCACAGAAGATTCAGTAGAATATGACAATGAGGGGCTGATAATGCTACAACACTCACCAAAATGGCCAGGAGACTGACTAATTGCTTCTGAGTGGTAGAGACTACAAAATCCTGGAAAGCTACATGAGTCCATGTTCCCAGCATATGGATTCATTTCTGAGGTAGAACCCTTATTGGTATGGCTAATAGTGTGCCTGAGTTTTCTCCTTATTTCTTTAGGAATCTCTCTTGAACCCTTGATTTTGCGGCAAAATACCTGTGTGTGATGGAACCTCTGTCTGCTTTCATTGTCATGTAACTCATCAGTTCCAGATGCTGCAATTTCTCTGCACCTTTTGGAACAAAACCTGAAACTCTCTTGGGGAAAATAATTAGCCTCTGCTATCTTTTGGGATTTTTCAAGGTTAGGTTTCAAGATAACAATGTGAGCAGGATGAACATCAACTTCAGTTTTGCCCACATGTGATGCAGTTAAATTATGTGAAAGAAAACCATTGTTTTCTTCAACATAGTGCTTGTTAAGTCTTGTCATATGCATTGTACAAGATCCCGTGACTTCTTGTGACATAGGAAAGCACCTATCAGGATTTCTTTCTGATCTAAACTTATACCAAACTTCATTTCTTGAATGCTTAGTACCTTTCAACGGTCTTAAATTTGTAATCTTGCTTTGATCAGATGACGGTGGTGATCGGTTCAGATCTCGAAGATGCTTTGCAAATAAAGAATTGGGATCTTGGAGAAGTTCCAGGAAAAGATCCTTGCTCTGGTCTGGGACTTTAACTGCATCATTGAATTTTCTAGAATTTTGAAGCATTTCATCGGTTGAGAAACGCTCTATAACCATGAATTTTTGCCTTATAAGATCCATGTCAATTTTATTTCCTCTGTGACTAAGCATCCCACCATTGTTAGAGTAATTCCTGTGCTTCTTCTTTTTGGATGTTTCTGTTACTTCAAAAACATCTTTGAACTCTTGGTCCTCAATGGCACTCCTCTGGTATGAATGGTCCTCAGGATGTACATGATTCTCCAAAAAGCCTATAGATGATGAGGTCTGACAATAACAATCCATATTTTTCTGTTGTCTCACTGGAGAGGGGAGCGAATCAAGACCCATCAGCCTTGCGATTAAATTTGGTGAGGGACGCTTAATTTCTTTCTTGTTTGATTCCTCCTTGTTGATCATCTCTCTTATAGGAATCTGACTGGCTTTCTTGGATGAGCTTTGCCTGATTTCAAGAGTAAACTGGGAACATTGAAGCATTTGAATAAGTCTCTACCGGGAAAAAGTTTATTCAAAGACATATATTCAAAATTGGAAAATGCAGCAGCCCATATTTTAATAAGTGCAAAAACAAAACTAAAAGACTGTCAAAAACAAGAAAATGTTATATCAATTGCCTACCAAAACCGTACACAACTAACAAATTGTTTATGCAACATACTTAGCAGAATATACTCAGGCTTATGCTTCACATTAGACCATCAGACTCAGCCATTATCTCCAACAAATGATTACATTTTAATACCTTGCAGCGACTCAAGGGAATGAGATCAATTACAGAACACATCAATGCCATGAGAACCTAAACATGGAAATGCAAACTTACAGAATTTTCTTCTGCAGAAAACCCAATGTTACAAGCAGAATCAACAGAATCAAATGCACCCCTCGACGCATTTGGCCGTCTTCTGATATGAAAATGCTGCCCTGAAACAAGAATTTCATGTTTAAGATGATCAATCAAATTTCACTGTTCTAATATGAAAAACTCAACTGCATGTCATATCAAACACTGGTCAGAAAAGAAATAATGAAGGTAAAATTTATCATCTAGGAAACTATCTGGCATTTAGGAGATAAAACACTAGTTGTAGAAAGAGCTTATGAATTGCAAATCCATTGAGAGTATTCATAGGTACTTCTAGAAAAGCAAAACGCCACAAAAGAAATTAAAGTCAAACTGGTTCTACTGAAAACGACAATTTACCTGGAAACTATTACCAGAAATGTGGAAAACTATTTTCCGATAAAAAGACTGAAGAAAACAATAATTTTCAGAAATACATCCAATAAATTTTGTGATGGAACATTTTTCTTCCAAGTCTGTATCCACTGCCCAAGAACAATTGTAAAACTAAGAATGAACAAGGACATGCTTCCCAACTGATAACAAGTTCTTTACAATCTCCAAAGGTGAAATGTATCAGAAATAAAAGCAAGATATATTTTTATTAATTATTTTTACAACTTGACAGTAAGAAGAATTTGACTTCAGAGTGACATTTTAACAAACCTCTGTAAATGGACCAAATTTTACAACCCGCTATAACATGACTATTCACAAAATAAAAAAATTTCTAGAGAATCTTCAATTTAACATACTTGATGTAACGTTAATATTCAGAAAGGATCCGTGTAGCTGACCCCAGATACTTGGGACATTGGACAACTTGTTTGTCAATAGCTTAAGCCATATATTTTCTTTTGTTAACTGTTCATCACAAGCACCGAACAGGATAACGAAACAAAGCACTGTAAAATTGAGCAACTAGGCACCAGCCTCCATATGTTCTTTTCTTAAACGCTACAGGTAAATCAAAGTCGAACGATCTATCTTTGGATGCTACAGATACATTTATTTGCCAGCCGTAGCAGGGAGAATCAGAACGATCTATCTTTCTCTAACTGAATGCCTTAAGCAGAATATTGCATTAAGCTAGAATATTGAAAGACTTGAAAAAGATAAAGCCTCCATTAACCGTAAAGAAAAGAAAAAAAACACAAATATCTTTTTTCTTGGGACAATTTGAAGAGATCAGAAATTACAGTAATCAGCGAAAAATCAGATAATAGAAGTTTTTAGCAAAATATATGATTGCAAACCACAGTAAAATAAAAAACGCAACGCAATGATGCAACCTCATCTAAGTAGAAACAATTTCAACCAAGAGTGCAAACATCAGCATATGATCTATAAGATAAAAAGCAACGTTATAAAACTAAGAAAACAATTTGTAATGGAAATAACACAAAACCATGGCATCTTACTGGTCCTTCATGTCTTTGACAAATAACTGTAACATATTGATCTGCCTTAGGCAAAGAAAATATTAGAACCACTCGGATGGACCCGATTTGAACGGTCATATCTTTCCGGACCCCCAAAAAAGTCGTTTTTTTTTTTATCTACTAACCTTATCGAACCCCAGGAATCGGAACACGGTTGCGGCTTTTTGGTTCGAGATGGTGAGAAAAAGAGATGAAGACGAAGCATCCTCGGACTAAGTCAGAGAACAGAGATTTTTACCAGAATCCAGAGGATCGTAAGCTCAGAGACTCCAAAAACATCGCAAGGACAGCAAAAAAAAAGAAGAACTCACAAAGCAAAGTAGCAGATTGGAACAAGCTGAAGAGAAGAGACGGCACCTCCTGCACGAGCTGGGCTCGCCCAATTCCGACTGCGGCTACGTTCCGCCGCGTCCAGGGGCTCCTCCCGACGTCGCGATCGTCTACTCTGGTACATTCTCCTCGCGAAATGCTAAGAACCCAATGTTCTTCCTTTCACATAGAACCCGCAGCAACGGTCCCTCGAGGGCTCGGTCAAGAACGGGAACGCGACATCAGCCGAGGAGCAAGAGGAACATGAGGCGAGAACGAGAACGGAGGACGGAGCTGCGCGTCGGAATAGGAAGAAGGTCGGAGCATTCACGAGGGGTTTTGGGATCGGATAGCGCGAGCGAGAGAGACGAAAGAAGACGCTCGAAGACTTCAGAGGGGAAGCGAGGGGTTAACGGCCGGTATGAGTCACCGCACCGCGTGGCGATGGCGGTAGGTGTTAAAGGAGTTCCGAACGCAACATTCCATGTAACTTCGTCACCCACGGGCCTACCCGCCTCGGTACGGGAGCACGCCACGGTCCCGCACGCGGGGCCCAGAAAAGCGGTCAGGAAAAGTGCCGCCCTCGGTATTGTTCTTGGGAGGGAGTAGCATGCCGTCCTCGAGATTCGTGAGACGTGACATCTAACGGTTGTGAAGCTTCTCCCTGTCACCTCCACCGTCGGATGCGATGAAGCACGACAATTAAAGCCGAGCAGGGAAGAGGAGCGAGCGCAGGAGACGAGAAACTCCCTCTCGTAGTAGAGCTGCTCAGGTGCATGAACTGGAAGTTGAAGCGGAAATGGAAGAGAGAGCGAAATGGGAACTACACTTCCTAAGCTGAACTACTACTACTCGAACGAAGAACGAGTCACTCGGTTCGATGCAGCAAAAGCAGTGCAGGGGAAAGCGGAAGACTTCAAAACGCAGCATGTCAGCGAGTCTACATCCGAGAGAAACGACAGAGACACAGCTACCCATCTTGAGAACATATCGAGCGCATGGCACCAAATCAATCGCCTGTCACTTGTCATCATCATCATCTCGAAACGTTCACAGTGCTGTAGCACTCATTCTACAGTCCTCGGAGCATCTCTAGGCTTCTGTGCAGCAACAGTGAGTAGCCTAACAACGTCAATCGGCGATGATAAGTAGACAGTGTTCTTCATGCATATTGGCGTAAGCATTAAGTAATGGTTGTCGATTGGCTTAATCGAAAGGACAAGTACGTGCTCACCGAGACTTCGGCAGAAGCCATACGCCTAACTTTGTCTGGTAAAACAGGTTTGCCAAACTCATCACTTTGTCACTGGAAGTCATAAATATACTTGTTTATGTTTCATGGTGACTGACTTCAACACACATGCCAATTATTATGATCATAATAAACACAAAAGGTCAATTGAGTGGGAGGCAAAAGGCTAGCACCTGGCTATCAAGTTGAGGTTCTACTAGGAACGCATTTGGTTAGAAAAGTCGACGGTGCGAACTATTCAAGTTTTGCAGCTGCTTTATATGCCGCATTTGCTACATAATACGTAGTTGGATTTGATTGATCTTTGAAGTGGGACGAGTTAGAACAAGTCATCAGCATTAATCATAAATCAACTACATACGGTGCTTAAAAGAGATCGACCAACGAAAGCGAAGCTTCTCTTTTCTACCTTCTGTAGCGGCATTCTTTATCCGTGAAGCTACCGTTTGCTGCACAATCTCCATCTTTCCATCGTACGTCGTCTTTCATCATCATTCTTCTACCGACATGCATGTGTAACTTAATCATCAGAGATGGCAGAAAACAAAGCGCTCTATAGTACATCGTCGTGGAGCAAGGAGCAGTAGATACCTCCTCCGGAGGGTGAGAGCCGAAACGGGCCAGCGCGACGACCGAGAGATGACAGGAAGCAAGGAAGCACGCAAGCCTGAGAAGGCGGAAGACGTGGTCGCCCGCCTCGGGACAAGGCGAGCTTTGGACATGCAGAGGTGACACTCCGAGATAGCATCAAACAGGTCCGTTTCGTAGGCGGATGGCTAGTCCTGAAGAAGGCGACAAGGTTGGACTCCAATTTCCACGCCCCCTTCGTCCCGTTCTCTTCCCCCACCGTGGCCTTTTCTTTTTCCCCTCTCTCTCTCTCTCTCTCTCTCTACTATGATAGACTGCACCCGTGAAGAAAACACTATTGACCGCGGGGGGTCCCAATCTGTCCTCTTCTTAGTCCTGCTATGGATTTGACTGTAGAAAATATAAACAAAATGATTTCCTGCAATTTCCTTTTCTTTCTTTTGAGGAATGCTTTTACAGGTGATAAGAACGGGTCAACAATGGCCTCTATCAACAATCACATGATAATGGCGGGCCTCAGAAGAGATCATTTAAGCCAATAATAATAATAATTATAAAAATATGACTATTGATGCGTTTATAAATATTATATTAGAAATACTTAAATGCTGATATTATCACAGATAACATTAGTATTTCAATATTTATCGGATGTTAATATAATTATTTAATTTTAAAATATTTTATAATTTTATCTAAATTTATAAGATTATTAAAACAATATAATAAAAATTAACATGATTTATATTTTTTTAAAAAATACAATTTTATTTATTTTATTTTATAGATAATTTTATATTTATTTATATGATTATATTTATATTATTTATTATATTTTTGGTCATACAATGTTACAAGATCACATTTATTTATTTATTTATTTATTTACAAATATATTTATTTTGAATAAATATTAAAAAAAATAAATAAAATAATCATAAATATCAAACAACACTTACCTTAATATATATTTAAAATATAATTTTCATTTATTATTCATCAAGTATTTCATAATTACACATTCACTCTATCTAAGTTGGCTAAATAGAGTCTTAAGTAGCACATTTATACATCCCAAGTTCATCCAAAAACGATGAAGCCTGACAAATCAACAATCACAGTGATAGAAAATGCATGGATGTATCTCCATAACGTGTTGTTATACTTCGTTGGAATCAAAGCGCCATCAGAAAGCTCAGCAGCATACAATAAAAGCATGGAGGAACCAGTTTACATTTTTAACATGATATATGATGTGGGCTTGGAATTGTACGTGTGCCAACATGTTCCTATCTTCTTGTTACCCTTTTCTTTCCTATTTTCCTTTGCATTGATCCCGAAAAAAGGGGGAAAAATCATAAAAGAAGAGTAAGAGTTTGTATTGGCTAGGAATTCATTATATCTGACGATTTCAAAACACACCATCCACCAGCTGATGAAAAAGGATCACTTGAATGAAGTAAAACCCAAAGGCTTTCCTCACCGCAGAAGAAGCCACACGATTGCGTGTCAAGAATTGTCGTTCCCTGAACTTGCATTTGGACCAGGAGCATGGGGCTGCTGCGGCTTCTGCGGTTTGATTCTCAAGAAGCTCTTTGTGTAAAGTGAGCCAAAAACAATTGCCTGATCAGGTATGAACGTTATGTCATTATTCAACAATCATGCCAATAAGAATTAAATTGAACAGATGTGCGAAAATGCTTACGGCTCCAATCCATTGTTTCCAACTAAGGGGATGAGCGAACCAAATGCATGATAGCAATATGCTAACCAACTATAAAAAATGTCCAAACATTGAAGGTAAAATATTGCCAGAATTAGTAAAAGGATCATGTAATAGACAACTTGGGTCCATGAATAACTCACTTGTCTTGTGGTCATTATGGTAGCAAACGTAAGAGCTCCGAACGTACGGATTGTGTAAGAAATAAAGAACTGGCTAGCTGTTGCTACCTGCACATGTTTAGGTTGCCAATGAAACAGACAACGAGATCACAGCTAAGATGCTACACGTCTTGGCTTAATAGTGTTTTTAAACAAGACAAATAGATGTGAGTTGCAATATCTGATAATTTCTCCATCTGTTGTTCCACCATGGAAGAAGAACAATAGTAAAAGCAAGTGAATGCCAGAAGTAACATGGTAGACAAAGTCAGCAGTGTATGCATGCCAAAGAACTTCAGGTAAATATACTTACAGTGGAAAGAAGTGCCACATCGTAGAAGCAATCTTGGTGGCGGAACATGAAATCCACTGCTGAAAGCAGATGACCCTGTAAAATGAGTCCTGTATACAGAACAAGTAACCATTTAGAGTAGCTGCAAACCCATCTAAGAAAAAAGTAGTCGAGAAATATAATGAAAATAATCCAAAGAACTGCTGATACCATATGGGTGAAATGAAAGATAAAGGAAGGCAAGCACTAAACTTTTTACCCTCATTAAGTAGAGTTATGCTTAACAACAAATGCCGTATTGGGAGGTTAAGATTAAAATTTGAACAAATAATATCCAATATCTTAATAGTCTGGACTAATTTGGCTCAATTACATAGATTAACAGAGAGCATTTCTTCCAGCATATCCCTCTATTCACTAAACCTTGCATACAGAGACAAAAAGAAAACAAGTCACCTAGAGATCTTCAAATGAAAGTATAAAAACAAAGACAGTACAGCAGTAGATAAGAAATAAATTAGCACCTTTTACCCTTTCAGTTCAGTGCTTTTCATTTGTCTTATCTAGTTACATGGGATATCAATTCAGTACTGATATAGTTTTAAAAGCCTACCCATTAATAGAGATAAGCCAAATATCGAAAGAAAGATTGGCACGCTAGTTTTATGCAGAATTTATGCTGATCAGATGCCAAATTTATCATGCTTATACATCAATACAGTATGCATAGTTGACATAATCAAAATTGAACTCAAATTTAAGCGCTTTGTGGCTCGATTCCGCCAAGTGCCAACAACTCTGACATGCAGATAGTACATAGACTGACCATGCTACATGAACATCTTTCCAATGGGCATTCCAAATAACGATATTGTGAAAATGGCTTTAGAGATGGTGGCCACCATATTCTTCTAGTCAGATGCAATGGAAATCTCTGGGGTAAAATTTCCAGATCTGGATGGCTAAAGACATACCTTATGTTCTTTTATATAAATATAGTTTTTCTTTCCCGATTAAAGATTATATATTATATTAGAAAAGTAATCAACTTAAATCATGTCGTGGATCAGTCAGAGACAGCCCCTCGATTTTGCTACAACTTAATTTACAATTTCTGGTATAAATCCTTGAACAAGAACCATCAAAACTTTCCAATGAAAATCAAGCTTCAGTTAGTAACTCTACAGTCTTCCAAGGCAACCAGTACAAGCCAGTGACATTGTTAAGGGTGAACCAATCCAATGGTTTAAATAGGCACTCACTTGCCTCACCTGAGCGCCTCAAGTTTCAACTAGGCGACGTGCTTCAGTGAAGCGCCAACTAGGTGCTCGCCTGAACCCAAGCATTGGGTGCCTCGGGCGAGCGCCCGATTCAAACGAAGCAATCGAACCAGACTTTTAAGTCTGGTTTGGTTGAACAGTAGCTAATTGGTTTGATTGAACAGTAGCTAGTTGGTTCGATTGAATAACTATATACTTTCTTTTACTGTACTAGCAAAACCCACCCCCCGCACCCTGTGCAACCCCGAGCCATAAACCCTAGCGCAGCTTCTACCTCTACAACCGATGCTTCCTCTACCGCTGCCTCTGCCGCTAGTGCACAGGACTGAGGCTTCCCCTATCACCGACGGACGAATACAAAGGCCTAGCCTTCGTGCGCAGTTCCTTCCACCGTCGTTGCTTCCATGTGCAACTCTTTCCACCTTCGAGGGAGAGAACCACAGCTTCCTCCACCACCAATGGACACCTCTAAAGTTTCCTCCGCCCACGACATCACCGTTCGCAACTTCTGCCGCTGCTGTCAGCCACAGCTTCCTCCGTCACTGCCGCCCTCTCCTTCCCCACTTTCCACTGTCCATGACTCTTTTCTCCCCTTTAACTACTGTTAACAGTAGATAATCTACTGTTAACAGCAATTAATGTCATATTTTTATTTATATAAGCATATTTATCAATTATATTATGTATTTTTATTTTTTTTATATTTTAGAGTGCCTCGCTTTGCTTGGGTGAGCGTCCATCATCTCAGGCATTTTGGGACCTTAACACCTCGTGCTTTTAAAATCACTGAACCAATCTACCCTTGGCATAATATAAAAATCCATATTGAAACTTAAGCAGGTTGGTATGAATATGCTATGTATAGTTTGTACATCTTGGTCAATGCTCATTACCTACACCTTTTCTTTTATATTTTCCCTTGGTCAAGAAGACATATCATATATTAAAATGATAATCAAAAGAGACTCATCCAACAAAAGTTACATAGGCCTACTTGAAGACATGACAAATTTGCATAAGACAAACGAAATATACATTCTAGTTGCAAAGGCAAAGATAGGCAGGAAATCTTTTAACCATGCATCATTGTCTAGAAAAAGATGTAACCAGAGTACAGAATAAATTATAACCATAATCAAAACTAGTACCACTTAAACTGAGGAGACATGAACATATGGTGGTGTAGAATATCTGATTATGTATTTCCATGTCATATCCCTTAAAAAGTTTGTCTTGAAATGTACTGGTGAAGCCATCAAACCTGTAAATACACAATAAAGAATGAAAATGATGAAACATAAACACTTGCGTGGCAATGATCTGAATTCATAAGCAACCAGAAGGCTAAAAAAGCAATGCAAATTTTTGCTCTGTGGTTGCACACCAGTAGGCAAGATGGTAAAACAATTTGTTCATTGAAAAAGGTGCATACTATAAGATAAATAAATTTTAAAAATGCCTGAGTTAAATGAAGAAAATATATGACAAAAACAGAAAAACGGTATGCAAGATAGAGCTGTCAGTAAACAATGTCCAGAAAACTAATGATCAGACATTGAAATCCCTAGAATATCATGACCTCATGCAATTAGAAGAGCTGGTTTACAATGCTAGTTTTCTTTTGGTTCAGTAATTTGCTCCAGGTCATTAAACAGTCTAAACAGAGTCCACAAAACTAGATAAATATATGCCGCTAACACCCCTACACAGAACTCATACTAAAGGTATGCTTGCATATACCAAACTACATGACATATTAAGTTTTAACAGAATAATTCTGACTAAATTTTAATAAATTTATTTGCAATAAATCACTAAAATCCATTTTGAAAATGAAAAAGTAACTGAAATGAATAGATCATCAGATCATAACAGTCACAAGCTCTCGTCAATTTAACATGAACAATCATATTATATTCAGTTTTGCAGACATGCAGAAGAAACAACATATTCTTTCATATATACACCGAGCACCAAAGATATAAGGACTGGAATACCAAACAAATGTCGAGTATGATAAACTCAGAATAAGACTAAATTAGCAACTAATAGGAAATACCCAAGATAACCAAGCATAAGTGAAACTCCCCAAATGGTGCTTTCTCTTCCTGTATTATATGCGGTAATGTCAGCTGATGCCTACATCGAGACACAACAAAACAATTATTGTGAGGTCAAAATCTTTAGAAGTAAATCTCATCAAGCTGAAAAAAGATTGTTTATATAATCTTTTTCTTAATCTACTAAGAATCAAGTTCATGAACCATCCACATGTCCCTCGCATGTATCAGGTAACAATGGTAAGATCACCCATTAACCAGAAACACCATAATATATTTCTGGTGTAGTGTACCAAGGTAAAAGACTAGCATATATGAAAGCTGCAAAAAGCTTACATATATTAAAAGCTGCAAGAATCTTGCATTTATATCAAGAAATTTGTATCCTGGAATCACATATATCAAGATAGTCAACTTTTCCTAGTCTATGGTTGGCTTGGATCTTTGAGAATTTTGAATGTAGAAAAAGGACTTCAGTACAAATTTTGTTTTACTTCAGTACAGTTATCTTTGACATTAGGCACAGGAGCTTTTACATACAAAGGATGTCATAGTCAAGTGGCTCGTAATTACTTCAGAAACCTGATCCCTTTATCTAAAACACCTCCCAAATTTGATAATCTAGATGTCTTGACCTTAGTGCTACATGTATTACTAGCACGCAAGGCTTCAATTACCCGTTGGTACGTAGGAAATCATATCATTCATTACTGGTCGGCATTCATTTTTTACAACAGCTTGGCATACTGATAATACCATTTCAGTCTGACAAGGTGCTGAAACCAGTATTTGACCAGAGCTTTAAAACTTGGTAACATCTCCAAACACACAAAGGGGAGCAGGCTTTGGAATCTACCTTATGTACGAATGTTGGTTAAACAGACCAATTGTATTGCAGCAAGAAATCTTAGAAAAACTTAATTAATTATTCATGTTATGATTATAATTTGCAGAAAATAAAATGTTATACTTAGTTTCCAAGTTGCATTGATTTATAACAACTTTTGATTTATAGTGACGTTTAACACTAAATGGTTCCCACAAAAAGTCCAGAACATTTAGTAAACCATCAATGGTCTTTCTTATGTAACACCCTCTTTCCATTGAGACATTATATTTGAGATGCGTTCTTCTTCTATTAATTTAATCATGAGACATTAGCATATTTAGCATTTAACATGACATACACGCCATGGATCAAGTAGGCAAATAGTACATCAAGTAGTTTCATACATGACCCGCTCATAATCAGGTTAGGAAACCTCAACATGCACCCAACCCATGTGTTTGACATGGGTTTGGGTGAACCCAATAAATATTAATGATATCAAAGTACTAATAATAAAGCAATAATACAACTCTGATAAAGATGGGAGCAACAACAAGGGATGAAGCTGGCAACAATCATGGGGCAGTATTAAAAATTATTCCTAAAATTAATTTATTAGGCTTGCTTGTCAAATGCTATATCATTGGCAACTAAATTTAAAAAAATGTACATATCCCTTGGATACATCAACTATCTGTTCTAGGATCTTTATGTAAAGCCAACATAAACAAGCAAATTCATAGAAGAAGGTGATTGAGAAACATTTTGTTGATTAAAAAGACAATTTAAATAGCATAAGCTTAAAAAAAAATTAAACTTAAGATTATACTCACTGGGTATAGAATAAATATAGCACAACCAATTGTCACAAGCAGAGAAAATAGATAGTCTTTCCCATTATACTTCTTCTGCATAATAAATGTTCCCCAGACCTGAATAAACAAAAGGAGCAATCACTCGATCAATGGTATTGATTGTATATGCATAAATCGAGAAAATCATTGTAAAAAGTATTGTGTTAAACAGTGCCAACATTTGACGTAATGTATGCATATATATATGTATGTATAACTTAAGCAAAAACCAATTATGATTCTCAAAACAAAAGCATTAAAAAAACTGTTAGAATGTCTTAAGTAAATGAATTCAACAGAAAAGGTAGATATGAACACTTGTAGTGTATACAACTAAAACTGCTTCATAAAGCCATTATGCATCACTAGAAGTCATCAGCAAAAAACTCAATGGACCAGTACAAGAACCACAAAGGTTGACGGACAGCAAAGCTAGAAAACCATAGTCAAACATTAAAATACTTAATTAAGTTATATATAAAACCAAATGAGCCATGGAGGACAATTCTTTCAATCTAACATGTGATAAATGCAACAGAATCTTCTATCACTCAATGCAAGAGACAGTGATGGTTTCCATGTGAAATTTAAGGAAACTAGTGGTGTAAAAGGATACTCTGTTAAAGCAATAAGAGGGCTTCTATCAGAAAGGAGAAAAGAAAAAGGTCCATAAAGTGTTGCTATCAAAGGCATGCCTGAAGCACTAACTGCATCTTGTTAACTTCTTAACAGGAACAAGGACCAAAAGGCAAACCTTTATAGTTTGTAGTTTCATCTTTATCACTAACATGACACCTATGCTAACAAATGATGATTCTGTACATCAGAAATCAAAGTTAAATTGTTATTATCACCTATCAGATATTGGCTGACCTTTTGCATGCCATTGTCATGAACACTAAGATAAGAAAGTTATTCCCAGATGAGATGTTCTTCGATAAAATTGTAATAAAAATGTGCTCTTTATGCACTACTTCATTAAACTTCAACTTGAAAGATCAAAGTAACAAAAATCACAAGAAGAATCCCACAGACTTCAGTAGTTTTTTGTAGCCTAAAAGATACTGTCCAAATAGAAGCAAAAAAGAATGCAAAAAGAATCCTAGTAACTTGCGGATTTGCTGGTGAACTAACCAAGAACAAATTGACAAGAAACTAGCTTAATCCATATAAATGAGAGCATCATATACATTAATGTCAATTTTTAATATCATACATAAAATTTGAATTTGAATTTAAGCCAAAGCACCATCCTCCAACTCGTCTTTTCCGACAGAGACATCACTTTCAAGTTGAATGATTTTGAAGCAAATTGGCAAAACTAGAACATAGAGATCAAAAATGAAAAAGAACTTATGTAACAGAAAGATTGATATACAGCAGTCTTAGTTATCTTCATCGCCCAAACTCCCAGGATTAGTTCAACATCTGCCTATTCTCCTTCCTGCTGCTCTCAAGAATACTTAAAATTGATTAAATTGGGGAGATATGGGATGGCTACCTCTAATAACATTGAACTAATAGAAAAGCTGAACCACTATGAACAATAATTGGCTCAAACAAAACTAAAATTACGTAAATATTATGACATATGAAAATGGGCATACATGAAACAAAGCAGACTGAACATTAAAAACAAGTACACGATCCATATTTCCCAATTCGATAGAGACTTACCATGACAGGTATCATTTTTGCACATTTTGCAAGGGTCTGAACAGGGAAACTAACATACTTGAGTGCCTGAAAGAACCAGGAATAATCTTACTTCATGTTAGAAGGATTATAAAACAAAGGCTTAAAAAAATAAAGAAAATAGATAGAAAAAGAAAATAATACATGTAGTTAGTCTAAAAATTGATGGTTAAGTCACTAAATAAACCATTCTTACCTCATACTGGCATGTTGTAGTCAGTATGTTAGATACAGATATTGCACAATACTTGTGGATTGGTGCTACAGGATCCAAGGACTTTTTACTTGCCTATGGGACAACATAAAAGAAGTTACAAACTTAATTGATTCTGGAAGATCAAATTAGAATAAGCACCGTTTAAAACTTACTAGTAAAACACCTGCAGATACTGCAGATGTCATAATGCGGTTGCAAAAGACAAGAAACAGTGAGTATCTAAAGTATTCTTTGTTTATGCCATAGGGAACCCTCATTATCTTCTCCTGGCAGAAAAAGGCAATCTAGAGTGAGACAGTCAGGAATACAAACTCAAGATACCTCCAAGGTGACCAGTATACTGCCAGGTAGGAATTGAACAGCTAGCAAGTAAAATTCAAGTATACTCCAGCTAATTACTTTCATATCCTTAAAACTGTAAACTGCCATGCTAATTACATAGACCAAAGAGATTCTCATTAAATGCTAAAATCAACAGATGACATAGCTAGAACTGCAAAACTCCATAAACTGGCCACACCAATATGGGGTGTCTACATGTTTAGAGTAGTATACATTCTGCTCAAACTATCATCATGTACAAATAATTTTTGTTGTCCAAATCTGTTCGAGTCAATCACTTCCTGGTTCAGTAATAGGGAATGTGCTTTTAGAAGAAGACCCTGAAGATTTGCAAGGGATAATAGGGTGCAAAGCTAAAATGCATTAACTGAAATCATCTTATGATTTGAAAGAACAACCATTTAAGGGAAACAAAAAGACAAGGAAAAAGAATCAAATTACAACATTGGACCATTATAACCGGTCTATGGTCAGCCTCCACAGAAAAACCAGGGGAAGAACCCAGAAAAACACGATGAAGCAAATAGAGACCAAGAACCCAATCTATCAAGCTAAATGTCACGATGTGGATTGAAAACAACGGAGAAAACCTAAAATGACTAATCAATTATTCAAACTCAAGGTCTGAATTAAACATAAGTCAAATCATGGATAAAAACACTGACCTAAGTAGCCACTCAACTTTCAAGAAACTTACCTAAACGACAAGACACCATCAGAATTCACCACAAAGAACCTTTTTTCACTTTTAAAAACCAAATAGCATTATGAACAAAAAGAAGAGTCATTTCAAGAACTGTCCACAAGAGGATGGTTAAAGTTTGGAAGGGTCGGTGGCCATTACACCGTCAGAGATCCCCACAAAGACTCTATTTTTCCCTTAAGACACATCCATATAGCGTTAGCAATAAAAAGGAAGAGCCAGACAAGACGATGGTTAGGGCTTCGAAAATGGTTTGTGGCCATTCAACTTTTAAGAAACTTGACCTAAATAAGAAGACACCACCATAACTCGCCACAAGGAACTTAATTTTCCCCTTAACACACATTCAAATATCGTTAAAAAGAAAAAGAAGAGTCATGGTTAGGGCTTGGAAAGAGAGTTTCTGTTTATTACAAATACGATGATTCACCTGTAGGATCCCATAAACAAGAAGGGTGCTCATGATCCCAGTGACGGCGAAGGCGCACTGCAAGACCCTGTTCTCCTTCCCCTTCATCGGTGCTGAAAGGGGTTCCGCCATTGCCCATCCAAGATCTCAAAGAAAGTCGTCGTCTTATAAATTTCCTAGCTTCTTCTCGGACACGAAAATCGATATCCTCGGCAAAGAAACGAACGCCCGACGACACAAATGGAACCACCACTTCCAGAAAAAGGGGGAGGTGAAGGCGATCAACAGTACCACCACTTCGATTCAGCTCCTATCGCCTTCCTTTCTCGTCGACTATTTCCTTCTGGATTGTGGAGAGGAGGAGAGACGTGATCATGTGATTGGGGGTGCGGGATTAGGGGATCAAGATGCAGCGAAGTACTCGAAGTGGGCACGTGGTGGAAGGGGAGGAGGAAGAGGGGGGGACGAGAGCGATTCGACTAAAGAAGCGTGGAGGCCGGCGATCGACGAGAGCGGCGGGGTTTTGTGCCTTCTTCCCACATGAACAGTCCGAGTAGTTCGGGCTTTCGGTCCGATCCCGGCAACGGGCGCGGCTCGGCTGTGTTACTCGTTGCGGGTTGGGCTCACCGCTCACCCGCATGCGACTCCAGAAACCCGTTTTCGGCCCTTCATTCTGGCCCAGTTATCAAAACCGGTCCTGGTTCGGACCGGTTGGTCCGACCGGATAAATCAAGAACCGATTTCTTGACCCGTCCGATTCATTTGTGTGTGTGTGTGTGTGTGTATATATATATATATATATATATATATATGCAATGAACATAGAGTTGTGGAAGGTCACTTGTAGAGACAAAGGTGTGGCAGACGCTCAAGCAATGGAACTTGTCTTCAGTACAGGATTGGAAGTCACAAGATATGTGATCCAGCTTCGTACAAAAACTCTTCTGCTCAATTCTTTTGGCGTTTCTCGTTCCTTGATCGGCATGCTGTTCATATCGCTTTCTTACCAATCTATGGTATGGAAACCTTTCCGTCTGATGACAGCAGATAAGATATGATCTATTAAGTAGGCAGGAGTATCTCATATGCTGGACAAGCCAACAAGTGTAGGAATCATCCCAGCTCTCGTCAAGAAAGAAGAAGAGCAGTTGTTCCTATGTGCTCATGCACTTCACTACTTGAACTCCTCTTCTGGTCTCCTCCGCAAACAACTTGGTGAATTGGTGCATGTTAGTGTGGAGATCAGCACGTCTAGAACACAAAGGTATCCACCAGATCGATCTTTTAGATGATACAAGTTTCCAATAAAGGATAATGATACCTCTATGACCTAATCTTTGAGGAACTAAAGGAATTCACCAAGTTGACGAATACCTTAAGTTTTCTTTATATCTGAAAGGAAGCAATGGAGCTTATCCAACAGGAAGTAAGAGACAGGGAAGCTTCGGGGTAGAAGAAACATACTGCTCATCCAGCTATGTGACGATGGCCATTGAAATGATATATGACTCTACCAAGCAACAGAGAAATGCTTGGATTATGTCAGTTGGTACTATCAGTACTACTACTAGTGCAAGTTCATGCCCATCTGCTTGCACTGTTTTGGATCGGTAGGATGTCAACATCAAACACGAGAAACATCTCTCCATGGTCTTCTAGCATCTTTCCATGACGCTTGCAGGTGATCCACAGCATCAGCAGTTGTTCTCAGTGACTTGTTTCTGAAAGGCAACTTCACAAGTAAGAACTTTGGGTAGCCTATAAATGCCAAGTCCTTGCTTCTCTTCTTCCATACTGTGGTGGTATAGTAGTAGAAGATATGAAGAGATTTGGGGACGGAGAGGAAGGAGAGATGGGGCGCAGTGCTGATGTCCCGACGCTCCTCACTCGCGGCGGAGAGCATGAACGTAGCTGATGTCCCGACGCTCCTCACTCGCGGCGGAGTCGGAGAGGACCCCATCAGCGTCCAGTCGCGGGCATCTCCGGTGCGGGTTTTCTGGTGCAGGACCTGCCACCGTCAGTTCCCCTCCTTCCAAGCCCTCGGAGGCCACCGCACGAGCCACAAGAAGCCGAGGCTCGCGGAGGACCGCCACGGCCACGCCTGCTCCGTCTGCGGACTCGAGTTCGCCGTCAGCCAGGCGTTAGGCGGCCACATGAGGCAGCACTACGCCGGCGGCGCGCCTCATGGCCTCACGGAGAAGAAGCCCGGCAAGAGGAGGGGCCTGTGGTTGGACCTGAACATGCCGCCGTCCGACGACGTTTGAGCCTATCTGCCATGGACTAAGAACACTATTTTGCAGGCACGAGTCACGCACGTGATAAAGATCAGAGCAACACGCTTCCATGGACTTGCTTTCTCGGGCGAAAGATACTTCTCCTCATTTTGTGTTCCATTTTGTTATGATATTAAGGCTCATTCATGTCCATGCAAATATTTTTTAATGTATATATATATATATATATAATGAAATAATTTTTGGGTTTAGAAGGGAAATATATATGCAATAAATTCAAAGCTGCGTGTGTGAATGGAAACATGCAACTAAATGCTCGTCATGTCGATCGCCAATATTGCATGCACTGCCTGCGGATCCGTCCGGATTCCATTGCCGGAAATAGAAAGGGGGTCGTGCCAGCTATAATGAACGGTCAGGATACCTTCTTCGACGATGAAGCTTTTGATCCGACGATCGTGGTTGATTTGGAGACCGTAGGTCACACCGGACGGGAATCTTGTCTTTGGCCATGTCTCACTATTTGGATCCTCTCCAATCTTGGCGAACACCAAACTGTCCTTTTCTCAAATGTCGATCGTCCACCGTGGTGGTCCCCAGCGATCGCCAATGGATGGATGTTTGCAATTTTTGGTGGGAGAGTTGGAGAGGATCCCCCCAATAGGGGATGCAGCCACCAGCTAATTGTAGCGGTTTAAGGAAACATCCAGCTGCTATTTCTATTAACGAAAACACCAACCTGTTCATCGGAATATATTATGCGCAGGGGAGAGTAGGGTAGCCGGCCCAGCCAAAGCTCTCTTCTTCTTCGCCGAGGAATCCGAGAGGTATGGAGACCGTGTTCTTCTATGGACTCTGTATCACCTCTTGTCTACCTTTTTTTGCTTTGCTAGAGTGTCAAATTGTGATCTTGTTCAGTCTTTTTGTCAATCGGAGGATTTTGGATTTGGTACTCGCGCAAGTCGAATTAAATATAGGGAAGGTAAAGGATTTTGTACTTGTATGTTTTGTCACTGATCGTTTGTAATCTGATCCTGTTTCGTCCGCGGATGCTGCATGCTCCTTTTCTTTCTCCCTGATATTTTTGGGGCTAAAGTTCACTTTTTTACCGGATATTGCACTTCAAATTGAGGATCCTGAAGTCGGATAACCGGGATTTGTGTTTCATTGTCTTCAAGTGCCTTTTGTTTAGATTGGGTAAAGTAGTATTCTAATGACGAATTCAAACAAAAGTTTTGTGCTCCTTGTTACATGAATCATTGTTTCCATACGACTGCTTTTGCCTTTCAGTATATATGAAATTAATATCTGGTACTTTCAGTTTCATTTGTGATTTTCTTCTTAATTCATGTCAGTTTTAGTCTATCGTAATGATTGTCATGATTCTTGCTCTCTTTTAATGCATTGCGCACTCACACGATAAATCTACTGTAGGTTGTATATTTCTAAATATTGATTTCAGAAGGTCATAATAATATCTCATTCGAAATATCATCGAGACTGGGAATTATAAGCACTAATATTGTGCTAAAAGAAACAATTCAATTGGGATGTTGCCTGTTAAGAATCCACTTTCTTTACTAATTAGATCCTGAAGTTTCAAAACATATGCCATCCTAAACTTAAATCTGGTTATATTAAAATTATATAATGATGCGTGAGCATCATGAACTCTCATTGCTTTGGTTAATTCTCTCATTTATGCCATTAATATTAACTGTAGGGAAATTTTGAATGTTTGCTTCATAGATAACAGTTGTAATCATAATGTTGTTCTTCCGTCTAATTGTCTCCTATTACTACTTTGGTGCAGGACCGTTGAAGACTAGAACAATGGCAATACATCAAAGCACAAAAATTGCACTTTGTGTGGCTTTTCTTGGGTGTCTGTCTTTCTTACTTGGCATACTTGCAGAAAACAAAAAGGTCTCTCATAAATCTTACCATATGTTGAGGAATCCTTTATAAGTGCGATCTGAGTATGGATTTTCATCTTTTATATGACAGGATGTTCCTTCCCATATTTTCTTTTGCATAAATGTCAAGTTTCTTTTCTTTAATGCAAATTGTTTAGATGGTTAATTGAAATCCCAGATTATGTTTAAATATGTTTGATCTCAAGTGCTTGCTAATCATAGGTGAGTATAGCTGATTTTTGTTGGTATATAAGTAGCAAAATGATGTTTTGCTTCTGTTTTGTAAACTGCTGCCTTTTCGACTAGTTTTTTCTTTCTTGATCTATCTTGTAATATACTCTTTGTTTCAGGCTTTGTCTTGGGATTCCTTAATATGATGCTATTCTTTATATTTTTTGAAGTTTTTGTTCTATTATGGAATTGTTCTTTGTGCTCTTATTACCTTTTCTTTGATGCCTTGGTCATTGTATGAAAAAATACATTGGATTCCTTTTGTTGGACAAAGCAAAGTATGACATTGACTGTTTTTTTAGTGAAATCATGGTAACAACATTTAGCACTTAGCATATGATAAATGTTGATGGATGACATGCCATGCTTGGTCTTCAGCAAACTGAGTAACAACTCACAAGCCATGCACACAGTAGAGTCCTTTGTTTCCATGTTCTGTAGCCCCTCTATGAACTGTTGTTTACACCCCTATTATTTGCCATCCAAAGAGAAAGCAACATCTCTCTGATGGATCAAATGCATGCATTTGTGTGTCCATATGTTCATGTTTTGTCTTCTCACTCCTGTTCTTAGACCTCATTTAATCTTTTCATGTTTTTACAGCCTGCACAAGGAACTCCAATCATAGGAAAGGATGTTGTTGTCTGCAAGTACCCAAGTGATCCGGTAATTGCATTTGGATCTCTAGCTATTGTGTCACTCCTGCTTTCTGCTATCGTAGGACACGTCGCAGTTTACTTCCCATACAAAGGCAAGTCTGTTCCAACCTCTAGTTTGTTCCAGAACTCTACATTGTTCGTCTTCTTCATCATTGCAGAGTAAGCTTCCTTCATCTCCTTCTCGTTGCAGTTTATGTCATCCGCATATAACTTTTTTCTTGGTTGATCCCAAAGTAAACTGCATCATACGTGTATTTCGGTCATAAGTAATGATGTTACACTGATGTCAGGGCTGTTACAACTTTGGCTGGTCATAAGTAATGATGTTGGAGTACACTGATGTCAGGGCTGTTACAACTTTGGCTCTGGTGTTGTTGATGTGGGCAACCATCACCGAAGGCCTTCATCATTCTCGCAACGTTCATCACGATCTCGAATACCTCTGCCCGACAGCGAAGACTGGTCTCTTCGGCGGTGCTGCTTTTCTTGCCCTCGATGCTGCTCTCTTTTGGCTCATCTGCCAAATGTTGACGCTGAATGCCAGAGCTGATTACTTTGACGAGGATGATCCTAAAGGGGAGTACGGACAGGTTTATGCAGATGAGTTAGAGAACACTGAGAACAAGCATTCATCAGTCTAGATGTGAACAAGAAGCAACTTCAAGTCGACAGACATTTGTTCTCTCTGCATTGTTATCCTCTGTTTCATGACAGACATTGTTTGGTTGCCTCTGTTAATATGCCAATGCATAGTTATCACTTTAACATCTCCAATTGTGTGTCTGTGCCTTTCCATATATCTAAGTGGTGAAGATAGAAGCACATAGCACAATCTTGATTGCTTTGAAATGTTTGAAGAATACCTGGATGTCAAACACAGCATTAACACAAGAAACTCATTTTTATTACAAAGGCTGCTGATGGTTTTAATACTGCTTGATCTGTTAATATGCCATTGCATAGTTATCACTTTAATATCGCCAATTGCGTGTCTGTGCCTTTTCATATAGCTAAGTAGAGAAGATAGAAGCACATAGCACAAACTTGATTGCTTTGAAATGTTTGAAGAATACATGGATGTCAATCACACATTGGTAACACAACATTAACACAAGAAACTCTCATTTTTATTACAAAGGCTGCTGATGGTTTTAATACTGCTTGATCTGAAACTGGTAGATATATTCTTCATGCCAACTGGTAAAACAGGAAAGAAAAGAAAAGTCAACTAGGGTATAAAGTCAACTGGATTAAGCAACTTGAGATTGGTTAAAGGACATCACCCCAAACCGTTTCTTGGTTGCAGACAGCAGCTCTTGAGGATCAATTCGGGTTTGCGCGTAAGCCTCGATCTTGTTCAGCTCCTAAAACAACAAATACAGAATGATAAGGAGTAAGATAGATCCAACTCTACAGGCATTGAATCTTTATGAGGGACATGGAAGTACCTCAATCCACAATGCCAGCTTGGGTCTGCCCTTGAGGATGTCATAGTTCTTCACATCCAGCAACAGAGTCTGGAACCTCTCAACAAATGGAGCATATGCAATGTCCACCTAAAATATATAAGAAGTAATTCAAATTTAGAATCCATAAATACAAGAACAGAAATAAAACCTTGTCGTAAACAAAGAAAGGAAACAAAATTACAAATTTGCATGCATTCGAGAAATGAAGAAAATAACAAAGAAAAGGTTTCTAAGATGGATATTTGCCAACAGTAGTTATCGGAATTGCGGTTCTCTTTAGAGCGATTCACAATTAGTAGACTGCTGGACTTATCCGGCGACCAGGAAAAGGAATCAGATGGGAGTGTAATGGTTGACTTTAGACCTTTTGTCATGAACAATGTATTAGAATTATGATTCTGAGAGCAGCTGAGAATGATCTATGTGCTTGCTGAAGGAACACAGGAAACATAATTTGTGGATTATTTTGCTTTGAAGCAAATCCAAAACATTAACCAGTAGAAGCAACAAATGAAAGAAGAAATGCAGTCAAGACAGCTCCAATTGCCAAGAAGAAACATTAATTCCACTGAATGAATAAAACTAAGATTGATTCTTAGCCATACAATGATGAAGAACAAGATCCAACTGCTGACTTACCAGGCTGAATTGTCCAAGGAAGAAAGGCCCATCACTGAACTTTGATAGAGCATCCTCTATTTTGTCATAGGCAGCATCTGAGACAAAAGGATTAAGCAGACCAAATCATTTGAAGTGATATTCTGAAAACCATAGAGAGTTCCTTGCTCACCAAGTTCACCACTGACATCCCCCTTAGCAGCCGTTGCTTGAAACAAAACCATATTGAAGGAATCACTGTATGACAACAAGTCTTCTGCAAACTGCTGCTTTGCAGGATCCTGATGAGTT
This sequence comes from Musa itinerans, assembly GCA_001649415.1. Taxonomy (NCBI): domain Eukaryota; kingdom Viridiplantae; phylum Streptophyta; class Magnoliopsida; order Zingiberales; family Musaceae; genus Musa; species Musa itinerans. The sequence continues at coordinate 483,579 of LVTN01000005.1, forward strand.
TCCAGCAACAACAGGTCAAGAAGATATAAACATACCTTTTGGCTAAAAACCTACTGATTAAGCAAGATATATAGTTTTTTCTTACATCAGGTTTCAGTGCAGGCCCTTCAAAATGAGCATCAATATACTTTATCAAGTCCAGACTCTCTCCCCTGACCTCATTATTATGCTCCAAAGAAGGTACCTATTGAACTCTCAGAGAAGGATTCAGAGTCAATTCTAACATAAAAAAAGCCAAAAGACAATTGCCAGGAGCAGAATCTCTCAAGACCTTGTTTGCAGAGTAGAGTTTCTCCTTGTACCATGCTGGCCTGTTGAGTAGATCAACAGGTACCAATTCGATCTTTTCCTGCAATCCCTGCTCCCACATAAAAGTAGATCAAACGACTTCTTAAAGGATCAAGCTTCAGCTACAAGATATTGCAGGCTCAGCAAATTAGTACCTTGTAATTTCTAACAATCCAGGGACGCTGTGCAAATGGGCATATGTACGCTACGTACAACCTGGAATACAGACCCCCAAAATAAAGGAGGATGCTGAGGATTTCATCAACCGAGGAATAAAAATCGAATCTTTCAGCATAAATCAAAAGAAAGAGGCGAGTTTGGATGCCTGGTGGTGCCATCGAAGATGGCAGGTGGCTCCGATGCGGCAGTGAGACTGGGGGGGAGAGACGCCAATCTACAAAAAGGGGGAAGGAAGAAGGAAAGAAACAAAGCGCATCAGATGAAGAACAAGAGAAAAAGCCGGAAGGAAAGAGAAGGGATTACTTGCTGGGCGCTACGGCGGCCATGGGAGGATTTCCGATATACTTGGAGGTGAGACTCGCCTGAGCTCCCCACCTCCCTTGGGCGTAATATATAGTGGCACCGCGACACTGTCGGAAGGAGACGGAGCACGTGACTGCCGTCGACTTTGGATGCCGTCCATGTTACGGAGTTGAAGGGCGGCGAAGCTCCACGGTGGAGGAGAAGGAATTATTGGTGGATTGAGGCATCAAGTCGAACGACAATACTAAAAAAATCAAACTTTAGCTACCAACATATCAGTATCTGGAAAAAATATTTATCGTCTACCTCGAGGTGAGGAGTGTGATGAGGAATGCCATTATTGAGGATGCTGATGGCATTGACCAGAGCCGTGCGTCGAATGCTTTCTCCGCTTCTTTGCCGGTGCATCGATTATAGTCTTCTATCACTACTAACAGTGGATTTCGGCGAAATTTCACCTATCACCGAGTAGAATTATTGAAGGTAAATATTTTGTGTATGCATTACTGGTAAATTCTTCAGAAAAATCCTTGAATTTTTCGAGGCTCGTTATATCTAATCGTGCATCTCATCGTTCTGCATGTCGCCCAAATAGTCATCCTCCGTCGACGTCGATGCTGACGATAATACGGTAGCGTGATGGCAACGCATGACTGCCACCGCGACGGTCAACATGAAGCAGGATACTCGTAGACGCAACATCCGACTATTCAATGGATGATCGACTATTTAACATCAAATTAACTCTTCTCTTTATTTAATGGTTATCTTGATTCACTATCAAAGATTCCCTTTAAATGAGTCGTATAACTAACTAAATGAAATTATGATAAATTTAAATTTTTATTAACTTAAATATTTATTGATCACGTCATGATATAGATTTGTAAGGTTATTTTTAAATCCAAATGTAGCTCGGTACGTCTCCTCGTGTAAATCTTGTCATTCTCCATCGTAAGAAAATTGATGAGTTATACTTTTTCTTTTTTTTGAAAGTATCACCTAATTTTAATAATTTAATTGGAACAAATTTTATTTAGGAGTGTCTCAATCGGTGATTCCACCGACTCTAAATGCACGAAGGACTTGGCAAAATTTCATTGTGGTCATCACATTGGCCAAATGTGACGCCCGGTGATGATATTCAGCATCGGCGAAATGCTAATGGAGGTGATCCATTGTGATCAGAATACTTACCTCGTAAGTGATCCAAGCGTGGTGCACTCACTATTAGAATATAGTCATGTGAGGTTTTTATAGACTCTAAGTTTCGAAGAACTTTTGGGTTCATTGGAACTGCCTCCCTTGTCTGGCAGTTCTCGATTATCTGGCAGCCAATAGATCAGGAGGAGCTTATACGAGAAAAAAGAGATTCTAACCTAAGTAGGTGGAAGAGCATGATGGTGGAAGATCGATCTGTTGTAGGATCGATATTGGGACTATGAGAGACTCAAGCACCGACTTGTCCTATAGGAAATAAGAATGAAGTAGAGAAGGCTTCTAATAAGGCTCTAGAAACTCAAATGAAAGAATGAGCCTCACCCACATAGTAAGGGGGGATTTATAAGGAGGAAATCGTCTCTCTTCTCTCATGATTAAGACAAGTGTCCCTTTGGGATAATTCCGAAAAGCACCAAATGAAGGATTCAAAAAGTGTCAGATGAAGGACTTAAAGAGTATTGGATGAAGGATTCGAAAAGCATCAGATGAAGGACTCGAAGAGTGCCAAAATCTACAACGACGGAGACACAAGGTCCAATATGCCCAAGGCATATGATTATGAAAACTTGACCTACATGAAGAGAAATCCATCATGGTAGAGGCACAAAGCCAAATGTGCCTAACTCGCATGAAAAGAAATATACAATGACGAAGGTGTAAAGTAAAATATGCTCGAAGCACGTGAGTCAAAAAAACTCCACTTGTATGAAAAAAAATATGCCATGATAAAGGTGTAAAGCCAAATGTGCTCAAGGCACGTAAGTCGGAAAAACCCAACCCATATAAGAGAAATTTACCATGATGGAGACACAAGACTAAATGTGCCCGAGGTGTGTGAATCAAGAAAACCTGACTCGTGTGAAGAGAAATCCATCATAGTAAATGTACAAGGCCAAATGTGCCCAAGGCATAGGACAAAATATGCCCAAGATGTATGAGTTCAAAATTAACTCACGTAAAGCAATGTGTTACAACGGAGGCATAAAGTAAAATATGCTCGATGCACATAAATTAGAAAAATCCAACCTGCATAAAAAATCTACCATGATAGAAGTATAAGTTAAAATGCACCCATAATGCACGGGTAAAAAAAACTTGACCCCCATGAGAAGAAATCTACCACGATGGAAGCACAGGGCAAAATGTGTCTGAGGCATGTGAGTTGAAAACATCCAACTCGCGAAGAGGAAATCATAAACGCTCAAATGTCAAATGAGCTAAATATCGTACTTCAACCCCCTCTCGCAGGAGCCCCGAAGCAAACCTTCGAGAATGGGGGACAAATGATAGAGAATACATTGTCGAGAAAACCCGATTCATGTAAAGAGAAATTTGCTATCATAGTGGAGGCGCACGGTCAAATATGCCCAAGATGTGTGAGTCAGGAAAACTTGACCCGCATGAAGAGAAATCTGCCATGGAAAAGGCATAAGGTAAAAAATACTCATAGCACATGAGTCATAAAAAATCTGACCCTAATAAAAAATCTGTTACAATGGAAGTGCATGGTAAAATATACTTGAAACACGTGAGTTGAAAAAACCTACCCCGCATAAGAAAAAATATATCATGATGGAAGCATAAGGCAAAATGTGCCTGAGTTACATGAGTAAAAAAAAACCTGACCCGCGAAGAGGAAATCTCGAATGCTCTCATATTTGATGAACTAAATGCCACACTTCGAGCCCCTCCTATAAAAGCCTCAATAATGATAGGGAATACATTATTAGTTAATCATCATTTGACACATAATCACTATATGGAGTCTAGGTCACCTTTTATCCTCTTTCCGGTATGGACAAGAGTCCAAAAAATATTTCACTTAGTATTCTCCCTCAAAAAAATTTCTCTTGACCTCAATATTCATGTAGATGGCATATCGAGAGCTTAGTGTTTCTATCCCAGAGTCACCTTAATGTTTTCACCTCGGAAGTGCCTCAGATAACCATGTACATATAAGTCCAGATGACTTCAAGCTAACCAAACATTAATGATATTTTCCCTCATCATCAGACGATATGAAAGTTGTGGTCAATCTGTTCACTTTATGTGGTTCCCAATCTGAGCGACGACAAAGGCCACGTGGCATCCGTCAGAGTAGTAGAGGGCCTTGCATGGTTCAACGGGGGTGGTAATAATTGTCGAGATGCACATTTTAGGCAATATTGGATATGGTCGACCTACTATTGCAATAAAAGAGTCATGACAGTTGTATCGGGAGGTGGAAGCTGGTCATCATTGAACTTCTCCTTTTCTAGATTGGGCAAGGCTCCAATCCTGTTCTTTGGAGATGCTCGAAGAAGGTCGTGGCGGGGTATGCTCATTATCGAAGCAATCTGTAGCACTTTAACATCATTTTACGCATGTCATCGCTCGATTTGCAACAGGGATACTATGAGATACCACGTCGGGCCATGGGTTGGTCATGATTTAAAAGGCTGTCACTCTATAGTGGAGGTGATGCGAGGGCCTCATCGTCGCCCAACCTGCCTTGTTGCATGCTGATCTAGAAGATTGGGTTTTGGTCGCTTGATCGATCTACCAAGAGACCCACTTTAAGTGAAGGAAGCGTGATCCCCACCATTGGGAAAATAATTTCACTTGACTTATCATAGCAAGGTTGATGGACTCACCTCGAGCAACGAAATCTTGTTCTACCCGGGATTCCATAACTCTCAATTGGATCTAGTTTTTGCTTGAGATCCCTCCATCATGTGATGAGATCTCATTCGATCAATTTGCATCAAGCAAATTGCTCTAGGTTGGCCACATAAGGCATTGGCCGACTTACTTAACTAAGGGTTGAGCTTAGCCAACCTACACATCTTAGGAGTTTGACAAAGATGGTGATCTCTCCAGACGTGCCTTGTGGTTGAGATGCTCACTCCCAATGAGAGCACATTGAACGTTTTATGATGCTCACCCCTATAGGGACATATCGGTGCATTTGAAATGCACACTCCCGAGGAGAGAATATTGGTCATTTTTGGATGCTCACCTTTGTAAGAGCGTATCAGCCATCTTGCTTTTCTCGATCATGTCATCCACATAGTCCCCAACATTTCTCTCCTATCCGATGCTTGAACATTTTGTTCATCATCCTTTAGTAGGTCATTTCAACATTCTTCAATCTGAAAAACATGACTTGGTACCATATATCCATCAGTTTTCATTAGATTTTTTATAAGTAAAACATTAGCGAGCCACTGGAGTTATTACACCTCGAAAATAAATCCAGTACCTAACCATTTGTCTATTTTATCATTAATGACTTGCTAATGGTCGAAGGCAGATTTTTGATACCTCTGCTTCCTTGGGCATCCCTCGAGTGAGATATTCAAGCAGTGGATACTCTTGCTTCGACCTCTTGCATAACTTATTATGCTTATCTAAGACCTTCACCTTAACGACGATGTATTGATTGACCCTCTAGAGTATCTTGGGTACTATCGTTGGGGGCCTCTTTATTAGCAATTGGAAAAGTCGGGATGGCCTAACCCATAAAGGTTTGTATGAGGAGCAACGGGTGGGTATAGACTATGCCTTGGATTTCGTTTGTGAATTAGGCAATGAAGTTCGAGAGTGTCTCTTCCTCCCCTTAGCATAGTCCCAAGATGGTTGTTGTTGAATGCCAAGATCGTACATTCCTAATGAAGTGTTGTTTGAACTTTTTTGCTAGTTGGCTGAATGAGCTAATCAAGAGTGGCTTCAAATAAGTATACCACTCTCATGTTGAATCTTGTAATATGGTCAGGTAAGTGCAACACATTAGTGCCTCCGACGTATTATACAAGGACATTTAAGCGTGGAAAGCTTTGATGTGCTTGATTGAGTCGATATAACCATCAAATGCCTCCAATGTCAGGAATCAAAAGTTGGCACTGATAAACCCCTCTTGGATCTTCTAAATAAATGGTGATCGACCCGAGATGAGGTCAATCAAGTCTTCCCCCTTGTATAGTAGAAACTCCCAACACGTATCCTCTAGGCACTAGTCCATATGTTATAATTATGCTCAAATGGTGTCCCCTATAAAGTCTACGGATTGTGCCTTAGACTTGGGTAGGACAAACTTAGGATGGTGGGGTCTGTTTAACCCCATAGTTTATGATTAGGTTGCCCCCTTTGTTGGGAGCTCAATGGGCCTCGAGCATGGGAGGTCGATGTCACGTTAATCGAGAATCTCGACGGGCATCAATAATATTATAGATTGTGCCAAAGTTGGAGGCATCACTAATTGGACCAATTGAGATAGAAGCGAGGTGATGGTCGGTATCATCCCTATCAATGTCTATACTTATTGAATGAGGTCCAGGAAGATCTCGGCAAGGATGAGCATGTGGGTCAGGATTGTCCATAGAGATGAGAGACCTAAGTCATTAAATAAACACCAATACCTCAGTAATATTTACGCCAAGGTGGAAGCTTCAAGGTTCAAAAATGGTGGATGTTGTCATTCTTTAAGTAAAAGTGTTGTAGTAGCTCAAGGGTGGACTCTCATTGTTAAAACGCTTGTTCAATAGGTCAACGCGCTGACACTCATGCGACATGAGCCATTCTTTTAATATCAAAATATTAAGTAAAAAACTTGATGATGTCCTAATCAGCTTGACATGATTCAAGTCTGCGTGCACATGAAGGATAAGGTAACGCCAAGGCACTTCTAGAGCTTCCCGAGGTTTGAGGAGGATGCACTCATATGCTTTAGAGGTGACATGCACAATGAGAGTGTGGAACTCTCCAGATGAATTTTTCGATATATGGATTTTTCGATCCGACCTCTTCAATACTAAAGTTACTCTCCAAGATGAAAGATAAGAAATAATAAAGATACTAAAATAAAAAAATCTAATATGTATCGAAAGTATCATTTTATATCAAATAAAATAAAAAAGAATGTCCCATGCAATAAATAACGAGAGGACAGCCTATAGCTGTCAAAGTAGACAGGACTTATCCTCCTGTAGCTGTCACATGTGGAACTCTTAGTGCAAATATTTTCCCATTCGATCTAATTCAGAGCCCCCTAATTCCAAATAATTAGGGCCAGCCCAATTCTTTCACCCATTACAGTTTCCCTGGCCATTGAATGAAGCCCGGCCCAATGCCTTCCCAACGAAGCCCTAGAATGCAGACAGGAAACAACCACTTGCCGATCTTCTTCGACTTCTTGCCCACCGCCGCTCTCCGTCTCGCTCCTCCTCGCCCGATGTCGGAGAAGAAGCGACGCCGCACCGAAGCGGGCCCCCCGGCGGCCTCCGCCTCGGCCTCCGCAGCCTCGAAGAAGTTGCGGCGGCCGGACTCCCACGCCCAAGGGCTGCGGAAGCTGCTGAAGCCCGACGCCGAGATCCTCGCCTCCGTCCGCGAGATGTATGATGCTGCCCAGTCCGCCGCCTCCTCCTCTAAGGCCCTCACCCTCTCAGACCTTAGCCTCTCTGCCGCCTGCCGCGAGGTCTCCGACTGCGACGCCGCCTCCGTGCAGCTCGCCATCGAGCGCGCCGTCCTTGCGATGGCCCGCTCCATTCTCGCTGGCCGTGGCTTCTCCTTCGATGTTCCTTCCCGCGCCTCCTCCAACCAGCTCTACGTCCCCGAGCTGGACCGCATTGTCCTCCGCGACAAGTCCTCCTCCCGCCCCTTCGCCAACCTCTCCACCGTCCGCAAGGCCACCATTACTGCTCGGGTCCTCTCTCTCGTCTACGCCGTCCTTCGTCGCGACATCCACGTCACCAAACGCGATCTCTTCTACACCGACGTCAAGCTCTTCCAGGACCAGACCCAGTCCGACGCCGTCCTCGACGACGTCTCCTGCATGCTCGGTTGCACGCGATCCTCCCTCCACGTCGTTGCCTCCGAGAAGGGCGTCGTCGTCGGCCGCCTTGTCTTCACCGATGACGGTGATCGCATTGACTGCACCAAGATGGGCATCGGCGGGAAGGCCATCCCTCCAAACATCGACCGCGTCGGCAACCTCGAGAGCGATGCCCTCTTCATCCTCCTCGTGGAGAAGGACGCCGCCTTCATGCGGCTGGCCGAGGACCGCTTCTACAACAGGTTCCCCTGCATCATCGTCACAGCCAAGGGCCAACCGGATGTGGCCACCAGGCTCTTCCTCAGGCGGATGAAGACCGAGCTCAAGCTGCCGGTCCTCGCGCTGGTCGACAGTGATCCCTACGGCCTCAAGATCCTCTCCGTGTACATGTGTGGATCAAAGAACATGTCTTACGACAGTTCAAACTTGACGACGCCGGACATCAAATGGCTGGGTGTCCGGCCGAGTGATCTGGACAAGTACAGGGTACCGGAGCAGTGCCGTCTACCCATGACGGAGCAGGACGTCAAGGCTGGGAAAGACTTGTTGGAGGAGGACTTCGTGAAGAGGAATGGTGGGTGGGTCAAGGAGCTCGATATGATGGTGAAGACAAGGCAAAAGGCTGAGATACAGGCGCTCAGTTCATTCGGCTTCCAGTATCTCACTGAGGTGTATTTGCCCCTCAAGATACAGCAGAGGGATTGGCTATGAACTTGTCTACTGGTAAGACATTTCCTAGCATTCTATCTGGATTATATTACTTTCTTCAATTGGGAAGTTAGATGTTGGATTTAATAAAGCTTGTGCCTTTTTTGTATTGCAAAGATTTGGACATCGCTCATTGTTAGAGTCTTTGTGGAAAATAAGTTTTTGACTGTGTTTATTAAGGGATTTTAACTATATTTGCAGTTTTCTAGATCAGGCAATGTTAGGTTTCGAGGTATATGCATGAATGCACTATTTGCAATTTTCATCACTGCAAATAGTTTGAGTATGATACTAGCAATTAGATGGATTTTCAGTAGAATGTGTGTGATCCAATTGATTGATGTCTTGGGCACTTAACTCAAAGACCTTTGGTTTTACATCATGTCGCTTCCAAAGCTCGATATGAACAAGTCTAGCATGGCCCTAATGGTTGTTCTTATAACTCATCTAGCTGCATTAGTTTACTTTTATCTTTTTTTTCTTCTGAAAGCAGGATCCTATGTTCTTAACATTTAGAATAAGTTTAGCTTTCATATGAGTAAATGCACTTCTGAAAAGGTAGATCCTACCAAATATTTCGATTCAAATAAATGTAAATGCATTTGGATTGCTATTCTCATCCTCTTTCATGGAATTGGCTGAAATGAGATTGGGATGCCAACCCTTTTTAAGTAAATAAAGATGAGATACCCAAAAGGGTAGAAGGCATGATTCTCTTGTATAATGTAATACTTTTTGAATAGACTGCTAGTGGTAAGCTGAAGGATGGTGAGGATCAGGTTGTCATTTTAACCCATCAAACTGCCAGATCCAAGTCTAGTACTTGGTCAGATTCAATATAGGATGCTGTTTTTTGTTGGGGTTCCTTACATATCTGTCCTTGCAGGGTTTGGTAATAGTGTATTTGCCCTTGCAATTATAATACAAGTATATATGCCCCCCAAATATTGAGACCATTCTCATATGCCCTCCTGTTAACATCCATCAGGAAGACTCATGTCAACCATTACTTGTAGCTACCCAATGGTGTGATTGCCGGTGATGTCTCCGTCAGCTTGAATTGGACGCATGCGCAAGAGTTCAAGAATGGCCGAGGGGTATCTCGGGTGTCCGCTGAGGCGTCAACTTGCACGAAGACCAGAGGTGGGTGGGGTGCCCGACCTGGTCTCTCCGACACACAAGTTAGGACCGAGGTGGAAAGTAGAATCATGTGTGAACAGTAACTGACCTTGGTAATAATAAATTGGTGGCTTTATAGTAGGCTGGGCCCAAGGGAATAATTCTACAGTATAGATAGAATATGCTTTCCTAAGTTTACCACTGTCCCTATACTTGGGAACGGTGGTGAGCTATGATTGAGGGTAAACTTTCCCCCTATCACTACCAATAGCTAGTTTTAATTTAAATAATATAAAAATACCTAAAATCCCCTTGGTTATTATAATAGCCTTTAGAAGGTAAATGTCAATTACAATTTCAACTGACATTTAAATAATAGTGAGGAGATTAACTACAATGGCATACATGTAAATATTTTAGATTTTGCAGGGTAATATCTAGACTTAAACTTAGAAAACATGCAAATCCCTGACGTACTCTGAAAATTCAGAGAGATAGAACAGAGAACTCATGATTAACCACATAACATGCAGGTCTAACTCCATCTGTGCCGCTAGACTTGGAACTATGACCTCGAAATGAAAATGACAGTAGATTGAAATTCTGAGACTTGAATAGTTGTGTGGAGTTAAGCATTTAAGTTGGTATTGAGATATAGTCTAAAAGTAATGTTCTTTTCAGCCTAATGACAAGGTTGTGTGGACTGTAGCCTTACAAGTAGTGTATCATCTAAATTGACTGGCTGTGTTTTATTGTCTATTCATAAGTGAACCAAATGACAATGATACACCATATAACGAAGTCTCAGATCTTTTAGCAACCAGTTGTGAATAATTATTTCTAAATGTAATTTGCATATGACATGTTCATGGATAAGAATATGGTACTTATCGGTAAACCTGATAAATTCATCGTATTAAATTCTTTCTGAATACATTATATAAATTTGAAAAAAAAAATTATGCATCATAATTTAATAATTGGAAATAAGGTGTTTGTATCACATGACGGATATTCATTAAATGAAGATAAAAGATTATATTCTAGTGGGATAAAATAGGCTAAGGTTCAATTACTGCATTGAAAGTAGGTATCCCTACTCGCTAGTCAAGATTACCTTATCAACCCTAGTGAATGTCCACTAGCCAGATGCAATGATAAAATATTTCTCATGCTATGCTAAAATTATCAACGTTAAATGTGAGTTCATTATATGGTATCTTGATAAGACCTTATTGATACTAAGCTAATTATATTGCCATTCATTTGTTGTAACACATCTTTTATTGTCTTAATATGAACATCAATCTCCAAAAGAAAAAATAAAAAGAACATCAATCAGTTAAAAGATTTATTATTTTTGAACCAAAGAAGTATATAAATAGTGAAATTATTAATGTCTGAAAGACTGTATGACATGCCATCTATATCTTCTATCTAGTGTATTTGGATGATGTTAGTCTTAGCTTTTTTTGTTGCCTGCCATTGACCTTGTAAAGGATTTCTAGTTATAGATATACCTGAAGATTTCCTCCTGTACCGAGCAACTCTCAATTTATCTAGGAAACCGATGTGTATTTAATTTTGTTTTATTATATTCCTTTACATGCCTGCAGAAACCGGCAGTGGGTAACATTCAGGCATGGTGGGTACCAAGATGATCGTAAAGCATGGACTCTGTACCATTTCCAGATACTTAAGGTGATTGATTACAGAGTTTCTACCTTATGTATATAAAACCTTGTGGTATTTATCTTCGGGGCCCACATTCTGTTGACACTTTCAACCAGTCCTATGGTTCGGTTAGATTGCATTTGAATGAACGTGAACTTCATTTATATCATGTGAGACTTGATGATTCTTTTCTTTTCTTGCAATCTTTCAACTCTGTTTGTTCCAAATGGCCGGTTTGTTCTTGTCTCTGTCACAATGCCTACTTTAAACAGCATATGATGAATGCTATGGTTGATTGGTTGTTGCATTGAAGCAAAAGGTAGAAGCTATTGAACTTAATTTGATAGCAGGGTTAAAGTATTGTTGTAATCTCCTAATTATTTAGAATGGACTGCATAAATCTTTTTTCTGTGTATTATCGTTTGTATTAATGTTTTCTCAAATCTTCGATGAATGCTATGGTTGATTGGTTGTTGCATTGAAGCAAAAGGTAGAAGCTATTGAACTTAATTTGATAGCAGGGTTAAAGTATTGTTGTAATCTCCTAATTATTTAGAATGGACTGCATAAATCTTTTTTCTGTGTATTATCGTTTGTATTAATGTTTTCTCAAATCTTCGTTTGTATTAGTCTTTCATTTCTTTTCACCTTAATTGGTTGTACTTTTAACTCCATTGCTTATAAATAATGTCTTCATTAATTTGTCTACCAAAATATCCAAAACTTTACTACCCCAGCAATAATAATTCTTTTTTCCTGGGGTGGAATTTTTGGATCTTTGATTAAGAATATCTCTTGGATCTTTAGATGATTGGATTTGAACTTCCATGTTTTTCATGTGGAGTTATTCAAGAAATCTAGATTGTACTTGGTCAAAGCTTATCCTTCTGTTGCATGTATGACTGTCAAATTGATGATATGTTCTTCTTTTGCATGTATGACTGTCAAATTGAAATCAATTGTATCAGATGTATACAGTTTTATGAATCAAATTAGATGTTCTCCCTATGGATTAAATCGGCCATGAGTTGTTCCAAAGAATGCACATTGTTTGACCAAGCCGCAGTACACCGACCGAGAGCAGAGAGCTTCCACGCCACGGATCTGACAAAACAATCGTCAATCGTTCAACGCTATGAGCTGTCTTCTTCTTCTTGTCTGCAGTGCCGTCAGAAAAGTTAAGTCCGGTCTTCTTTCAATCTTCTTCTTCGTCTTCTTCTTCTTCCAACCGGAAAACGCAAGTGCAGTCATCTAATCTTTACTTGTGTTCTTTGTCTTTCCTGCTCCCCTAATGCGGCTGGTGGAGCCCATGGAGATCGCATCGGGGGGACAAGCAATTGATGCTTCGGATTCGGATTCTCTTGTTCAACTGACAAGAACCGGTCAATGCTGCCTAACCTTTTACTTGTTATCCTCTCGCATGTGTGCTCTGCTTCCACCCTCTCCTTGTGCTCTTCCATGGTTTCTTGGAGCTGATGTCAAAATTGCTGGACAGACAGCTTGAGATCAAGAGGAACACATCCATCCATGCAAGTTTGAACTCCTTCTCAGAGACAAGCAGCCGGTGAAT
>LVTN01000005.1:506512-543747 GCA_001649415.1 Musa itinerans
AAGCTAAGAGGTTATCTCATAAATACATTCTCGAAAATATGACCATGAAGAAATATATTATTCATGTCAAACTATCAAAGTCCCAAATTATTACACAAGGTAAGACAAAATAATATGAATTATTATTGACTTCACAATTGGGCTAAATGTGTTATGATACTTAAGGCCCTAAATGTGTTATGGTACTTAAGGTACTTAAGTCTTTTTTTATACTTATTAATTGATCCATCCGGATTTCGTTTGATACAAAAAATCATTTACAACTTATAAGATTTTGACTTGGATAGGATGAGACTAAGTCCTATGTACCATTTTATAATAAAGCATTATATTCTTTATATATTGCTGCTCATCATTCAAAAAATTTTACAGCTTGATTAACAATAGAAGGCTTAGAAATAAAATTTTTAGATTTTTTACAAAAGTATAGAAATCATATTATTTTAGATTTATTTAGTTTAAAGACTTGAGTTTTGGATCTAGTAACTATTGGATAAATTGGTGTAGAGTCAATGACATCTTTATTGGATTAGAAAAACTTAAAGTAGAGGATATTGAAACCAAATATTGTTGTGAATTCTCTTGATGCATAATACTCTTATGAGACAATTAGATGGATGATGTAACTTCTTGTTCATCATGCACTATTAATGAATGGGTGGGATTGATGTTTCAATCTGAACGAGAATGATAATATGAGGTAGCTCATGAACTTAATAACCCAATTAATAAAGTTATTGAAAGTTAATCTGGGTAAAAGAGAGTCAAGTGCTTTATATAAGGAAAATAAATTCTACAAAGTCAACATGACGAGAAATAAAAAAAAATTTGGTTGATGAATCAAAACATTTAAAGACACTATGAATAGTAGAATATTCAAGAAAAACACATGATTTGGATTGGAATGAGTGGATTCAAATGATTATAGTGTAAAGTTTTAACAAATGATATAGTGTAAAGTTTTAACAAATGATAACATAGACACTTACAAATACATAATTACTATAGTTATGAGTGGATTCAAATAAGTTTTCAAATGATAAAACCATGTTAAGAATTAGAGTAAGCATACGATTAATAAGATAAGTTGATGTGATAAATGAATGAGACCAAAATTGAAAATATAAGAAAACTTGAGTAAGGAGTGAGAGACTAGTTGGGAGGATGTGCTAACAATGATATTTCATAGTCCTATATGTTCATATGTTCATGAGTATGTAGAGGGGTGAGAAAATGAGAGATTCTATTAGTTTCAAAAAAATTAAGAAGCTTTCGAAATTCACCATTGTTATTAGAGTAAAATGAAATAATGGATCATTAAAAGAAATTTTCAACAATAAACTTGAACCTATGAAAAATGATGAATACTTCAGATTTTTATTTTATAGGAAATAATCACATGTAATTTATGAAATAATAAATAAATTTAAGATAGTACTTAAATTTGTCATGAGATTATATTCGTGAAAGACTTGAATATATAAGTTTAAGAGGTGAATTACTTATGAGAGAGAAGAGAGGATGTAGAAAATGAAAGCTTGTGTATTTTATTGCATTTGCATTAAGAGAATTTTATAGAGGATACATAAGAAATGATTTGAGGAGAGAGAGAGAGGAGTAATGATAATACTCTAAAGAAGAAGATCTTGATGGATCCAAAGAAGTATATTTATAATTAATAACTTTAGAAATATTTTCTCTAATCATTTATGGAGAGCAAGTGATTGTGTCATCTGTATAATCTATAAGATTATAACCGATTAAAAGAGCATAAAATTGAGTATACTAAGAAATATAATTTGTTGATGTAAGCTTACGATGAGCTTGGACTGCAACATTAATAAAGATAATAGTATTCTAAAAAATAAAAAAGTTGAAGATGATATAAGATGAGTGACTAATTGAAGAGACATAATCGGTCATATCGAAAAGTGAAAAAGAAAAGACTGAAAGCAACTCACAAGAAAGAGAGACTTGTTAGATTATAAAGCTTAATAAAAATTGTTATGCTATTTTTAACAACGATGAAAGAGGAGGTACAAAACAACAATAGTAAAATAAGGATCAAAGAAAAAAAAAATCTTGAAGTAACTATGCTCTTATAGAAATGACTAATTTGAATTTTTATGAATATTAGATACGAATTTATATCCACAAAGATATATTACAAGATAATTATATATTTTTTTAATTAATAATAAATATAAAATATTTATCTAAATTATTTCATAATATAGAAAATCATGTTGAGATCATTATCTTTATTATTGATAGATTTATGATAATACCATAATTTTTATAATTTAAAAATCATGATAATATTAAGGGGATGTCGATAATTTTATCATAATTTATTTTTTAATAATATTTTTCCTAATACTAACACACGTTTTCATGCATGTGTGTCGGCTACTCTGACACACCTCTATATGTCCGGTTGCTGAGTCGCTCCAGCGACAACGCTCACTCTGTCTCTCTCTCTCTCTCTCTCTCTCTCTCTCTCTGGAACGGAAGAGATGGAAAGCCACCAAGACGCCGGGAAGCAGGAGAGGAGGGGAAGAGGGAACTTGTGCCCACCACCAAGGGGCAGCATCAAGAAGCAGATCGCTACGGAACTGAAGGATTCATGGTCTTCCATGACCTCCGCCATCTGCTCCACCTGGAAGGGGAGCATATCTGGGAGCGGTGAACGGGAAGGCGGAGCTGCGACATCGACGCCTCCTCGTGCATCTGGCTGATACTTTTATGGTTGCTTGGCATCTGTTCCTTCCCATCAGAATGGAGCTGCTTCGATTCCCGTAGCTTCTTCCTCCTGCTCTGTAATATAGGAATAAACCAAGATGAGCGTTTGTGTTAGATGAGTGGAGCTCTGTAAATTAGGTCTCTGTCACTGGCATAGAGTCAGCTCAGCTGCTATGCTACTGTGCCTTTTGCTCTTCCTCCCGCTGTCCATCATTCTGGTTTCTGAGAATATAGACTCACTCTTTGCTTTGCTTCCAAGTGGGAAAGAAGGCGGAGGAAAATGAGGGTTATGAAGAAGAGGATGGCTAAGAAGGTTATCAACAAGATCGTCTCTTACCACGAGACGGTATATGGAAATTGTTTTTGTATACGCTGATCTGAAAAGTGGTCACTCTGAAATAATTAAGGATAACAACATGATAATTACAAGATTGTTTAATATTATTAAAAAAATATTCTTTTTTTTATAAGCGTGGTCTTGACAGACTGAGGTCCTTCTTTCGCTCTGACAATAATAAGATATGATCTAAATTTAGAATCGTTGGGCGTTTGCACTCTGTTTTATGGATAGAGGAGATATTATCAGAAAACTTGGGACTCGCAACCTGAATCATTCCAGGCTCGAAAATTTGAAGTCAAAGTCGTAGCATTTGATGGGCAAATAAGACTTGGTGGAGGAGCGTACACGTGATTCATGCGTCCTCAAGCCTACCTTAATTGAGACAGCAAGTCAACTACTACCCGTCTTCTCCTTATCGCATCATTCTCAAGAGTCACGCAAGGAAGCAAATGAGAGACTAAAGAGATTAGCAACAGATCCAGCCGCAAGGAAGCAAATGAGAGAGAGACTAAAGAGATTAGCAACAGATCCAGCAATGTACTATATCCACATAAAGGATCCGTTGTTGCACCTGAATGTATAGCCACCAAAGAAACAAGACAGTCAAAGTGATTGAGAACCACATTTCACGGTTTCAGAAGAACTTACGGATCATGAACAGTACATGTAGACGAGGGGATGACCGAAGCCCAGAATAAAGTTCGACTGTTCTAACTCCGCGGTGAAGAGGAAAGAGCCTGAAGAACACGATAAAATGATACAGGGGTAGACCACACGATGATTCACCGAGTATTACTTCTTTGCGACTGGCTACAATCCCTCGGACCTGCCCTAAAGATGGTTCATGTGTGTAACATTTTGGCACCTCGTTGGAGCGTTACTGATTTGGATTCATGAAACGGTAATTTGATGTAGCTCTGGGAGAGAAGTGAACATGATGGGTTGTTGGCGGCGGTGGCTGCAGGGGAGGAAGAGCAGCTGTCGCTGTGGTAGGTGAGAATCCTGATGATGCTGCAGAAGAGAACAATGGAAATGGACAATGTCCATTTGTCGGCCAATTCCAGATTGGGAGAGCTTGCAAGCCAACCGCGGTCCTCTTCTCACTCTCGTTCTCCTGCATTCGCAGGCAGAAACTACTGTGAGATCAACTAGGCATGATAAACCAATCAAACAGTGTATTACGAGACCATATCAGCAAGAGCAAGTATCCAACGGAGAGACAGCAGACCATCTAAATCAAATTTGTCGTAAATTATTCCCAAAGAACCAACCAAATCAGATGTTTGTAAAATTGGTATTTCCATGAGTGGGCCAATCACAGTGGAAATTTGTTCTATCGAAATAATTTGCAACTTAACGTAGCATTTTCCGAGAGACGATCATGGCAAAAAGCATTGGATTGAAATGTCTAGGCATGAGTGCTCGGGGCACGGTCGAGGCACATAGTGTATAGATCTGAACAGCAGTATAGTACTAGAGTAAAGAAGAATTCTTACAGTTGATCAATGTGTAATTTCTTTCGAGTCCAAAACAAATAGTTAGCAGTGAGGCACAATAAAGTAGAAATGGACTCGGACACCTCATAAACAACACAATCCATGGAATCATCAAGTGGGACTGGGAACATGTACACATTAGAGTATGCATGACATTGCAGGAAAAAGAAATTGAAAACCAAAGGAAAACATGGCATGCCGATGCTTCCAATAAAACAAGGTCTACAAGGGGATTATTCGGGAAGGAACAGACTGACAATAAGTCCAATTGTGAGAAGGAATAACAAAATATCAGAATATAGCAAACTGATTACCTTTGCTATGTTGCAATCAGAAGCTTCAAACTGGCTATTTGATGAATTTTGATATCCCTTTGGACCTTGGACAACAGATTGAGAAATCCTCAAACTCAGATCCACATCATGACCTGCAACCAATCAAATATTTGAACTCAGATAATGAATTTGTATCAAAGAACCATGCGATTGATTCAGAACAACACATCTTGAAATTGATGTTAGAGAGAGACTGCAATACGCGGACTGCACCTTCAGTATCACCCTCAAAAAGTAGTTCTCCTTCATAGGTACTTGGCTCAAAATTGGTAACAGCATCCCTTCCATTATACTTTATTGCCGCCTTGTCATAAGCCCTGATGTAGAAGAACAACAAAGAGAAACAGGAAATTGGTGTTGGCACAGAACCCTGATGAAATTAAAATTAATAATTAGAGCATCATCGACGATGAAGAAATCCATGCTCGGGACCTTGCAGCTTCCATTTCGCTGTCGAATAGCCCAAGATATATGTACCTGCACAGCATGCATTGTGTTCTAGTTAAGATCATGTTTCTTCTGCAATCTATGAACCAAGACTATAACAAATCAATTATTTCCCGATATCTCTACCAATATAAGCTATGGTGCTTTGTGCAAATGATACTACTTTTGGTCTTAAGCATCAAGACACAAATCGAGAACTAAGAAATAATGTGCAAGAGCAAGAACCCATCTTGATCCTCAAACCAAAGACCACGAGTCAAGGACGCTAGCACAATATTCTTACTTCTTGCCAAGGAACTGCCCCATGCGGGCTTCCCAGCGACCACACTTGTGAAGGGTCACTCCTCTGTATTTTGAGCTTCCTCTTGAAAAACCAGTACTCTGGCGACGAAGTATATGCACAAATTCTTCTTTTGATAGATTCCTCGTCTAAGAAGGGGTAAACCGAAAAGAAATGAATTGGCCATCCAAAATTATAATGAACCGAACTATTCTTTTTGCCTTTACTTTTAGTTACCTGTTTCAGATCTTCCTCATAGTCGATGAGATTGAAATTGATATCAGCATCCACTCCACGAAACTTGATTGCAGCTCGGTCATATGCCCTGAAAGTAGAATACTGCTGCTTATATATTCTTTGCCTAAATAGGTGAAAGCCATAAGAGAAAAGGATTAAAATCAGACAATAAAATAATTCTTACCTTGCGGCAGCATGAGCAGTGTCAAAACCTCCTATTAATGTCCAAATGTCAAATTCAAAACAAGAATCAGAAAATTTCCGATCCAACAGAAATATGAATGATCAAACGAAATTTTGCAAAAAAGCTTACCCAAATACACTTGCTTCCCGCAATCCCTGCCCAAGAGAAGCAACTAATGTCAGTTTACCTGAATCAGGAGAGAAGAAATAAGATTCAAAAGACCAAAATGTTAACCAGATGTGAGACTCCCATCTTCCTGTCCTGCGGTAGAACGTAACTCCCCGGTACTGAGAGCTGCGGGACCGTGGCCCCCTGCGACTCTTTTTCACCTGCTTTTGCTGCTGTTGCTGCAGAATTCTCAATTCTGATTGTGTATCAGTTTGGCAAAACGTAAGATTCATACAAGGCAGCCTCGATGAAGACGGGGACGAAGCCACCACCGGCAGTTGGAAACCATCCGAAATCAGCATCGTTGCCGACGGAAAGAGCTGCCTGGTGATGAGTCCAGGCCGTTCCAGGACACCACTCGCATGCCCTCCAATCCCCTCTTCGACTTCATTCTCTCCCTCCGCCGAGGTAGAGCATTTCAAGATACTGAATTCGAAGGCCATCGCAGGAAGGGTCGAGCAAGAATCTTCATCGGCCACGTCCACAGAACCCTCAGTGTTGAGGACAGATGAATTCGTAATCCCGGAGTCATCCATCTGCCTGGCGCCAGAACTCTCGGGGACAAGCTTATCTTCGAGAGCCGTTGACTCGCCGGAAGACGCCAGGTTGAGGTCGAACATTTTGAGAAAGATAACCTTTCACAATCAGATCCGTATTCGCACACTCTCCCAAGCTTAGGGTTTGGATTCCTTGCTATTTGAGGAAGAATAGCCAGAGCAGGTAGAGATAGAAGCAGGATAGGGCCGAGTCGTTCTTACGGAACATCTATCTCCTTCCACGATTAAGATTGCCACCCCGCAACCATAATCACTATGTGCTTCACCATCCCACAGTATATATCACATCTACAAGGGAAGCAATCTCAATGAGTACACGAATCACCATCAACTAAGATCAGCAACACAGATGGCCGCACAGGCACGATGGTGGCGTCACCACCACTACAGCTGCCTGCTATTCCATCTCGCACAGACCAGACCAGCGATCTCATCCCCAGCAAGGGAAACGAGAGGAAGAGAAGAGGGAAACGAAAGAAAACGAGGGGGATGCACAACTTCCGATCGACAATGACAGAAGTCAGAGAGAATGGCAGAGAGAGAGAGAGAGAGATAGAGACTCTCCATCGCATCAAACGGAGAAACTGCGATCTCTGCTCGGAGACCAACCTCTCCGCTTCCATCGTCCCGCCTTCCCACCTCGATCTTTCCTCACCCAAGGAACAAAAATGGAGGCTAAAACGCTCGACATCGAATCGAATCCGGAGCTCAATAACACAGCAGAGACAAAGAACAAGTATAAACTAAGAACAAGCACCTCACAAAGGATTCCGGAGAGACGGCGACGGTGGAGAGATCGTCGGCGTTCAGCGGCGGGGAGGGAGGATCCGTGAGAGGAGAGGAACAGCCTCGAGAGGCACGACTACCAAAGAAGCCTCTTGTTCTACAAATAGAGGGAGTGAGTGGCACCGGACGACCGGGAGCAGCCGGTCTTCGGGGTTTTCCAGTGTGGATTCATCCTCGCCGCCCGATGTAATCATGTTGGATTAGTACCGTGTGATGGAAGATGCCGCATTCAAAACAGGGAATAGGATTGTAGGAGGCGCTGAAGATGACACGTCGTCAAAAGGCGAATCGATTAGTTTAACGTCGTAAGAGCATATTTTATTATATTATATTTATCTTTTATTTTTACGTCTTAAGAGTAGATTAAAGTGTTGGTCTACGAAGTTTCCATTTTTGGAAATGCGTGGGTGACACGGAAGCATGCCGATGAAGAAGGCACCTTTAAAATACTTATTTGTTTTAAATAATTGCGAAAATTTGGAAGTCAAAGGATGTTTCATTTTCAAAGTGTCCTTTCAATGTTTGCATATATATAATACATAAATTGGAAGGTTTATAGAGGAAAACATAATGAATTAAAAAAATAACAGATGAATTATCAATATTTGTTTCTAAAAAGTAGAACTAATCCTCCAATTATGAGAAATATCAATAAAATTCACATCAATTCAACTTGATTCAGGCTCAAGTATATAAGAAATTTATCTAAAATTACATAAATATCATTATCACGTGAGGTTTCGAACATGATTTCTACGATGTTTAAGTAATATGTATATAAGAAATTTATCTAAAATTAAATAAATATCATTATCACGTGAGATTTGGAACATGATTTCTACGATGTTTAAGTAATATAGTGGACGTTTGAAATAAATAATAATTGATCATAATTATTGAGTTTTTATAATTGATTAAGCTAGATAGAATATTTTTATGTATAATATTTTTATGATATAAGTAAAATATTTTTTAATATTTTATATTTGATTAATTTCGATATGACTCAATCATTAACTAGAGTCTTACCATCTCGATCTGATTAAGCTACCACATATTGAATCTTGATTAGATACATGACGAGATATATGTATGGGTTTATTCTGACATCGTAATAATGTTGTTATATCGAATAATTCAAATCATTATATTTAATTAGTTAATTAATTAATTAGCATCATGCGAGAGGATGGAAACCTAAAAATTTGAATGGCGTTGTCATGCTTTCTGGAGTCGTTTCAATGGTTACAATTTCATCACATAAATCCGTCTCGGAAGTGGACGCTAAAGATGAACGGTCGATGTCCAGAGAGATTAGAGGATCCCAAAGTGCATCACGCTTCACCAATTCGATTGTGACATGGAGGATATACTTAATGCACATTAATCCATAGGAAAATTAAGAGGGGAGAATCCTCTCACATCTCATGCATCACATCTCGATTGTCTACTAGTACGAAACACATCTTCTTATTGTAGATGGAGACAAGAATGCACTTGAAAGCATAAGACTAGGATATAAAAAAATACTATTTGGACTTTGTATTTTTCCTAATTTGTAGTATTTATAGTTAAATATATATTTTTTATTCGAACAAACAAATATTATTATGATTATAAGCTATAGGTGGTTTAATTAATAATTGAAAGAATGTATAATAATATCCTACTCCCAATTTGGTAAGAATGTCTATAAAAAAAACTTTGACTTTAGAAGATGAATCCAATCAGATAAGTTGGGTAATCATTCTAATTTAAATCCAAATATAAAATATTTTTTGAATAAAAAATAATTTCTTGACATGTGTGGTTATCATCTTAGTATCATAAAAATGAACCTTTTTTCTAAAATATTATTTTAAACTTTGTTTATTTGAGTTCCAAATCATCTCAAGTATTTTTTTTATTTATAGTTAAATATATATTTTTTATTCGAACAAACAAATATTATTATGATTATAAGCTATAGGTGGTTTAATTAATAATTGAAAGAATGTATAATAATATCCTACTCCCAATTTGGTAAGAATGTCTATAAAAAAAACTTTGACTTTAGAACATGAATCCAATCAGATAAGTTGGGTAATCATTCTAATTTAAATCCAAATATAAAATATTTTTTGAATAAAAAATAATTTCTTGACATGTGTGGTTATCATCTTAGTATCATAAAAAATGAACCTTTTTTCTAAAATATTATTTTAAACTTTGTTTTTTTGAGTTCCAAATCATCTCAAGTATTTTTTTTATTTTAATCTTAAGCATAAAAAAATATTTCAAATAATACTCTAATCATAAGTTTCGTATGGAAATCCAAATTTATACTATGATTCTTCTAAAGCATAATAAGATTATAAACCTATATCGAATTCTCATATCGGGCACATTAAGTTCAACACAAGCAGATCTTAGTTGCTATTTATATTATTTTTTCACATAATTATCACACAAAATCAAATAAAAAAATAAAAAAAAATAAAAAACCAGATAAAATCTGGACCGCTCATTTCGACGCCCGACCGGTGGTGGACAGATGGGGGGACACGAGAGGCCAATCAACGGTGATGTAGAGAAGATAGACAAAAGCCAAAGGGGGTCCCACGAAAGGCGAGGAAGAAGTCGGCCCCCCCACACGAAACCACCCACCCGTGGGCCCCGCCCTCCTCCTACCCCACCCCCCTCTCTCTCTCTCCCTCTTTTCCATCTACGGTGTCGCGGGGGTTCCCCGTGTCGACCGGCTGCAACCGGTGGTCCGACCCGGCGGACGTCGTCCTCCACCGACGCATCGGGCGGGGCCGAGCCAATCGGAGGGCGCCACGTGGGGCCGCATGTTTGTATTATACTCCTTTGGCTGTGGGTACGACTTGTCCTTTCTTCCTCCACATATAAACCCTAAACAAATGCCAAGTACCAAAGTGCGGATGACGTTCATGTTTGGTGATTGGATTCATCTATCTAAATCATTGTCTTTTCCCCTTTTAAGTGCTTCTATTTCCACAATTTTTTAGCTGTATTTTTTTTTCTCAATAATTGAAGTATAATAATATCTGATCATCTATTTTTTCTCTATCTTTTCTGTCAACTGATAGTGAATCCGTCGAGTTATATATTTTTTATACTATGTTATGATAATTTCAGTAATATTTTAAATATATTATAATATAATTAATACAAAAATATTATTTTACAATGTATCATAATATAATATAAAAATATTATAATTGAATCAATTTATCGTATAAATCGATCCCTAGAAAAATAAAAAAAATAATAGACTATCAAATCAAGAGTATTTCATGTATTATGTAAAAAATGAGTCGGGATTCCGAAAATGAAAACACTTGCCAGTAAAACTAAAAAGAAATTTTGAAAATTCATCTTAAATGTTATGAGTCATCAAATTTTAATATAATATCGAGAAAATTAATTATGTTCAGTTCATAAAAAGATATCTTCCATCAGTTTAAGTTGTAAATAGATGAGGATGAAAAATGTTAAAAATATAAATCACATAATATCTTTCTATTATTATTTAGAATAATAATACATGCCATTGATATTCGTTAAAAAATCAATCAGATTAACCACTACTAACATGATCATCAATATCTACTTTGAATTTAAGAATATGTAATATATATATATATATACCTTAATTAATGTAATGAAAGATATAAAACAAATTAATGTTCATTAGAATTCAAATATTTTTGTTCTAAACATACATATGTGAGATTTCATTTTTTTGCAGTAAAATATGCATGCCAATCTTATATTTGAAGGGAATAAATATGAAAAAAAATACTTATTTTACATGTATTAATGATCAAATTAAGAGCTATACCTTTGTTCATAATTATTTAGTTAATAACTAATTAATATATATAGTACCATATTAATAAGCATCAGGAAAGCGTGATGCCTTGATTGAAAGAAGAGATCGAGATTACTATCCCACTAATCTATCACGTAGATAATAGTCTAAAGTAAATAATTGTAAGTTTCCTTTTTTTTTGTCGTAGAGAAAAAGTCAATTATTAAAGACGGTTGAGGATTATATCGTAAATTGATCAATATTCCATACTCTCATCGACACACACATATCTTGAATTATTAACATACTCATCGATTTTTAACAAAATCGTAAATGCATCAATGTTCCACACTCAACACACACCTATTTGGGATTACTAACATAAGCATCGGAATATTTGAGTCGGAAAATCTTACTTGATCTTATTTCCGTATATGTGACACCTCAAAAGCTCAACATTTTCATCTTGAATATATCTTAGATAATCTCGTATGAGTTTGAACCACATCCGAGCTGCTGAGGATCTCAAAAATAGCTTCCCTTAATAATTCATTACTATTTAGTTTATAAATAATTAATAGATACAAAAATATAATAATAAGCATAAGATATTAACTTGTGAAGTTGTCGGGATTTAAAGGGAAAAAAAACAAAAAACAAAACGATAATTTTGTGGAGTCTTAATTTTTATTTTGGATTTGTGTAGATAATCGTGTGATAGCTTCGAGTTTGTCTCCATTGGATATCATCATGCCCTCTTCACAGTTGCTCCAAACTAAGGGTTCCATCGAACAGCTCACCGTTGGTGATCGTTGCGAACCCATGGCAAGCATACTATGCGTCTAATATTATTATGATGTGCCTCCCCCAACAAAAATCTTAGTCATGACGATAGCAATTCTCAGTCGTTTGTTTGTGCACAATTGATTAAGAAAACTAATCAATAATAGGAAAACATATAAAGGACAAAAAAATAGCAATTATAATGATCCATTATAGTTGTCACAACTTTCTCTTACCTAAGTTACAACATACAATGAATAATTTAAAATATTATATATATTAGATTAATCAAAACTCGACATGCGAATGTCAATCCATCATATCTATCACGTCAATATATAATAAAATATAAAATATTCTTTAAATAAAAAATAATTGAAACCTTTGGTTATAAATACAAAATTCTTCGATTATGATTAGATTATTCTCTCTCATCTCTCGACTTTATATATTCCATATTCAAACTTCTAATTATTGTTCGATTTAAAGCTTTCATTTCTGATTATATCTTCTTAAAGTTTGTGTTATTAAATGATCATCATATCGAGATAAGATTAAGAGTGGAGACATAATTGAATTGTCTCCGAAATCCAAATTGATGATAATAATTGGTTATGTATGGAGGATTATTATCATTGTATGTGTGTGTGATGCTTAATGACAAGATTAAACCGGTGGGGGCCATTGCTATCATCGATTAGAAGATCAATAAGATTCGCTCGAGCTGCCTCCCCCATTTCGTCTCATGTAATTTGATGGGTTGGCCATTTCCCCTTGCAATCATGTTCCAATTAATATATATATATTTAATCCGTCTCATTAGCAAGTGGATTACGCTTTTGTGCGTGTATTATTGGAGGAGACGTCCGAGGTTGGCGACGTGGGCGCATCCTGTCCGTGCATGAAAAGCCTTTTTCCTCGTGATACGTGCCGTTCAACCTATCACACGCTTCCCCTTTTCTTTGTCTAATATTTACCCTCACCGCCCAAATATTTTAAGAACTCCCAGATTATTATATCAGAGGAAGACAAGCCTAAGTAATCATTAGAACATTTCGTGGGAAATTATGCAATTTTCTTACAAATTATGCGTTAATTGTGCTGCTCGATTAATTGAAATTACAATATAGCGAAGGCCCATGATCCCGGCCCATTATGCCGATGTATTATTTCAAGCAAACAGATTTCTCTTGTTGACTGTCTGATTTATCACTGAACAGAATCGATGATATGAAGTAAACATAATTAAATATTTCACTTTCATATAAGTATAGGAAACCTAATATAATTAAAAAAATATATAAGGATCAAAATATTAAAGATAACTAATTATAAGAGGATAATTTAATTAAGTTATATAAGCTTTGTCTTATTCTGTAAAGCTTGTAATACGTGATCGGATCGGATCAAATCGATCCGATACATTGTTGGGCCGACTCGGGCCTGTTGGCTATATGGGGAAACGGCGGAAATGGAAAGCGACTGGTATGTGTCGAAAGGAATGCACACCCAAGTGGGACCTACTTGCCTAACGATAGGGACCCAAAACTAATTGAGAGTCGTCCAGCCATGGGGTCCACGAAATACCAGTACATAATCGGCCAAGCGGTGACCCACAAAACCGGCATGAGAAACATTATAATGTTATGGCCACGTCAGCCCCCAAATGGTCAAATCGAACCGGATTAGGCGGTTGGGGACTGATTTAGTGGGATTTGGGTCACCAAGGTCCTGTTTGGGGGGCTTAAGTGAAAAGAGAACATAACTTACGAGGGTCTTAAGCTTCAAAAAGCTTAAGTTAGGGGTCCATTTTACGAAATCACCCCCGGGGTCGGTGGCTGGCAAAACTAATGGAGCAAAGGAAGCGTGCTCATATTGCGTTTATAATGACCGCACTGCCGCCTGTGGGGCCCTCTCGCGACCAATGGGCGAAGTCCTGAAACGGAATCTTGCCGCCCCACCGCCGCGTTCACACCTGGTAGGGTCCCACCGTCGCCACCATGGCGCCTGTCCGTTTGGTTTGTTGCGCGACTTCGGACGACGTCGTGGGGCTGCATGAAGCATCCACGCCCCAAGGACGCAATCGTCGCCGTCGGGATCACATCATAAGTCGTGGTGTAGATCCATCCGTCCGTTCCTCTCCGGAGACCCGGCGCGCCCTATAAATGCGGAGGCCCCGCCGGGTTGCCACTGACGACGACTAGACGAAGACCAGAATTCGGGGAAGTGGACGACGGCGATGGGGAAGTCGTACCCGGCGGTGATCGAGGAGTACCAGAAGGCGGTGGAGAAGGCCAGGAGGAAGCTCCGCGGCCTCATCGCCGAGAAGAACTGCGCCCCTATCATGCTCCGCCTTGCGTACGCATCGTTCTCTTCTCTTCTTCTCTTTCTGTTCTCTCTTGCATAAGAATCGATCACCATCGTGTCGGCGTGTGGGGACCTTCGATATCAGATGGCACTCGGCGGGGACGTACGACGTGAGCACGAAAACGGGAGGCCCGTTCGGGACGATAAGGTTCGCGGCGGAGCTCGCTCACGGCGCCAACAACGGCCTCGACATCGCCCTCCGGCTCCTGGAGCCAATCAAGGAGCAGTTCCCCACTCTCTCCTTCGCTGACTTCTACCAGGTTCTCCCCCCTTTCGATCGCCCTGTCCAGATCTTTAAAACAGAGAATACAGCGCTTTCAACGCTTGTTTTGCATTCAATTACTTGGCAGCTCGCCGGAGTCGTCGCCGTCGAAGTCACCGGAGGGCCGGAGATCCCTTTCCATCCCGGCAGAGAGGTATCAATCACCCGCGCTCTCCTTCTTGCTAACACGAAGAAAAAAGGGCTAAAGATTAGGGTTGGAAGTGATCGGGTCGGCGGTTATGGATCTATTTCATTCGTCCTCAACTCTTCCTGGAATTGGAAGTGGAGAAGTGACGTAATAATAATATCATATAGTTCCCCAAAACTAATGGAGAGTAAGATTGGAGCACTAAATATATTCTAAGGAGGTTGCGCGTGTTAGATGTGCGGTGGCGTTATTCCTTCTAATTTGCGAGTAAATCTAGTGGAAGGGTTGTATATCATTGATATGATTCCTCCAATTCATGAATCATGAACAATGATATGAAAAATATGAGCTAAAATAATTCAAACAAAATGTTTAAGTCATTAAGTCATCGAATTGAGGGTTAATTATATATTACTCATTAGCGGGGAGGATCCTATTAATATTATAATTTTTATACTTTAAAAATTTATATTATGATCTTCATAGTTCTGAAAGTAAAACAGATAATCTCATTTGTCCTAATATCGTCAACTGTCAACTGTATTGATAAAAAATACAACACATGATATCACATGTTAAATCAGCACAAAATTGATAGACAAAAAGATAATTTTAATATCTTTTTTATTTTTAACACGTGCAATATTAAAATTATCATTTTACCTATAATTTTTACATCATCCAGCACATGATGTCATGTGTTATGTTTTACATTAATGCAGTTATAACATTAAGATAAATAAAATTATTTATTTTATTTTTAAAATTATAAAGATCTGAATATAAATTTTGTATGTACAGAGGTCACGATGCTAATAGGGTTCAAGAATAGAGAGTAATAATAGGATTTAAGTATAAAGAGTAATATGTAATTAATTCTTGAATTGAATTATCGATCCAAAACATGTAAACTTATAATATTGATGATAAGTTTATTAAGTTAGTTCTTGTTTGTCCAAAATAAATATCGATTCAGAACTAATTGAAATCCTATTGATATCCATATAGGTAATAACAGGGTTCAAGTATAAAGAGTAATATGTAATTAGTTCTCGAGTTGAATTATCAATCCAAAACATGTAAACTTATAGTATTGATGATAATTTTATTAAGTTAGTTCTTGTTTGTCCGATATAAATATCGATTCAAAACTAATTGAAATCCTATTGATATCCATATAGTTATATGTTTCTTTAATTTTTTTCCCACTTCCACATCGATATTGCATAGAACTTATAATAAATATTATGGTATGTAATACATATATGTTAATCAAGGGATAGAGCCCTTATTTTGCATTAGCAACACTTTGGATAGGGACTGTTTGAGATTCTCGGTATGTCCTCTAATTATATGAACAATAATAAATAAACAAATAAATGTATCCTGAGGAAATAATTTTGTTCATCTTCGATATCCTAATTTTCTTTTGTGCATTCCACGAGTTTGT
Source organism: Musa itinerans (assembly GCA_001649415.1). Lineage (NCBI taxonomy): Eukaryota > Viridiplantae > Streptophyta > Magnoliopsida > Zingiberales > Musaceae > Musa > Musa itinerans. The sequence continues at coordinate 522,909 of LVTN01000005.1, forward strand.
ATTAGTTTGTTTGTGTCATGATGCAAGAAACATGTTTTACATTTTCTTTCATTATTTTGTAGTACTAGTTCCAGTATTGGCAAATCATGTCAGGGTACTACATTTTCCTCACTATTTATTATTTTCTAGTTACTCGTTGACTTTTCAAAACCGTCGAAGTTGGTAATATTACTCAGAATGTTCTTTAGTTCCCAAGTAGATGATGTCGAGTTCCGTGAAGCAGACTTCTGTTGTGCCGATCTCGGATTTGACTGTATCAGATGTTCATTCGAGTAGGATGGGACCCTAAGACTCCTGAGACATTCATTCGCAAGAGTTGAAGTGACGATAAAGCTTCCCGAGAGCAGATTTAGTGAAGGATACCTGAACAAGATTTGGTCTGTTTTGCATTGATGATCTTGTTTTTTCTGTTTCAGGACAAGACCCAACCTCCTGAGGAAGGCCGCCTGCCTGATGCCACAAAAGGTACAACTTTAGACAAAATGTTTCAGGACGTTCAAAATGACCCTCCAATATTCCTACTTCTCATGCTGCATTTTTGGGGATATCATAAAATTAGTGCTATTTAGATGTTTTGTTCGCTTGGTTCAATTTTCAATCATCATTATATAGACTCTTTCTCTGGCTTTTGCATGCGCCCTATCGAGTTTGGTTGATGAGAAGCCACAGTAACCTTATTTTCCTGTACAAAAAGTAAGAGATGATCAAAATTGTTTTTGATGGGCTTCCGGTCTCGCAGGTTCGGACCACCTCAGGGATGTGTTTGGCCACATGGGTCTCAGCGATCAGGATATCGTTGCACTCTCTGGTGGCCACACGCTGGTAAATCAATATTTACACACTTCTTTATCATCGCAGCATTTCGTTCGCTGGACCTTTTGTTCTCTAATTACTTTGCGTGCGATGGCACCTTCTGATGTCTCAGGGGAGATGCCACAAGGAGCGCTCCGGTTTCGAGGGAGCTTGGACTTCCAATCCTCTTATTTTCGACAACTCCTATTTCAAGTAAGATTTATGTCGTCTCCTCGACATCTGCATGTTCTGATGTGTGTTCCTCTTCTCTGTATATGTTCTCATATGTCCGGTGGCAGGGAGCTCCTGAGCGGCGAGAAAGACGACGTCATCCAGCTCCCGTCCGATAAGGCTCTCCTCACCGATCCTGTTTTCCGTCCCCTCGTCGAGAAATACGCTGCCGTATGCGCTCTCATCTGATCTTTTTTTTTTTTTTTTTCTCTCTCTAGTTGCATTATGTGCGTTATACTGATCCGACGTCCTCACCCTTAGGATGAGGATGCCTTCTTTGCTGACTATGCTGAAGCACACCTGAAGCTCTCCGAACTAGGGTATGCATCGAAGCGTTTCTTGATCAACGAGTGCAGGTCTTACGGAAGTAGTTGACTTTTGCCTTACGTTTGTTTTCGTTTTCAGATTTGCGGAGGACTAGACCGTTACATGAAGTCAGTAAGCATATTTCCAATAAACCTTTCCGAGTGTTAATGCATGGATGTCTGGACACATCGAATGTTTCATATGTTTCTGCTCTCCGTTTTCCCTTTATGAATTTCGCATGAAAATTCTGATTCTCGGTTTGCGGTTTACACAACTTCAATCCACATTTGGTATAACAATTAATATCAGAAATTTCTCCCCAAAGTTGCACATTCGTCATGACATAAAGACTTGTTATATGATCACAAACTACTCAAAATTTGAATTACACTGTTTTCCAATCCTAGTTATGAACAAAATCATAAAAATATGGAAGCACATCAGGTACGGTCAGCACTAGCGGAGCTCTGGCTGGGTAAAGGAATCACTAGAATAAGCATGGGGTTCAGGATTGTTCAATGCGTCCAAGTTAACTTCACCAAAGAAATTGTTGGGTTGTGTGTTCGCCGGAGCTTGCTCCAGTGCGATAGCCTCTTGGATCTCCTTGAGCACTTCGGACATGGCTGGCCTGTTTCTCATTTCCCGGTTGACGCATCTCACTGCCACTTCTGCAACCTTCCACACTGACTGGATGTCATTGTAATCATCCCCAAGTGATGGGTCAATGATAGCCTCGATTTCTCCGCTCTCACAATGAAACTTTGCCTGTTTACAGAAATTTAGTAAGACTAGTGCCACTAAAACAGGATCAAGCGACTATTTCCAAGAGAACACAATGGATTCTAAGAAATTAAAATTGACATCGAGCTTGTAAAAGAATTGGGAACATGTAAGTCCACTGACTTTTAACTGCCATTGCAACTGCCTCGGATGTGTACAACAAAAAAATGGTAATTTGGTTTGATATTTGGCCGTTAATCAGAGAATTAAAAGTTGCAGAGAAATTTCAAACAATTGTAATTAATTAGCAGTAGCAAGGCGAAAGTGGTGCACTGACCCACGGACTTATGTTTCGGAAGCTCTCGCCAAAACTTGTGTTAGATATCGGCTCTTGACCAGAAATAAGCTCCAGAAGGATAATGCCATAACTATAAACATCACTCTTTACTGTTAATTGCTGCGAGGTGTAATACCTGCACATTACGAATAAATTGGTGAGGCCGGAATCAGTTGGGGAGCAGAAGATGAAAATATTAAATATATCATTATGCCGCCATGATTTCCCAGACGTAACTAATTCTTGGTAATCTGTGGCTAATACAAAAATTCCTGATTACTCCTCATGTAATAATTACATCTTCGTGACATTAAACTTTGACTTGCTCATGTATTTTGAGTGTACAAGAAATATAATTGTTATAGTGAGTATTTTACACTAGTTGTGTGGGAAGAAGGCCTTACTCAGGGTCTAAGTAGCCCAAAGTCCCTCGAACAACGCTTGAGACATGGGATTCGTCTGCAGCAGGCTTTGAAAGACCGAAATCTGAAACTTTTGCTCTCATGTTCTTGTCCAAAAGAATATTGCTGGTCTTCAGATCCCTGTGGATTATGGCCGGAGAACAGCCAGTATGGAGATACTCAATGCCTGATAAATGTTATATGTAAGTTCCCATTGTTATCATACTACTCCAGAAGATAAATCAACGGTCTAGATAAATGATAATTTATTTCTCAAATGGAACCTTTTGCAACATCTTCAGCGATCTCAAGACGCTTAATCCAACTAATATGCTGTCTCTGAGATGAAGAACCTGCAAAGATTAAATAAATTATTGTACTTCCAAATATTCATAACGTAGAAAATATGAGACTCGTACCGTGAAGGTGCTCTTTCAAAGTTCCATTATGCATAAACTCATAGACAAGGATGTTCTTCCCCTCTTGCTGGCAGAAACCTAGGAATTGTACCAGGTTCCTGTGATGTATTCTGGAAAGCAGGGACACCTGAAACAGGCCTTTTTTGTGTGATGATTTGTGATAATGGCTTTCAGAAATTATCTCTACAGTCAAACAATGATCTTGCCAAGTGAACATAAACAAAACCACAGGCTACACAATCCTGACCAGCATGGAAATCTTGCTTCAGTGGTGTCTGAAAATTACTCGGTTACACTACGGCTATACTCTAGAGACTCACCTTCAATAGATATAGAACAAATTTTAAGATGTTCTAACATATTTGACTCTAGTGGTCTCCTCTATTAAGCTTATGGTACCACCACTACAATGACTTCTTGGACCTCAAGTAAAAACCAAATTGACTAGCATCATTCATGACCGGTGAGAGATATGTACATGTCCTCATGTATATTTAAGCAATCATTGTAAACGGAAGTCTTCGTTCATCGAACTTGTGAGTTGTGACAACTATGTGCAGTTGGCTACCAGGATCTTTTTCCCATTGTTGAAGCTAGTGGAAAGCATGTCACCAAGTGATACACAGCATAACACATAATAGTATTACTTGTCTACCTGAGTATTTATATAGGTTACCTCAATCGAGAATTGCCGGTTCCCCTGACAAGAATCATTTGCAAGGACTTTCACGGCAATTTCCTTTCCGTCTGTCATCTTTCCATAATATACAGTCCCATAACCTCCAAAACCAACTTTTTTTGCAAAATTCTCTGTGGCACATTTAATTTCGGACAACATGTATCTATGGGCTACTTCAGTACCAAGTTCACTGAAGGAAGCACTTTGCTTCTGAAGTGGGAGGACGGTGGCAAGATCATCTGAGACACGAGTTTTCACCTTCAGTTCGCTGATAAATTGATGACCAAATTAAAAATCTTCAACGAGTATGAAGCTATACCTTTTCCTGAAAGTAACTCTCTTTTTCTGTGCACAAATAAGTAGGCAAGAACAGCTGCAAGCATAACAGAAAATCCAACAATACAGCACAAAACAATTATAATGTGCCACTTGCTATTTTTTTCCCCATCAAGATATGCATTTCCAGAGTACCTGAAAAACATATCAGGCAAAGAGATTATTGGAAAGGAAGAAATAAGAAGTTGCCAACATGGCGAATGAAAAAGTAATACTTACATAAAAACAATATTTTTGCCGAGAAGACCAGTGGGCACTGTTCCGGACAGCATATTGTTCTGCACATACCTGCAACCATCAGTATTCTACTCTCAGTTCATGCAGTAGCTGGCATCCGGCAAAACTATAACGTAAGACAGGATATGGTAGAAAAAACAATCATGAGTTTATGATTCAACGGAGGCATAATGTACAGTATAAACAATAGAAATATTTTTTATTACAGAAATTACTTGAAGATAACTTAGAATGACCAAATTCAAATTCAGGTACTTCTTGGATCTAGTTGCTAATTTATTGTATAAACCAGCCAAAAAATAGTGTATGCTTTAAAACTGAGAGAAAGGACTTACAGTTCCTTTAAACTTGGTAGGCCCACCAATGATGATGGCAAATCACCGGTTAACTTATTGTTCTCAAGGTGACTGCAAATAAGAAAAAACCAAACTTTTAAAGCATAATGTTTTAAAAGGTACAACAACTGAATTTTCTAACTATTACATGTTTTTCAGATTCAAGCATCCGCCAAGTTCAGGTATTGGACCAGTAAGCATGTTCCCATCAAGCCACCTGCAACATTTGAATTTGGGATAGTTACGAAGAAGGAAGCTTGTGCCTCAAGAAACATAAATAATTAAGACATCAAAAAGGAGTAAGTTGTATTCAAACTTACAACTCGACCAAGCCTGTTAAGTTAGCAAGTTCCAAAGGTATATCTCCTGTCAAATTTTTCTTTGATAATTCACTGTTCATGCAACAAGCTATTATTACCTTGAACTGAGAATAGATCTAATTTTATAGAGTACATGCACGAATATAGGTAGAAAAATATCAACAAAGTACAGAGAAAGTGATACCAATACTAATTCAGTACATTGAAACAATTCTTGGTTGTGGATCTGAATTACATTGCACCCAGGACCATGGAGCTGGTAAGCATGGATCCCCGCCTTCTTGCGCCCAAACTGCTTGTGGGTAATGTGATGTGAAACTTTGCATGGTTGATGCTGCAATGCAAAAAAGAAAGAAACAATATTACAGATGCAGCCTGATGAAAAACACAGTTTATATCAGCTAATGAAGAAAACAATATCCATATATACCATCCATCGAGCCATAATGTATCTCCATGTACTTGTAAATCTCCAAAGCATTTAAAATGGGTCCCCTGGATGAATCGTTAGTTTGCTTAAAAGCAAACGACAAGACAAAAGGGAGGCTTATATTATATGATCCTGGTTCATATAACCGATACTTCCCTTGAGCATTTTCTTGGACATTCACGATGAGATGAGTTAGTTCCTTATTCCCTGGAAGCACTAGCTTAAATTTCCTAATTTCATTCACTCCTAAATCTTCAATTTCTGCAAAATAACAAAATGCCCAACCATACCCTGGAAAACCATTCAAGTTAAGCCGATAGTTCAAGTTTCCATTTTGCCCCACTACAGCTGTTTGCATCACCTTTACAGGTGGCCTTTCATCATTATTGACATCTATAGGCATAGCAGTTGATATTCTTTCAGTTCCAGGAGCAACATCGACAAGGTAGTTTGCCCTCTTCAAAGAGTCAGATTCCCAAATTCGATCATAAGGATCATCTGGGTACCTGTAACCATAGAGAACACGTGATCATTGTAGCAGTTAAAACCAAGAAAAAAAATCCTTCATCACCAGAGAACCAACCCAGCTAAACAATACTCGGAAATAAAACCAAAATGGAGATAGCATAGAAAGGTGCAATGTTTGAAAATCAGAACTATGGCAGAATCATTTTGGGAGTACAACATTTTTCTTGTACATGGTTTTTTCTTCTAAACCCAACCTTAAGGTGCTTTTACAGTTCATATAAGGTAACAAAGCCTATTATGCATGTTGACTAGTAGGTCTGATCATTTCATATTCTAGAATACTTCCATTTCCTCAATATATACCTTAGAACACATGCGCATTTCTCCGTGATAACTAATGCTTGGTGATCTGAATTTTTTTTTTTTTCATGACATAAGATTCATAATACATTCTTCAAAGTCTGCATTGTTGCATGATGATTAGGTTGGCGAAGATAGGATTCAGTTTTAACATTAGGAGAATGCATGGCAAACCAAAATTATATTCAATTAACTTACCCAACAATTTTAAACAATTATGAAGCATAACAAATACCTGATAGATCCATTATTGTCAGCTCCAAAATTTATTCTTGCAGATAGACTCAAGAAAAACTGAGTTTCAAATTCTGTGTGATAGAGTGAACCATTGAATTGCCGAAGCTCGATGGTAGAAATAAAAGGCTGCCCAGTTGTAGCATTAGACAAACAAATGCTAACTGTAGGAAAAGAAGCTAGGATAATTGCCTCTTGTGTCACAATGGCTTTCTCATCATAGATAACGATGGTTGACCAATGACTTGCACCAATTGAAATGTCAAATTTTGGATAAACATTACTTCTGTCAAAGTTCCCATATAAGAAGCTTGTTCGCACGAGGTACCGTGTCCTGATTGTGACATGGAACGTGTAGCAGTACTTTCTATTATCTGCTGGGAAGTACCGCACTGTCTTATATTGCTTGCGGTTCTCATTTGGAACTGATATATTAGCTGCTTCACCATAAATAAATTGACTATCAGGTGTCCACACCAGTCCAATATCATCAGTATATGTTTCGCTGCCTCCACAATCAATACTGACAAAACCTGTCCAGCAATAACTATGCACGTAAGCTACTAGCTTTTATATTTTGGAAACATGAACATATGCGGCTTTTCATGAAAATGATCTCAATTAAACTTTCTAATATGAATCTGTACAACCAGAGTTAATAGAGTATCCAATGGTGTAGAATGAAAAGTGTATTCTTATCACAAACATAATCAGAAATGTGCTGAATGATAACTTTTCAACAGAGAAGATGGTCAGCAAAAAGAAGCAAAAGTATGGAAAAATGTTACCAAATTCACCTTACATTACATTTTGCAATGAAGGCAAACTCGTAATGTGTCGTTTGGTATACAAGTTTCATATGGGAACAAAGCTAGCATACAAGTTTAACAGTTCAAACAATTAGGTATAGCCTTCGTCCCCAAAGAATGGTTGGCTTCTGCCTCTGCCAAGAAGTCTAACAAGCTCCATCGCATTTGAAGGAGAACTGTTTCGCTAGAATTGACCAGTTTCTTAGTTCATTTTGATATGGATCTTAGATGCGTTCTCTGTTTCTGTTCTTGACGCTCTTCTTTGTTCAGATCTGTCCACCAGCTGCACGCCGCTGGTACGATCGTGTTCTTTCACCAAGTTAGCGTGTAACGACAGCTCAGTATAGCAGAGCCAAGTGAAACAGGGCTTGACATGAACGATCGAAGCTCGGTTTCAGCAGATCTTGGTAACATTTGACCTAATATATAACCTAAACAATGCAAACAACTACCGGAAAATCAACTTTGACCGGCACGATATAAGAAGATTTACCAGGCATCTGAGCACTGCAGACGACGAAGAAGAGGAGGAGGAGATTGAAGACGACGAGATGAACAAGCCTCGCCATTCCCCAAGCCAGGCCACATCGCACGCCGCCTCGCTGCAAGGGCGAATGAAAGGAAAGCGGAAAAGGGAGGGAGAAGGGAGCCGATAAATAGACGGAAGCTGTAAAGAGGGTTCGAAGTGGGAAAGAATGAAAGGGAAGGGGAAACGAGAGTCGATAAATAGGCGGAGGCTGTAAAGAGCATTCGAAGTGGGAAAGAAGGAAAGGAAAGGGGAAACGAGACGCTAAATCGACGGAAGCTGTAAAGAGGGTGCGAAGTGGGAAAGGGTCGCCGCTCCGATCGCCTTTAGCTTTACAGCGAGGACACGTGACCGTCCCTCAACATGCGGTGACCCGATCTACTACTCTTTGACTCCCGCCCTTCCGTTGTCACCTCACTTCAGTCACTTCACCGCGCTTTGTATCCGGTCACGTTATGGCGAGAGCTTACCTCGAAGGATCAGATTTGCCAAGGATGAATGATTGAGGAGGTGATGATTTCTCCATTTAAAGCTGATAGTCATAAGTGGGACTGACAGTTGAAGAGATGTATCTGAATGCGTGAATTATTCCTCCATGATTTGATTGTTGATAAGAAAAGGAGTTGCATGGTTCGGCCACTTCATAATTGATCACTGCTCGTTGTGATAAATTTTCATGTCCCATGTTTTCATGACCATAAATAAAAATTAAAATTTGATGAATCTATAACTATTATTTATAGTCAAATAGTGGTTATCCTCAAAGTCAGTTATTGATTTAGAATTATCTTGATTAGAGTTTAGGTTCGGAATCATCTTTCCTAGATAAGAAGGAAAAGTGAACCTCGATTCGATCCTTCACTTCAATATCTGTTAGTGGATATCTCGAGCGAAAGGAAAAAAAAAATTTGAATTGTAATAGATGTCTTTTATTTATAATCGGGTCTCCTTAACTATTATTTATGATTAAAAGAATATTTCTCAAATTATTTTTTTTAATTTTTTTAATTATGATTGATGATGTTCCTATGCAATCAATTTTATAGTATTTCTTATCTTTCAATGTCAATGTGTCAAATCTTAGTGGATGGATAATTTTATCCTTATGAATAGTAGTCTCAAACAAAATTATATCTCATTAGCAATATTGTGCTTTTCCTTCCTTATCTCTAAGCATGATTTAGTGCTCCCTTTTTATCTTTTACTGTAATGCTAATATTAACTACAGGGTTCTTTGGATTTATTTATGAGACCAAATTTTCCTTTCTTGCAGTTGACCAAGATATAATCTAAATGTATGTTTCAGCCACTCTATCATTGATGGTTTGAATTGGATATTTACTTAAAGTTTTTATTTTTGTTGTGCATTGGTTGTCCTTTTGATACAGTCATAATGCATAAATCATGAAATGCAATCTTATATTAGATAAACAAATATTGACTTGAGATACTGCTCTTCTGATTCTGAAGGTGTTTGCATGTTAGGATCTTTTCATGTGAAGAGGATCTCACTTCCAGCAAAGATGAGGTGGGGAAGCTGTTGGGCTGTCCAACCATAAAGAGGAATCAGAAAAGCAGCAAAGAAACAAGGACTATAAGATACCCAACTATTATGACAGTCAGGAGTAACATGGTAACAGTTTCAGACTTTACAGAGAAGGTGAACATGGCTGTGGGCCAATAAGGGAACCAAAACTTGGTCCTTTCTGTGTTAAAGCTTCTTAAGCATGTACTAGTCTCATGGTACATGATCTGTTGGTAGATATGATTTATCCTACTTGCTCTTGCTCTTTCATCTGATTGAGAGGGAACATAGAAAAGGTTAAGTGGAAGTAATTATGTGTTTCTAGGATGGTGCTACCTTTATCTTGGCTCTGAACTCCATGACCCAAGACTAGAATTTGATGGACTGTCTTGTGGATAGATCATTTATCTTGATGACAGCCATCTATCTTGAAAGTAAAGGATAGGCTTTCATTCTTATACTTCACATCCATTTTTCTCTTATGCTGCTAGTCAAAGAAATGGGACCAAGCCACTACCAAGTAACTCAAGTCACCTGCTCTTTCACACATCAGGTTAATGGTGCACCAATCTTCAAAGATGACAATGCTGCATTAAGCATCTAGAGACAGTAGTCATTTCCACATTGTAAAACCATGAATTTAAAGTCCTGGAAGAACTGAAAGTTCTAGCACAATGAAACCAGTGGTGGATCTGCTTGCACTCATGGATTTAAATTTGTTCAGCAAAGTAAACTGGCATGCACTTCAAATGTCTCATAATAATATTTGTTCTACAAATAAGTTTCATGAAGACAACCAAGACACTCGTGCTAAATAAAGAACCTAAAAAATATAGAATTTCATCACAAACTCTTCATGTTTCAAAGTATTTACAGCAGCAGTTGACGGCCAATTGTAGGTGAACCGGTGTCTCTTAAAACTAGTATGCTGGATTGAACGCTATAGCTTCTTTGTATATCAGCTCCTTCATCTGCTCTTCCGTGAGGGCATGTTGCTCAAAATCAAAGGAGAAAGGTTCCATGCAAGTGGGTTCATCGGCAATGTCATGCAACCTCTCAAGGTATGGATGATCTAGTGCTTCTTCGACTGCAGAATCGATGGAAAGCCAAAGTAAGCAAATGAATGTGAAAGTACAACGACATCAGATGTTTCACAAAGTTCTGAAAATAATCAGATCTAACCACTTCAATGTGTTATGCTGTTTATAGTTCACACGGGAACGGATACTAATATGATGCCATCACAAATTAACCTAAGTTTTCCTTCAACTGCTTAACACAAAATAATTGGTTTCAACAACTAGGTCAAGAATTTGATTTCTTTAATTCAAATTCTCTATCGTTATTCCTTTGTTTGTAAGAGGATAAAAAATTTGACAATGCACAACTGTCAAAGACCAGATACCTGTAATTCTCTTGGTGGGATCAAATGTCAACATTCTCTCAATAAGATCAATAGCAACTGGACTGATATGTGGATATAGACTTGCAAATGACTGACGTGGATACCGAGGCAGATGCCTCATGTACCTTCTTGCATCTTCATTCTGAATGAATTCAAGCTCAGCCTCTGTTGGAGTGCCAATAAGCTGAAAACGAAGAATGTAATAAACGTCATCCCTTAGAGAGACAGAAAAAGAATATGTTGCAAGCAATAACACTGAATAGGTGAAATTAATCATCATTGTTGATGAATTCTGATCTTACCTCTGTTATCAAACGCATCTGGTGCATGTGATCCCTTCCAGGAAACAGAGGTTTCCTATTCATTAGCTCCATAAAGATGCAACCCACCGACCACATATCAATGGCTGCAGTGTAATCTGTGGAGTTCAGCAGCAACTCAGGTGCCCTGTACCATCTGGTCACAACATACTCTGTCATGATATCATTCTCTGATGTGGGACGTGCCAGACCGAAATCACATATTTTCAGATCACAGTTTGCATTCAGCAGAAGGTTGCTTGGCTTCAGATCTCGGTGAATAACTTTTGCTGAATGTATGTATTTCAATCCTCGAAGAATCTGATATAGAAAGTACTGCACAATTTGGAAGCAAAAACCAACCATGACCTCGTCAGAACAAGTGGATCAAGTCTAATTCTGTGCTTGCAGTAGTATCAGGATCATGAACAACGTACCTGACAGTGTTCCTCTGATAATTCTTGGTTGGAGCGGATTATATGGTGAAGGTCAGTATCCATGAGCTCAGTTGCAATATAAACATCATTAAATGCTTGTGGAATTGGCGGGGGGACCACATCCCTTATCCCTATAACCTGCCGACGGTAAAAGCATTCAATTACCGTAAGAACAGATCACAGATCGCTGAGAATTACATCTTTAATATATAGTTTCCAGTGAAGATACTGAAATGGGGCATGCTAAAATCAGGAACAGTTTCATTGACACAGCATATTTTAGACAAGAAACCATGGTTTTCTATATCACTTCTCCGTGCCAACTCCATATATTTTGCATATTTAGTACATCTAAGACATTCTCTAGACCAATTCCCTTAGATGTAACATATATGAAGTATAATTCCTGACGATTTTCTCTTCGGAAAAAAAAAAAATTCCTGAGAATTGAGATCTATTTTGTTACTGAATCGTATGCAGCTAAGCAAGAAACTGATATCATAACCAGTTCGCAGCTAAGATATCCAGGATGCATGATTAACTGTTGTCAGGAAGGACATTTTCAGCTGTTCTAGATTCCATGAATAATTTGATGCAACATCCAGTGTTCAAACAGGTAAACCTGATGACATCAAGTAAAAGTTTATGGAGGTGTCCTGTAGCTTTCGAATAAAGAAAGAAACCATTAAGGACCACCAAAATGCAAGCAATCATGCAGGGTTGACTCCATAAGTAGAACTTATGTAAGTTCAAAGATATTTATAGAACACACATCATTCAAGAAAGTTTTGTTATGCATGTATATCTCTGCTTCTTCACAGCTCCTTTCATAATCAATGAAGTTATGTTTCCATTATATGTGTGTTCCACTTCCTTGACAACTTGGAATTAAGAGCAAACACGATCGATGTCAAGGTCAAAAGGCTAAGGTCCTCGATATTGTGCTCACTACCCACCCCACAATGTCCTACATCAAGAATATATATATGTGGAAACAATAATAATTGTGCATTATTGGAGACCATAAGCAGTTCAAATTGGCTGTCAGATGTACTATTTTACATTTCTGTGATTTGTCATTGAAGATGAAATGAATTCATCGAAGCTTGATCATGAGAAGGAACTTTCCCTAGCCATCACAATTCAAGAATTTTGACAGGTAATTACTGAGGGCTTACATTCTCATGATCCAAGTGCCGAAGGAGCTTGATCTCTCGAAGTGTCCGCTTTGCATCCATGTGATTGTCGAACGCGTTGGCTATTTTCTTGATGGCTACCATGTCCCCAGTTTCCGAATTCATCACCGAACTGTAATAAAGAGGAAAAATTAGAACCACAATCAACCAAACAATCATCAAAGCTACTAATTCATCAAACTCCCATCGATTTCCCATACGAATAGCAGAAACAAGATTAGGTACCAGACGATGCCGTAAGCGCCCCTTCCGATCGGCATGATCGGCGGTCGATACTTTGATGTAATCTCGAACAGATTTCCGAAGATGTCGTACTGCAAGTACCGGCCTCCGTGGGTCAGCGCCACCGGGAACTCGTTCACCGGAGCCCCGTCCATGTTTCGTGACAGACCTCGAGCAGAGAAGACGATGCACACGAAAAAGGGAGCGAGAGAGATAACAGGGAGGAACGGAATCCGCGATCTCGATTTGGGCACTATCCGTCCGGTCTCCGAGGCTATATAGGTCGTCGCGGACGCGAAGCAGCGGAGAGAAGGAAGAGAGGAATGCTTCTCACAAAAAGGACAGCCCGGATGCGAGGAAGGGTCAGAGAAAGGGAGAGGAAAGCGAGCCCGCGTGAAAGCCGTCGTCCGCGGGTGATATGGACGGTCGAGATCAGCGCCGCCTCGGATCGAACGGCGAAAGCAGCGTGTGGGTTCAATGGCCACGCGTTTGCGCTGACTCGTTTGAACGTTACCGCGTGTGGAATTGTATGAAGCGCTCTCGGGTCTATTTGCGCACTTGGTTGGGTTTACTCGAATAAAAAGTACATTACGAGCCGGCCATCGGTCTTGGCTTGTAATGGACGCAATTGACATGAGGGTCTGACGACAGTATATCTTATGAACCGTACAAAATAATAATAATAATAATATTTTAAGAACATTAATATCAGTATTTTAATGGGATCGATAAATGCTTGTGGTTGGTAACCTTTGTTGACGTGAGGTTGACATGTGGATGCGAACTTATGTCACGTTTTACTAGCAGACTTCTCAAAGTCATCCTCCTCCTCCTCTTCGACACTAACATCAACACAGTCTCCTCCAGTTCTTCTCTCCCACCGCTCCCAACTTACTTGACGTCGACGTCGTTGGGCTTCGGAAAGCTCCAGGAACGATATCACCAGACGACCATGCATGAGACTTTCCTTCTTGGAAACCCTAACCCTGAACAACATCACAACACAGCCTGCAGGTTTCCTAGACATGTCGAGGACTGGTTTTCTTGATGGCACCACCGACTCGAGTGGCTTCCGCAGCGTCCACTGTGGGTTTCATGGCAACAGTAACGTCTGCGAGGAATCAAATAGAAGGAATCACAAAAGACAAGAAGAAAATAGATCGGCATTGAGCGAAGGCTGGGTGGAGAAACAACAGCAGCTACCACTGCGAGTTGATGTAATATGGCTGTGGAAGATGGAGGAGAAAATATGAGCAATAATCATGTTATAGCACACATCTCAAAGCGCGATGAACGCAAATCGTATATGAAAGCTAGCATACGTCAAGCACGAATCTTACGGCATGCACGCTTGCGAGATATCAAACAACCCGATCCCAAAGAAAGAGGATAATTCCACGTGGTGCCCAATTCAAAATGTCCCGCTCAGCTTCCCCCGCAATGTGATACGCCCTTCTTATAACTGTACACGCCCTGCCTCTGTGGTGGCAACTCGATTTTTCCGTTTGAAGCGCACGCTTAACAGAAAATATGTGCCTCTTTAACAAGCCACGTGGTGTATATATATGTGAATATGAAGCCTCGCTCTTGCCTTCCCATCTTTCGTTTCTTGAACGCCCGCCTCCTTTTCTCTGTCGTGTTCGACCGATTAGAGCTCGTTTGGATCATGGAGTGGCTCTTTCCGATCGATGTCTCGCCAGAAGGCGATCTTCCCATCTTTGATCCTTCCGAGGAATCAGTCGATTCACTATTTGCTGGTATAATTCCATTTATGTCTTCGATCACTCCGTGAATCTTGCTTTTCTTGGGCGATTTATTTGATTTAAGGTTTCTTGGGTTAAACATAGATGGATTCTTTTTATTCTTGTTGAATCGGTTTCTCTTGGATCGTGATCATATATCTTGGATCGATTTAGCATTTGAATAGGTTTCTGGATGTGTGGACGATCTTCCCATCCTAATTCCTCCATAAGGTCACGCTAATTCAAGAACTTTAGGCACGATTCCGTGCGTATCGTTCCTTTTTTATCTTTCGATCTATCCATGGATCTTGGTGTTTGATGAGTTTTGATTATTCTTGAATCGATTCCTCTCGGATCGTGATCATATCTCTTCGTTCTGTTTAGAGTTTATCCGGATGATCGATGTGTGGAGGATCTTCACGTCCACGTTCCACCATATGATCTCACTGATTCAAGAACGAGCCGTTCGTTTCTTTCCCTTTCGATTTCTCTAAGAATTCTTGGTATTTGATGGCATTTGCTTATTCTTGAAACGATTTCTCTCCGATCGTGATCATTTCTCTCGTTCAATCAGAGTTTGTTCTGTTTATCTCTGTCTGGACGATCTTTCCCTCCACAGGGTCTCACCGATTCAAGAACTTAAGTTACGATTCCATGTGAGTCGTTCGTTTCTCTTTTCTTTCGATCTCTCGGAGAATGTTGGTGTTTGATGGCATTTGATTCTTCTTGAATCGTTTTCTCTCGGCTCGTGAACATACCCCTATGATCGATTAGTGTTGTACGTATTACGACGTGTTCCCGTCCGCTTTCCTTCAGAGGATCACCGATTAAAGATCTTCATGTACGACTCCATCTGTTTCATTCGTTTTGTCTTTCTCTTTAAATCTCTCCATGAATCGTAGCTTTTGATGGCATTTGATTATTCTTGGATCCATCTCGGATCGTGATCATATCTCTTCGATTGATTAGATGTTATTCGGATTATCGATGTGCGGATCATCTTGCCGTCCGCTTTCCTTCAAAGCATCATCGATTCAAGATCTTCATTCGTTTTATTTTCCTCTTTCAATCTTTCCATTAATCTTGGTGTTCGATGGCATTTCATTTTTATTTTGTTGACTAAAGGGCTGTCTCTGAGATTTAGGGTTCTTCGGGTATTAACTATAGTTGGATTCTTTTGGTTGGCATGTTCTTTGTATTCTTGCCGCAGGTGATATGTGATCTGATCTATTTCACGTTCTTGTTTCGTTTTTAATGATTGTTTGGAATAATTAGTGAGGACTTGACCTGGTTGATTCTTGGTATATATAGTTATTTGCAAAAGATTGCTTTACGTTAAATTTGGATCGAAATGGGAAAAACACTTCTACTGACTACATTGTCAGTATTCATTTTCCATAGGTAGGGTTTCACAGTAACAAATATATACTGGTCGTCTTGTATCTCGATTAAGTTGTCAGTATGTGATCGGCATAGGAGTCAATGCAAGCACCTTTTGTCGAACATAATTGATTTGTTAATGAATTCTGCAGATCGATGCAGGCAACACTGTATGCATTGTAAATTTTGGGAGGATCGTTTGGTGATCTTAAATAGTCAACATCACACCATCGTTCTATGGTTCTTCGTCCACTCACATATTCCCTTATCTTGTGATTCATCTTTAAGTTTGTCCGGTTATTGTTTTGTTAAAGTGGATAGAACATATCGTACACATTGATTCACCACATGATGTTGCAAGTTATTCATCATCGTATGTCTGTACATGGGCCACCTTGTATCTGCTGGAAAATATTTCTTTGTTGGCTTTGAATTTTCTACACGATTGCATTATGTATGCTAATGATTTTTTTTTTTTTAACAACTACAAGTTCATGTTTATTTTTTGTGATCTAACCCTGAAATTGAGTTATCACTGTATGCCATTTACCTTCATACATAACAATTTGCCATGCACTTTTTGTCAGGTTGAGAGATAAGGAACAAGAACAAAATTTAGTAAAGGGAACAAAGTTTCCCTATGATATTGAGGATCCATAATTTTGTTGATGTCTTGGACTAGTAACTTCCTTCACTCGAGGGTTACAATTTATGATATAAACTATGAAAAACAGTTGATTACAAAGTTATCTATATATTTTAATATGAAAAGTAAAAAGTTATTGTTTATATATTATAAATATTTAAAAACATGAGTTTCAGATTGCGTCCATTAATTTCCTTTTGCAACTCTTTCTTTTTTATGTTTTTCGTTCTGATCTTAAAACTAACAAGCATCACTGCAAGTATTTTTATCAACTTAATGCACTCGTTGGATTGTCTTCCCAAAATAAGGTAAGCTCTTCTAAATGTCCATTGTAACTAAATTGTTCATGATAGTTTGAAAACTGTTCCTGTTGTTTTGGGAAGTCATGGCTTTATTGTTATTCGTTGATTTCTCTTCTGACTTTTGACTTCTGTAAGAATATGCTTTAATATAATTTCTAAAATAGCTAATAATTTTGACTGGAACCACACAGCTAATTCTGTTGGAGCGTTTGCAGATAGGTAGCCATGGGAAGACATCCGGTTACATGTCTCAACCGAGGCTTTTTAGGTATCACATTACTCGGCGTGTTCAACCACTGAACATTCTTTTTTTTTCTTTTGTTCGGTGTTTTTGTTTTTGTGATGCTTACATATAATGTGTTAAATTTCAACACATTACATATAATTTGTTTCGATTGCCTTATGTGGATCGTGATGCCATTGTCAAGGTGGTGATCTGCAGTGCTACCCTTCTTTGGGAACATGACACATCAGAAAAGCAGAAGACTCTAGTTCAAATTGGGTGTTCAAGATCTTAAAGTCCAGGTACTACTAATTTGTTTAGTTGCTTTGTAATTGCTTTAATAAAGCCAGTTTACCTGACAATGTAAACAATAACACAATCTGAACGATATATATCTGATATAATAAAGTTACAACAACAACAACGATATATAACACAATCTGATAAAAAAGGTGAGAATTATGGCAAAGGCATGAGAATTATATATCTGATATAATAAAGTTACAACAACAACAACGATATATAACACAATCTGATAAAAAAGGTGAGAATTATGGCAAAGGCATGAGAATTATATATCTGATATAATAAAGTTACAACAACACAATCTGAACAAATAACGATATAACACTTGCGCTGGCAAAGAATGTAGGCCATAAATGTTTCTACCGATGAATGGTGTTCGAGAACGCCTCCCTGACTAAAAAAGTATAAATCCACATACTGACTGCAATTTCTCTCTTTACTCTATTGGTTATATGGTCACTGTTGATGCAGATATTGAATCCAGCTAAGTTTACAGTTGAAGAAGTGGGAGCCAACGTTATCAGCGAGGCTGGACGGCTGTCACGTGATGTATGGGCTCCCTGAAGCACCTTTACCTTTATTTGTTGCGCTTCTTAGATTCGCTGTAAAGAATGACACCAATGACTGTAAGTGTGTAACCAGCCATTCCTGTTACAGATACTGGGTTCCTAAATATCATGATTGAGATGACAACAGCCACCGCGCCTTTTGCATTTCCAAGAACCTTTGAAAACAAAATAAACAACCAACATTATTTTCAACAACACACCAAAGTATATAACAGTATTAAGTGTACTAATTTCCAGTTCAAAAGAAACTCTGATGTTCAACAACCAAAAGAGGTTTTTCCATTATTTCTACAAATTGAAGTTCTAACCCATATTCTGTTATTTTACTGCACACACTAATAAAATCCAACTTAATCTGAGAACCTTGGCTTCACGTTTTGTTTTTTCAACACTTTAATAATGAGTTCATATCTTTCACTGCTCTTAACAATAAAAACAATATCACTAGAAAACAAGATATCCACTCGGATATATTTTATAAGATTTAAACATGAAAGTTAAGGATTTAGTTCAACAGCTATCAAACTGCTATGCCTATGCCAGTATGTCCATTTGCAGAGATTTCCCGGATGCATACACCATTACAATCATTATACAGTCATCACATTGCAAGGTTTGCTTGGTTGCTTGGAACTCTGTAACATTTGGTAACCCAGCTTCTTGTCAAAAATTGTGCAGGTTAGCAAATCAACGAGATATAGTGGCAGCAATTATCTAGGTGGCTCCTAAATCATCTCATCTTACGAATATAGGCATGACATCAGAAATCTTCAAGATCAAAATTGCCAACAATAGTTATATAAGGAGACATTCCTAGGTGGCTTCTAATCATGTACGTCAGACATTCCTGAAGACTTGAGAGTGTGCAATCAAAATTAAAGGAGCTCTGAAAGAACAAGTATAGCCTAAAAAATTGTTACTCACAAATAATAATGGGTTTTAGGATTAGGATTGCATCAGAGAACAAGGAAGGATCAATAGCAACTGAAACCAAGACCAGCCGGAACTTGGTCAGAACCTTGTTGGACGATGTAGATGAGGGCGGTCCAGGGTATAAGGCTTCTTCAAATGCAGGGTTAAGGAAACATGCAAATTTCCTTAAACCAAGACCAGTCATGGTAATGATGTGGTTAACAAATCAGCAAATTTCTAAAAATTAAAATTGACAAAATCAACAACAAACAATTATATAAAAGTAACAAATAACAACAGAAAAGATTTTGCTCCAAAAAGTTCTCCAATCTTGGCCTTTTTTTGGAGCCTACATATATTGTATTACCACATCACAAAAGTATATTTATGCTGAATGCTAGTAACAAAACAATAGTCAAAGTTCATTAAGTGGACTGTGATAGCCATCAAAGAAAAAACAATAAATTAACACAAGCATGGCTCTGCAAACCATCAAGTAGACGGTTTCTACAATTTTTTTAGGCACGGGCTTCTTTATGCATGGTGTTCCATTGTGCCACATTCTTATTTATGGTAACAAAAAACAAAAATGTGCAGATAGGGAAATAAAAATATTGTAGAGCTTGAAGGACACAAGATATTAACTTCTACAGAAAGTTCAGAGTTTTATGCAAAATCAATTTGAGGAAGATGGGGAAAAAGTAGGAAGGAACCTTGGGAAGAGGGGACAATAACCAAGGAAATAAATTTGAGAAATGTCATACTTTATGCATTTATTTAAACTTTAATTGTTAAAAAATAAAGAATTTTAATAATACAGAACATAGAATAAGTATTAATCCCAAGAAACTTACCTGTAGGGTCAAAGCACTTGTATGTTTTGTGACCAGAAAATTGGTCAAGTTCACGAAATATGCCAAAGAAGAATTGAACAGGAGGTACCAAATAATTTTGAAGTCTTCTCTAGCAAGTGTCAGTGTGATACCAATGACATTCTCCTCCATTATAATTGTTGCAGGAAGCAGAAAAATTACTGCTATTGGAGCCATATATAGGAGGAGATTCATAGAGTTCAGCTTTTCCCTGGACATGACGCATGTGAATAAGAACATATGTTATGTAAAATATGAAATCTCAAAAGAGCCTCCTATTACAAAGTGCTATCAACATTTGTAATTATGGAAAAAACTTGAAAAATTCAATAAAGGATTTCTTAATTAACAAAAGGAATACAGAACTCACCCCTCAGATGACATCAAAATTCCTTGCAACACCGTCTTAAGTGCCCTGGCAGCAGTAGCACCGATGCACATAAGAAAACCAAACAAATGAAAACTTGGCTCCCCCTATAAAGTTGAACCATCAGAGTGTCAGTTTTCACATCTTTCAGTCTTAAATCTGGAAAGACAAAAGATTATTATCTGTATAATCCCATATGTTGAAGAAATCCCTTGCACAACCATCGAAGCACAAAATTTAGGAAACAACTTATGTCCCTACATCAAGGAGGTTGACTATCTATGCGGCAGTAATGATGTCTAACATCTGCTGTCATATGAGATCAGAGCAATAAATGTCAAGAAGAGAAATAAAGCAATAAAACAAGACTTAGTTTTGCCCAAAAGAAAAATCATATATTTGCCAGCTTCCTACTATGACACTCAAAGGTTTAATGTTATTGTTTCTTTATTTACAAAACACACACCTAGTGGTGCTTAGATAGATATATATATAT
>LVTN01000005.1:544880-624007 GCA_001649415.1 Musa itinerans
ATATATATATATATATATATATATATATATATATAGAGAGAGAGAGAGAGAGAGAGAGAGAGAGAAAGAGAGAGAGAGAAATAAAGGTCCATTTTACGAATACAAAAGAAGATTGGTCAACCATCTGAGAATTAGTGAAACCCTTTTATGCAACTCAATGCTTAAACACAAGAAGCCAGTCAAGAAACCTAAAAGACCAACAGAGGAACAGAGAAAGACATTTTTATGATCATGCAGAACAAATAAATCTAACAGCTCACCACATTGACATTTGAGGACCTGAATGATATATAAGATGGAAGGAATTACAAATGTGTTACTCAATCATGACAATAATTCGTGCTTGTCCACTAATGATGATAGAAACATCTAATAACGAACGATGTGAAAACAGATAGCATTGCACTGGCAACAATTTTCATCCTATTCACACCCACAGAAATAAATCAACATAATAAAGGTTATGCCCTTTCATGTGTTCTATCATTTATGTGCTGGAAAGAGAGATAATCTAAGATCGTACATGATTTAAGCACACTTGAGACAACATATTTCACGAAAATCAACTAGATCAGTGTGTGTGTTAATCCAAATCCCCTTTTCTGGATCCCCAATTGCAACATTCAAATATTCTATGTCCTGGAAGGAGATAATCCAACATTCAATATGGTTCAAGAACCCTTAATACCGGCATATCTCATAGGAATCAAATAGATGCAATCTGACTGTGACCAAGAAATAACAATCTTGATATATTCTAACTGGCAGAGGTAATCAAGAAACAAGATCTTGCCATCCTACTGTGATCAAGAAAGCTTACCCCACTGGCAATAATAACACCCGTGACGACAGGCACGAGGGTGATGTACGTGAGCCACGACTCCCGCCGGAGAGTCATGAGATAAGCAAACACCGCGGTGAAGAAGGGGGTGGTTGCCCCGATCGCCTGGTTGAACGAGACGGGGAGGTAGCGGAGCGAGATGTTCCCGCTGACCACCGACCCGCAGAACACGAGGCTGAGGGTGGCGATCTTGAACAGCTGTACGCGGGACCGGATGGCCTGCATCGGCACAACCTTAAGCCAGGCGATGGCGACGTAGCTGAGGAGGGAGCAGGCCGTCATGTGGCACATGGTGAGGAAGATGGGGTACTTGAACCCGTAGTTGCTCAGGAGGTACTTGTTGAGGAGGAGTACCCCGATGTTGGAGGAGTACCACGCGGTGACAAGCCCGACGGTGAAGAACCGTCCGGTCGCCAGCGCCGGCGACAGGGCGGCCTTCGCGCTCATCTCCTCCGCCTCCGCTGCCTCTCGGCCGCTGCTCCTCCTGCGTGGATCCGTCGATCTACGTCTAGGGGATGGGCCGATCTAACGCCGACCCGCGGATATCGACGGGGAGACAGATCCCGGCCGACCCGATCGTTTCTTGGATCGGCAGGCTCGTCGATCTGCGGATGGATCTCGATCGGTTCTTGGATCTAGGAGGAGGAGAGATAGGGGTTCAGTTAAGGTCTGTGGAGGAAGAGGGGGGAGTGGACGTGGGTCGGATTTATTAGGCAGAGGGAGAGAGAGAGAGAGAGAGAGAGAGAGAGAGAGAGGGCGGGGTTGGGGGGAGAGGAGACAAGAGACTCTGATGGTAATGGGTAGAAGAGAAGGTGAAGACTTCGTCCATCGACACGAAGCGTAAATGTTTTATTTGGGGGCATTATTCCTTTAATCATCGAAATATACATTAATGTATTTTATTCCTATTATATATATATATATATATATATATGATCGATTTTTTTTTTAAAACTCATATTTTGAATATTTTTCAAAATATACTCTTCTTTTACTTTTTTTAATAATATCTCTAATTTAAAAATATCTAAAATACTCATCAAAATTTTAATAGTATTATTTATAATATTTTATTGATATACTAAAAATACTATAAATATTATTTAAAAATAATATAAATGACATCGCATCATATTTCTATAATTATCATAACTCTTAGATCATTGCAGTATTATATTTTTAAATTTATATTTAACTTGCTTGAGATTATAAATCTATTTAAATTATTTATAATACTTTTATTATGGTGACCAAAGCATTATATTAATTAAAAAAACTTTTAAGAGATAATTTAAGTTTTTTAATTAATAATACTGTTTGAAAAAATAAAATAAGGGTATCGATTGAGAAATATTTTAAATATAATTATTTTTAAAAAATCATATATATATATTGCTGAGTTATAACAAGTTGATTTGAGTTGGATTACGTCTGTCTTCATAATAACCCACTCATAAATGTGATGCCACGTTGCCAATTAATATACGCGAGTCTTTGGTGGCACCGACGAGTATAAATTGAACGCACATGGGCTTCTTTGCCAGCTCGGTCAAAGAGAGAGGATAGGCTGCGTAGCGACAGGTAGGCGGTGGACTTCGCATACGCACACAACCAAGTCTTTGTTTGGACGTCTCACTGACTTCGCACCTAACGCACACTTGCATGTTTTACGCCTCCATGCTGATTGAAGTTTAGATCGAACGGTGATGCGTGATCCTATCACGCCCCATCGATCCATATCAAGATCTTGACCATTGATGATAGAATGACGAGTTGATGCGATAAGAAGCATGTTGGCAATGCCTGCAATTTTGAACATTGTTTTCGCTGTCAATGGAGGAGTTAGTCGTCGTCTTGTTCGGATAATGACAAGAGAAGATGATGGGCAGCGCAATTACAATTATAGGAAGGCATTTGATGCCATATTCTATTTTTCTCTTTTAGTCTAAAAGAATAAATAGTTTGTTGACAGCCTTGACCAAGTAAATATCGATTGATAATTTAATTTTTTTTCATTATTAACGTCTGAATTTATTCGATATGATTCAAGTTCGAGGGCACAAAAAAATCTAAAGTGATTTCAGGATAACTCCAAAATAATGGGTCAAATTTTCGATATTAAAATCACTTACACTAAGATCGATGTCGGAAAAAGTTTTTTTATTCGATCCCTATGATGATATTCAAGTTAATCAAAAAAATATTTTTATATGAATTTTGCTCAAAAAGAGAGTTTCTCGGTATAATATCGAGAATTAACTTTTATACCTAACCTGATCCACGGAGATGATAGCATATAATTGCCCCAACGTCGTCGACAGGGGAGAGACAGTTTCAAATAGTTTGTTTTAAACTTTTATCCATACAAACAGACATGTGCAGATTGATCGTTAATATATATTTTTTATCAAATTATATATATTTTTAATTAATATAAAAAAATTATTATTTTTTAAACTAAATTTTTTTACTCATAAATTGTTGTCTTTTAAAAGATAGTCATATGCAATTTGACCTTATTATTATGACCCTTAAGGACTTAAAATATGATAAAATTTGGACTCTTCATCTCGTTAAAATACCAAACGAATGCAATAAGTACAAAAGCCATATCATTCGTAAGTCAAAGGGGTTTGGTATCTGTTAGCCATCGGCGTCGACAACGAAGACGAGATTCGTTGCTCTTCCACCATACATCGTTGCAGGCGACGAAAGACGCCTTCCCACCGCCTTCGTCTCATGTGGATTGGACGCCGTCAACGCAGCCGCCTAACCTCTCCTCGACACGCACGAGAACAAAGAATGCGCCAACCTTCTTGAAAACTGGTCGGTCTCTTCGGACGCCGCCTCCTATCTCTTCTCTTCTGAACACAATAGTTGACCTTCTGACTTGGATCTCTAATACAAGCTGGTCATCAATTCATCAAGTTCTTGAGAAATTCACATGGCATGGGAACTAAAATTTCAAGTGGATATGTTAATTCCACATTGCCAACAATTTTAATTCAGTTGTTAAGCAACTCTATCTCACAACTCAGAGTGCTTAGCTGTGCAGCTTAATGTCTTAATCATCCAGAGAAGATGAACTGTGATACTGGTTTCTCTTACACAGCAAGCTGTGTTTTCTTGATTCCTAATGATCTGATCATTAAGATAGCAGATAAAAGATAACATAGCCATCAATACCTTACCATAAAATAAGCTTTGCTTTAGTGTGCAGCATCATTGCAATGCAGGTTAGAAGGAAATTAAGGATAGTATAAATAAAAGAAACCTTCATCATAATGTGTAAGCTTGATCAGCTTCACAGGCTGTGTAAGATCTCCTCTTGAATCATTTATGTTGGTGCTCAAATAAGTTGTTGCTGCTCCAATCTAATCATCTTCATCATGTTTACATCTTTTCATAATTCAAATCATGAGTTCATGTAGATGTGAGAAAGCAATTTACAGATGAATTAATTCATGAATGAACAAATATTAGTCCAAGTACATTTTCTTTCTCCATAAAATGCTTAGATCTACAGAGTATTTACACGTAATAAATCAAACCAAATCTGAAGTTGTATATGTAACTAAATTGTAATAAATGCTATGAATGATGACAAAACAATACATTAGCAGCAGTAGAAGAGCTACCACTAAAATTTATCCAATTCTTCTCTTATATTATATCCTGTTTTTCAACAAGTGGTGTCAGATTGAAACATTGACAAAGAAAAAAAATCATAAAAAAATAATTAAATCTGCTTGCTAATTTATTATTATATGTCAAGAATTAGTAAATGTTGCTTTGAGAACAAGTGACTCAAAGAAAAGGAACACTTAGGCTTGAGATTGGCATGATAGCTTCCAACAATCCTTCCTGTGACTATCGAGAAGAATCATACAAGTTTGAGCCACAATCTACAAACCATAATGACAACCAAAGTGCAGAAACACCAAATGTCATCAGCTCTAAGGTGCAAGCACAGCAACTCAAGGAACTTTACATGTGGTGGCTGTTCCACTCAAAGAAACTTTATGTGGAGAGCCATTAAGATCTTTGGTTGGGTCCTTAGTTGATGAAGTGTTACTTCCTTTGCAAAGCAAGGAACCTTTACCTTTTGAATGTGGCACACTCTCCTCATTGTGGTCACCCACCTTCTTCCATTTGCCCCCTCCACCTTAAAGGGCACCAAGTAATTATGTATGTTTGAGTGGACTCTGTATTGGCATTTCAAAGAGATACAGATTCAGAGTCAATGAATTGTTTTGCTGATGGATGTCAGGGTGATCAGAGCTCTTCTGAAAGGAACCACCTGCTTGTGTCGGACTTAAATGACCAATGTGGGGGTCTCCTGAGCATATCTACTGCTACAGCTACTGCTGCTGTTGCTGCAAGTCTGGATTCCTTTTCACTGCATCTACAGCTCCAGGAATTGTCTTCTTTGTTGATTGTCAGGCTGCTACTTCAGCTTCTCACCAACTGAGTTCTTCAATTGAATTGCTACTGAGCTGCTGAAGCCATAACATGTTTTTGAGTTACAAAACCTGGGGATTAAACACAAAGTAGGCTTAGTGTTGTTTAATTACCTTATTTTCCTTGTTTTTGGAGAGCAGAATGCTTGTATTTGCTGGGTTACTGAACCCCAAAGTCAATTGAGATCTCTAGTCCTCCTCAAATGATGATGACCACCAAACATTTTTCTTGCATTGATTGAAGATAGAAACGAGTGTCATTAAAGAGTAGAACTACATGACAAGATTTTCAAATGTATTGGTGTATAATTTATTATGTCTGCATTAACAAATTATATATAATGATTAATAGAGAAATTGATAGCCAAACCACTTATTTATATCGATTACCGACAACCTCTTTTTTAATTTTCTTACTCATATTCAATGCATTACATTAACCCCTATTTGTAGAAGTTAAAATTAAGATTTTTTACTTTAATCAAGAAAATAACTTTTAATTTTGTTTAAACTCTCAAACAAATCTATTAATTTAGTCTTATCGGATGATTTAACCATCTAAATATTTTTTTTAAATTAAAAAAAAATATTTACTGAATAATATATTAATCAACTTAGATGTTTCTAATAAATGTTTTTATCTTTTAATGACAAATCAAATAAGCAACTATTGCTAAAAAAATGGCTACTGCAAGTGATATACAATCAGACACCCCTTTTTTAATGAAGAATTAATTCCATCAGATCACACTTCAAAACGCTTATTTTGAAACGCATGTTTGCTTTTAACCGGTAAACATCTCTCCCTCTCTTACGCGCACACACGAACGCCCGCACGCGCACACTTCTGCGGGACTGTCTATTTCGAATTGGCATAGTATCGGGGGGGTGTTCACAGGGCGGTGAGCCGATCCTTGTCGTCAGTCTCCGCTGAGATGCTGACAGATCGAGGCCTGCGGTCAACATAGCGGTGTGAGCACCGCCTGTAGGCGCGACGGGTGACGACGGCCGCAACGCCTTCAAGTCACCCCCGGACGCTGCGTGACATTGCAATATAATGTAATCCTCCCTCCGAGCGCGGCGACGAAATCTAACGCTCCTCGTTGCTCGTCCAGCTCCAATCTCCATGGCCGCGGTGCAGACAAGTCATAGTGCTCGCGCCTTGTGATTCCTACAATATATTATTCTTTAGTAACAGTGCGCGTCTTCTCACTTGCTCAGGGGAGTGCAGAGGACAGGAGGTGGTGAAGGCCTGGGGAACTGCGAAGGAGGAGGAGGAAGAAGAAGAAAGAAGAAGCCACTAGGAAGATCGCCGGCTGATCCAATCTTTCCGGTTATTCTCCTTCCAGTTCTTCGTTTTTGTTCAGCATTCTATTGCGAAGCAGGGGAAATGTGCGGCAAAAAACTGAGCTTTTTTCTTCCCCCTTTGAACAATAGATCTATTTTCTGTTGCCTTTGCTCTTCCTACTTCCTGATGTTGGTTTCTTTTGATTTGATCGAAAAAGTTCCTTTTTTTTGTTCTCTGCATCAGATATGTTAGTGGCGGCTTCTATATCCCTTTGTTCATCTCTTCCGAAGCTTTCCAGAAGAGCAAGCAAATGCTGCGTTACATGCTTCTCTATGAACTATGCTCCACATTTGCTCGTTTGTCATGTAATCGCTTCTGATGAGAACTTGAAAGCTTCTCTTTTTTTTTCCCTTTTCCTTCATTTTTTTTGGCTCCGGACGTATTCGTTGGTAATGTAGTGTGAATTTTTCGAAGGTAAAGTTGACATCTTCCTCCTAAAAATACAGCCTTTCTGAGCTGATTCTTTATTTCTACGGATACTTTACTCCGTCGTCGTCATTTGGTGGTCTTGTTAGCGATCTGTTGACTCATTTGATTGATCACTGGCATTTTTCCTTGATTGGGCACTCCAACATCATTATGGGGTCTACGTGACAGATTTACGTCGTTCGTGTTCAAGCTAATCAACAAACAATAAGCTCACCTGATATGTCTTTCTCTTTGGTCGATCTGTTCTTTCCTGCCTGCAGGTCTGGCTTGTGGACAAAGGAGGACAGTCTCAGCGAGAGAAGATGCAGACAACCAAACAAAGGCCTGTCTTTTCTTCTTTCGGGCTTTTGCCATAAAATACTTGCTTCTGTTATCGCATAGTTTAGTGTATGATCGTTTTACTATGACATGGTTGGGTCAAAGGGTATATACTCTGTTCTTTGTCTGGACTATGAACTGGATGTGGTAAGAGGGAGTCTTCCCTTCTTACTGCACGCCCGCGACAAACCTCTTATAAGCATGAATTAGTGGGTCATAGCTGCAATATGATCATGCTATTTTTGTACCTTCTACTGTCTGTTTATTACCTAGATCTGCAGGTATTATGTGGCTTCATTAAACAGCTCTTTACACAGGATTTTTTGTTTGCAAGCTTGAGTAAGAGAATTAATATTTCTGCTTCTTTACTCAAACTTTTAGTTTCAATCATAGAAATTTAGTTATTGTTTATTGGTTGGTGGAATCATAATTATGATTTCACAAAGTCATGCAAGGATATGATGGTTGTGATGCATATGGGGTTTCTTCCTGGATCTCCTTTTATTCCTTCTGGTGAAACTCTTATTAAGTTCTTTTACGAGGATCTATGAACATGGATGCTTCAATTTGCTTGGTGTTACCGTATTGGGTACATATTGAATATACTACTTATGGGGATACCTGTAGATCTTTACTCGAGCATATTTATTTTTGTGAGACTCTTATCGAGTTCTTCTACGAGGGTCTATGAAACATGGATACTTCAATTTGATTGGTGTGATCGTATTGGGTACAAATTGAATACTCTACTTACAGGATACTTCTCAGCTATGCATGGGACACCTCCGCAAGGTGTCTGAGAAGGCCACATTACCTTTAAGATATTATTGGATGGTTCATCAATACTTGTTGGGAGAACTTTGTTCTGATTGGATGCTACTCTTTAAATGAATATATGATTAGATAAATTGCATTTATGTCATTCGTACCAAACATCGGTGATTGATGAAATTAATGGAACGATCTTTAACTTCACCGACCACAAGTTCTTGTTGTCTACACTATATTTTTGGCATACCATGTCACTAAGAATTAGATTTTTGATGATGAATATGTTATGAATGCTACGCGATTCATGGTATATGACTACCTATTCTAACACTAAACAGAAATGCATATCTTTGTTATACGTAACATTGTACGTATTAGATATTTTTTTAATTGCTTTTTCCATGTCAAGTCTTAGTGTCTCAATCCTTATCCACGCTTCATAATTAGTTCTTTTGTATCGGAGAACCACTTACTGCTTTCCAAAGTCTGCTCCTTTGTTTCTTATTGGTGCTCTGCTTTTGGATTAGAGAACTTGTTCACATTTCACCAACCTTTGTTTGTTGATCATTCATTTAGACTATTTATGTGCCATAACTTACCTGGAAACAGTACAAAAAGGGATTATTTAGCTAGTGATCTACCATCATTTTCTGCACTTGTTCTGTCAAACACTGTATGTGCACTGATATCTACAGGCAATTGAGTTCTTTTGCTTGACACAGGAGCGTGTCACTGGAAATTCCTCAAAGAACATCACCAGTCACCCCTAAAACTCGTGCAAGCAAGATTGGAGATAATGGATCCAACTCTTCTACTTCTGCTACATCAACCAGGAACCCCAGTGAAAGGAGTCCTAAGGTGATCGTGCGCCGGTCACCTAGAAGTCCAGTGACCGAGGTATAATATTCATGCATGGTGAAGTCATTCTATTTGTACTCTTCAATGCACGAGTAAACAAGCAAATTGGCTACTAAATTTAAATGTTTAAATGAGGTATCATGTTCGTGCATGGAGGAGTCTTAAAGTCGAAGAGAAATGATTAAACTTGAGATTTATAAAGTTTCTAACATATCTTTGAAGGAACCAATCAGACTATGCATCACATGGCTCAATCTAAATGTAATATCAAGTCAACTTAATAGCGAACTCTCGGATGATAGAAACTCCCACAAGGTGCCCTGGATTCCCTATCAAGTTAGCTCATAAATAGGGTGGCCCAATGCACAAGGCTCCCAACAGAACGCCATTATTCTGTAGCGTAATTGCCAACACATGGATCTAGGACTGACTACCTCAACCTGTTTCAAATGTTAAGGAAATTGAACATCATTAATGTCCGACCCCAAATTTTGAACCATTCTTGACAAAATGGTTTTCTATATTTGTAATGTGCATTTACATTTGCCTTACTTGACATCTTGCCACTTTGTACCAGATGTCCACACCAATCACTGCTTTTCAATAGGATTCTGCAATCTTACTAACAACAAAAAGGCGATGCTTACAATTTAAGATTTCATCACCTTTGCGATTTCGGATATCCGATAAATCTTTTTTTCTTAAAATAAATAGACCAATCACTTTCCAATTTGAAATCTGATGGCCAGCATGTGTACTATCACACACCAAGGTTAGCCAGGTCTAAACATCTTTCCCACAGAGGTCACCATCTTGCTATTATATTATGCTGTTTCTGTTTGTTACAACCATTAAACTAGCTATTATCTTATGAACGAGTTCCAGAAGAGGCATGCTACTAGGTTGTCCGAGTTGGATACTCAGATCTTCCAGCTTCAAGAGGACTTGAAGAAAACAAGAGAACAGCTTAATTCGTCTGAAACATGTAAGAAACGGATGCAGAAGGAAGCAGAAGAGGCCAAGAAGCAGCTTCAGGACATGTCAGCCAAGCTAGATAATTCCCAATGCCAGCTTGTTGAGTTTTCAGCAGCAGAAGAATCTCGCCTGCAGGAATTACGGAAAATCTCTCAGGAGCGTGATCGTGCCTGGCAGTCAGAGCTAGAAGCAATCCAGAAACAACATTCTATTGACTCAGCGGCCTTGAGCTCTGCCATGAATGAGATACAGAGGCTGAAAGTGCAGCTTGAAATGGTTCTCAAATCTGAGGCTGCGTATCTGAAGCAGTCTGAAGTAGCACGCACTGAACTTCAGGATTTGAAGCAAGACATGTCAGAAACACTTTCAACCATTGAAAACCTAAAGGTTCAGCTTAGAAATAGCAAGAAGTCGGAGGCTGAGGTTCATACATTGGTTGATGAGACTCGAGAGCAGCTAGAGATGGCTAAGACCACTATCAAGACTCTACATTCTGAAGGGTTGAAGTTCAAGGAATCCTTCAGCTCCGAGGCTAGAGTAAACTCGCTGGAAGAAGTGAAGAATTTGAACACAAATGATCTTGGTGAGGAAGTTCACTTTGGCAAACTTTCAGAGAAAACCAGGGACAACTCGATGGAATCAGAAGTAAGACAACTAAGGTCTGCGCTAGAAGCTCTTGAAGTCAAGTATCAAGCGGACCAAATCCAAAGCACAATGCAGATCCGGTCTGCTTATGAGTTAATGGAGCGAGTGAAAAGTGAAAGTGGACTCAAAGAAGCTGCACTGGAGCTCCTGTTGAACCATACAAAAGCAGAGATTACAGAACTAAGGGCTAACCTACTCAAGAAGGAAGCAGAACTTCAGCATGTAGCAGACGAAAAAGAACTGAGAACAGACAATGGTGAAGTTCAAAAGGCACAAATGCAATCTGAATTTGAGCTGAAGCTTATTAAGTCAACTAATGAGATAACAGAGTTGAAGGCGAACCTTATGGACAAGGAGACCGAACTGCAGAATATTCTGGAGGAGAATGAGATGCTGAAATCAGAAATGGGAAAGAGAGAGGTGGACAATCGAAAAAGTAACGAAACCGCCATTGCTGAGCTGGAGTTGTCCAAGGCTGCAGAACAGGATGCACTTATTAGGCTTGGATATGTTACTGAAGAAGCTGATAAGAACAGCAGGAAGGCTGCCAGAGTAGCTGAGCAACTTGATGCAGCTCAAGCTGTGAATACAGAGATGGAATCTGAGTTGAAGAGGCTAAGGATACAGTGCGATCAATGGAGGAAGGCAGCTGAAGCAGCTGCGGGGATGCTTAGTTCCGGCCACGAAGATGGACGCATGGGAAGGACTGGTTCACTGGATTCTGACTACAGTTCGATTGCTGGGAAGTTGATGAGCTCACCATTTTCTGATGACCTGGACGAAGAATCACCAAAGAAGAAGAACACTAATATGCTGAGGAAGATTGGTGGCTTGTGGAAAAAAAACCCCAAGTGATATTGGTTACACGGTATGTCGATTCGAGCTTCCTCTTCTCTTTTTTTTTTTTTGTTGTCGTCATCATCCTGGTGGACTAAACAAGCAAATGCTTGCTAGGTCATGATGTAGATGTTCTGCTCTCAAGAATACGGTGGCCTGCGAAAAAAATGCTCAGGGATGCAGCATTACACAAAAGATAGGTATCACGAAAAGCCTAATCTTTGTTTTGTCTTGCAGACTATAGCTTTCTTGATGATACTCGAAGGTTATCTGTAACTTTTAGTCTATCCGGAAGATGCTACTTCTGTGGTGCAGCTTCCAATTTTGTTTTTTGAAAGGACCAGGTTGTATCTTGTCTTAATCCATCATCTATTCAAAAACAGGGTTCAAAACTGATGACCTTTAAGATTATAGTTTGGCAATTTTATATGCATTAGATATAACGAAGCTTTGTCAAATTAATGTGTCCGGATATCTGTCCTCTCTATCCCAATCAGATTAGATATGTCCATGTCAATTAGAGAAATTAGAGAACACTACAAAATTCAAGTTCTTTTCCTGGACTGTGATCTTGAAATTGAAATCTGTCCTTGTGGAACACACAAAAGCCATATTTAAGGAAGACTGCCTCTTATGAATAGCGTTAATGCTTAAACCTTGTCTTCTCCAAAAGAGAGTTCTACTGCTAGGAATTATGCTCTCCGCCATATGATCATGGCCCAATTATCATTCAATATCACTGCAGCAAATATCTTTTTATATTCGGGTTCCGAGTTCCTTATTATTTTTTGTGTAATGAAAAACAAAAGCTTATATTTTCCACCAAGTTATACAACCAAATGCATCTTTTTACAAAGAGAAGCTGGGAATTCAGCCACTTCTTCAGATCATATAGCGGGATTAATCTTTGTGAATGATTCATTTGAGGTAGATAAACTCTTCATATGTGTTCTAGATTGGCACTTGGTGCTGGAGGAATATGTATTATTATTTTTGCTGGTGTATACTTTTTGTGCATGGGGAATTCTCCAGTATGTGAACCACTATCACCAAACAGCACAATCTGTGAACAGTGGGGTGAAAGAATCCTCTCTCTTTCTTCTTTGTGGCACCTGACATTTCCCATGCTGTCTCCTCTCAGGATCAATTGGCACTACTATAATTTGGTAGGCCATATCAGTCAAACTGTTTCCTGTTGGTAGGCATCAAATCTTCATGCAATCCATGTCATATTCCACATCACCAGCTTCTGGTTGAAACCCATCAAGAGAGTGCATGACAAATGGTCTCACAGGATATGCAGTAACATGAAGAGCAGATATGGACTTTGTAGTACCTCACAACAGTAGCACATATGACGGAGTTGTGAAGCTGCGGTCTGTCGGAGAGATTAAAAAAGAGGATTAAAAAAATAATCTTACGATATTAAATATCGAGATAGTCGGATAACAAATATCCGAGTTTAGTTTAAGTTTTTAGATTGAATCAAGGGATGTTCTTCTTATCCTCCATCATTAAGCCACGGAAGGAAGAGTAACTGACGCCTGATCACACTTCCAGCTTTGAAGTTTATAGCTATGTCAGAAACAAAGAACTCCTTTAGCATAATGCCTGTAGATATTAAGTACTACGAGGTCAAGAACTTGGAGCTCTGCTTCTCTCACGCATCATTCGTTCTGATTACTGCCGGGTCAGACTGTGACTGTGTGGGCAAGTGTTTCTTCCAGAGAGTCGGTAGATCAACTAACCTAGCTAAGAAACAAAAAGTAGATTGCAGTGTCAGAAGAATATTGGAGTTCTGAGCCATTCGAGATGGATTTGACTTGCACCTAACCATCAATCACTCTGTCAATGGTTTCCGAAGCTTAGAGATTTAGCCTTACATGGGAACGATAAGTTGACCGAGCGGTTCATGTTAGATCGAAGTCTTTATCAGATTTGAAGGATGGAGATGACTGTCAATGAAGAAGTATTAACCACAAAGGAGTCTACCGATCTCTTGACAAGAAGCTGATGCTAACAAAGTGTTCCCGAGCCTCTCGCAGTAGTTTGCCTACCGATGCAGCTATGATCACTCAGCGACGCAGGTTGTTCTACAGCATTTATTTGCTACCGACAGAGACGATGCTCATGTCCAAATAGGTGCCTCCCAAATGGCGGCGCCGGCGCCGCCGTGCAGGCTGCCGTCATCGAGGGAGAAGGAGTCGTTCAGAGGAGCGGCCGCGAGGGCGTCGACGGCGAGGGGGGCGCCGTCGTGGAGAGTGTGCGACATGCCCATGTAGATGAGGGCCATGAGGTTGGCGTTCTGGGCTTGCACGTTGACGGCCTCCGCCTGCGCCCGGGCCAGCTGCGCTTGGAGCTCGTTCACCTGCCTCTGGAGCTGGAAGATAACTCCGGCGCAGCCGTACACGGGGTCCCTGATCCGGGCATTCGCCTCGTACACCATGCTGCTCACCGCGTCCGCCCGCTGGCTCACCGGAATGTCCTGAGGGTGCAGCGTCCTCACGACGTCAGTAATCTCAGCGTGCAGCGTTGAGATCCGAAGATGCATGTGATCGGCATGACTAAAGCTCATGAGTCGTGCATGCATGGGAGCTAGGCTGATGCGTTACCTGCAGGAGCTTGATGATGTTGCTGGCGCCGAAGACTCGATGGGCGTTGGTGAACTTTTGCGGGTCGGTGGGGGGGAAGTACGGGGCGAGCACGCATTTGTCGACGCACCGGCGGCGGAGGACCTTGCAGGCGGCGCAGGGGCTGAGCACGGCTGCAGCAGGAGGTGAGGAGGAAGGAGAGGGGGAGTAGGAGTAGATGGCGGTCTTGGTAGAGGTGGTGTCGCTGGAGCCCATGGGGAGGGGAGTTCAGGGGCAGAGGGAGGCAGAGAACGAGTGGGGGTTTCTCTGAACGCGGTTGCAGGTGGGGCTGCCGCTCAGGCGACTTAATGGCTGATATATAGAGAGGGTCCGTTTTGTGGCCGTGGTTGACAGCCTGACATCAGCGGTTCAGACTTCGCTGCCGTTTCATTGTTTATACTATATGGGAAAAAGAAAAATAATATATATAGTGTATTCCAGCTTAAATTTCTGTCTGGCATCAGTCATATTATATACACCATGCAAAGGTCGTTAATAATAATAATATTATTATTACTCTTATGATAAAAATATTTGTTAGTAAATTGATATGGAAACCTTCTTCCCTAACGATGGCTCGACACCTGGTAGATAACACACATAGTAATACAATCAACTATCCATGGGAAAAACTCAGGTTAACATTAGTCCAAAAGAAATGTTAAAGAATCTTATCTAAGAATATTTTTTAAAATATTCTTTCTTATCAATCTGTTGTAAAAAGTTATATTATGTGTGATAAAAAATTATATTTTTTACTAAATTTATTTTATCCTCGTCGAAGTTGACATGAACGTACGAGAAATCAAGTCGAAAAACTCATTTAATCTTAACCTTTTGTGTAGGTTCGTCGAGCTACTTTGATGGTTAACTCTTGATCCGAATCGTGTTAAAATGATTCAAATATTATTAATTTTTTTTTATCATAAATAATATCATACATGTATTGATATGAGAATCGAATTCACTCATACACTTATTCTCTCGACACTATAAAAATTCATCTCCTCCTATGGTAACAAGTCCTGCTCGCATCATCTAACTTCAACAATGGAGAAAAAGAAATCAGATCAGCTATTTTCTTTTTTCATCAGATGAATGATCAAAATCTGACCCCAGTTGTTATCATGCTTCAGTGAATATACATGAACATAAATAAAATATATACATACATACATATATATATATATATATATATATATATATATATATATATATATATATATATATATATATATATATATATATATATATATATATATATATATATATATATATATATATATATATATATATATATATATATATATATATATATATATATATATATATATATATATATATATATATATATATATATATATATATATATATATATATATATATATATATATATATATATATATATATATATATAATATATATGAACATAAAAAAAAAATATATATATATACATATATATATATATATATATATATATATATATATATATATATAATACTGCCTCGTGTTTCAAAACATCTCAATGCATCTTTCAAAACGATTGACAATTTCTTTTCCTTGTTAAGCAAAACAAGGACTTTACCAAATACAAAAAAAAGTATGCATCTGGATATGGATCCAAAATAGGGATCACAAGTCACGAATCTCGACGCATGATGTGATGTTTTGTTAGGTTGGCACGGCGTTCGGTCATTCAAACGAACAAATATTCCCATCATCAGAAAGCGGTGGCGGGTTGCTTCCATCGATGTTGGATCCGATGGATCCAACCGCGTCGGTCACATCTAATCCAAGCCATGCGTCGTGGTCACATCTCCAACATGACACGAGCCAATTTGCTGTGGCCAACTACTGCATGGCTACGACTCGCATGAAGCACAAGTGTGTGCGTGGTAGTCAAATTCCGACGGTTGGTTGTATGTACATCACATGTCATCGATCAATGGACGGTGACGTCACCGTCCATAAGAATCGGGGCGGAGAATATGTATTTGGTGATCATGTGCGATGATGGCCACGTGGTCTGATGTGCATCCAGCCACCACCTAATCCAGCATAAGAAGACAGAGAAAAATTGGATCCCTTCCCAAGCTCGAGGACTTCTGCCACTGCAGCTCAAGTTTCAAAGGGTGTGTGGCCTACGTGATCACGTAAGGCTTTTCACGCTTGACTATTTAGCCGAATCTAATAAGAAAATAAAAATATTATATAACTGGTTTTTCATGATCTTATGTCATGAAATAAAATGCTTGATAATGTATGTATCCATCGACACAATCTATTCATTTAGATACGGCCTTTTCGGAATGATGAGATTGTAGGCAACATAACATGTGATCGGAATGGGCATCGGGCTAGCAAGAACACGTTGGACCATTTATCATGCACCAAAGAAGTCATCGATGACATGTTACATGAGGTTTGATCTCTGCCATGTCCTCTAGTGCAACTGTGAATAAAAGAAAACACTTCTGTTTGTCTAATTATTGCCAATTCCAACGTCGAGTTCTTTACATAATTTACGTGTTACTTGCAAATTATAATTTTATGGTGGTCAAATTAAACAAAGAAAAATTAATGTACGTACTGGTCAAATCAATATAAAGAAAAATGGGTTCCAAATCGGAACATGTCTCGTTGATGAGGAGAATCGTACGAATTAATAAAGATCAAATTTGGGGGCAATTGCATTGCAGCATTTGTCCGTCATTCTTTCCCTATTATTATTAAGGGACATGAATGGCATCACACATCACTCGTGGTGGAAGAAGAAGGTTTGCTCGTTGGGCACGCGAAAGCGACGCCGCTTGTGACCGGGTTTGGCTACGCGTAATTGCGTCGACCCGCCCTCGTCACCTCTGCTTCACCGAACCTGTCGGCATGGAGGTGGGGCCTCGCGTTGTTGCCAAGAGTGGTACACACCCGCGCGTGTAGGTTTTGCGTGGAACAATTTTTTTTGACACGTGTGGTCTCGTAATAGATTTTTCTTTTTTTTGTTGACACGTTTACTCAACTAAATTTTAGGTATTAAAATTTTAGTAAGTAATATTAGGACAGCACTTTGAGACAAAGGGGCTTAAAAGTTTCAATGATCTTGAATCAGAAAGAGTCATTGATTAAGCATTTTGTATAGGATAGTCAATTGGCATAATCTTATCCTTAGTTGGTGATGTACATAACTCACCTACCCTTAGAAATATTCAAATAATCATTTGATAAAATTAAAAAATATTAGCTGGTTAGCTCAAAGAGCTTAACTGTACATATTTAAATTGATTTTTTTTTTTTTTGGTCAGGACAGATCTTTTTTAGATGCTACAAATGTTTGAAGCCAATAATTTTTCCCAAGTTCTTGGTTACTAATAGGGGAAATGTTTTCTTCCGATCATACCACACGTCATAACACTGTCAACAGAATTCGATTAATACTCGTATATTGTGGATGTCAGTTTAAAACATCCATCTATGAAATATTTCACTCTTATCCTTTCAAGTCGAGATTAACTACTGTTTACTAAGATTACTCTACCTCTGTCGACTATTGACTTAAGTATCGAAGGGATCAAGTTAGAAAACCCACCCATCCTTGATCTTCATGTAGGTTAGCCTTGGATCACACATCTAATCCACATCAGGCTTCTTATACATGCAACTCTAAATCAAGTTGGACTAATCCAAACATTAGTGATATTATCACTATCAATAGGATTATAAGTAATTTTAAAACTCTTACGATAGTAAATAATTTTTACTTTTTAAAGCCCTTCCAATAATAAATAATTTGTTACTTAATAAACATATTTAATTTCATATATCTGGTAGAGCAAGAAATCTATGGCCAAAGGTAAAATTATATGAGATTCATTTAAGATGAATAATTTTTGATGTTATTATTAGGATGAATTTTCATAAAAAAAACCCCCTATTTTGATAAATTCTCACAAAGGACCCCTTTGTGTGTTAAAATAGATAATTTTACCATTGGCTCTCGCTGTACTCGCCTTCGACTTTACCCTGCACCATCCCCCTTGTGTCGCTTCCATCATCGTCTCGCCTTCCATCTACTTTATATAACTTAACGTTACCTCCACAGACCTTGCTAGCCCTCATCGAACCCACCCTTATCTCGCTCTCGCATAAGGAAGATGACAACGATGAGTCCGAGAAGGCAGCGACAATCCTTGTCATTCTCATTTGCGACCCTTCTGCAAAGAAAGAGGGGGCACGAAGGGCGTCGTTGTCTCTACCAACCCCAGTGGCCCTTGTCAGACTCGTCACCACCTCCGTAGCCACTCCTTCCTCACGTGAGGGTTGAGGTGTAGATGTGAGGGTCCGATGAGGGGGCGGTGACCCTCGTGCCCCCTCCTTCCTTATGCGATGGCCACGGACGACAACGTTGATCGCCTATTAACTGGGTGAAGCGACGAGTCTGACAAGGGCCAAGAGCGAAGCTAAAGGCGATGGTAGGTCCAACAAAATAGACGAGAGGAGAGACAATGACGGAGGCAATGCAGGGATAGTGTAGAGCGAAGGTGTAGGCGGGTTCGACAACAAAATTATCATTTACGAAAAAAAAATGTTCAGTAGAAATCTTTTAAAGTTAGTTAGGGGCACTCTCTGATAAAGAGTTTTTTCAGAAATTCACCCTCATTATAATAATAATAAAAATAACTCATGACTTATAATTTTGCATAGTTGGAACCGTCCTTAGGACAAGGAAAATAATGACTTAATCCATGTATTTGATCTCATTCTTTTTAGTTTTGTGACACGGGCGGGCTTCTCTGTGACCAACCTCCAAACAGCCAACAAGAGGGAGACAGTCCCGAATCTGAAGCGAAACTACAAAATGTAAAAGTATTTTTAATCTCGCTTCACATGGTCGACAACTTCTTGTTGTGGACGCCGTGTGGACCAAACTCATCAACCATACAGAATGATCAAAGCTCGAAGACCTTTTACTCCTATCATTTACTCAAGTCTTAGGGAGGTCATTCGTAGTGGTTCACTTTTCCTATCTACCAATAGTAGCTTCACCCCCCCTAAATTTGAATTTGTGTCACACATTGGACTTCCTCAGCGACTCACTGACGGAAAAGAACTATCGCCACTACCAAGTCAAGTTATAGTACCAACGGTGCCCTGTCGACACCCTCTTTTGGTCACTGACAATGATTACTACCAAGACAATGCGGTCGTATGTCCACCACCTGCACACTGCTGCTACGTGCACTGAGGCCCCCACGCGGCTTCTCCGCACCCTTGTCGATTGTTTCCCACCAAACACCAGTGAAACTTCGCTTCCTCTTCTTCTTCGTCTTCTTCTTCTTCTTCTTCTTCATGCAGACATGGTGGTACAACGGTAGGGCTTGTGGGTTCACCAGTTCCCGAGCTTTCACTGTCACAGCTTGGTGTCAACGGAAGGGAAGGGTGGGAAGGCACTTCTCCACACCCAGCCCCAACTTGGCTGTCATTTCAGGCACTGAGACTCTGCATTGAAAGGGATGAGGCAGTGTGATGAGTTTGTCGTTGGGGGCCCAAACCTATTGTGAGTCAAATATCTTATCCAACTGTAGCTGGACCTTCTTTTTTTCCCCCCTTACTGTATGTATCACAGTGAAGTTTGGTTTCTTAACATTTCTTCTATAAACCCAAATCAAGAACTGCATTTCTTGGTCTTACTAAGGTATTTATGTTGTTAATCTTACATTTATCCTACTTAAAAATAAATAAATAAAACTCATCTAAGCAGCATTGTGTTATGTTAAATGTAGAAATTTCATGCCAATAAAACTATTGGATTTAATTGATCTAATTTCAGATATCAATTGAAATTAAACCAAATTCAATCACTAAACTGGCACTTTCTTGAAATGTTTCTACTCAGAAAACATTGAGGAGATGATGCAACATGACATTGTGCTTATGGCCCAATAACAAGGCTAAGGCTGCTAAGCCAAATTCGCCGAAACAGAGATATATAAGTCCAATATAATCATTCAAACCCAAACCATACGAAAAATGTACAAAACAACGTACATATGCATTGTAGAGAAGAACACAAAGTTTGAGCACATACAGAAATTTCAAACAAGCTATGAAAAGACAATATATGATAACGAATTCTATAAACTACTGAGCCTTCATTGCATTTTCTCACAAAGCATAAATAAAGAGCAACCATACTATAGTTGAGGTGATAAATAGACAACAGTGTTTAACTAGAAATTTTGTAGGGACAGAAGCAGCACTCACAGAGGTGGCTTCATGGTCAGCCGAAATGAGAACTATTATATCAGAAAGCACATCACTTGGCTC
Source organism: Musa itinerans (assembly GCA_001649415.1). Taxonomy (NCBI): domain Eukaryota; kingdom Viridiplantae; phylum Streptophyta; class Magnoliopsida; order Zingiberales; family Musaceae; genus Musa; species Musa itinerans. Next base: position 565,314 of record LVTN01000005.1, read on the forward strand.
TCTGTATCGCCAGCACTGATCCATCTGTAATCGAAGAATGAACGAGATTATAAATCCAAAGTAATTAGTTTTTAACTCCTACTGGAACAAAAATGATTATAGAGCAGACTTGAAGCACCACCTTTGTCAGTGACAGCCTCGGTCCATGCCAAGCTACAAACTGAACTTTGTAGGATAACTTAGAAATGGTTGCTAATTGAATCTCGTGTTACAAAACAGTGGATGAGTGGTTGCTTCAACTCCACAAAAAGACCTGGTTTCATGAAAATGCCTATTTTGCACTCTTACTGGAGGTAGTAGCTGACAGAGGACATATGGAAGTGAACTTACAAAAGTTACATTTCCATTTCTCAGCATCTGAGACAAAACTGGCTTCCCTATCTCCCAACCAAAACTCAAGGCACTTGTGTATCTGTTTCTGAAACCAACCAGCATCATACAGAAAAGAGTCTTCCCCCAGTAATGAATGATCTGATTGCAACTCATATCTGGATAAAGAGAAGATAGATGCATCGGTAAGTTTGCAACTGAGATTCAGATAGACACTACATCCAAGTCAATCTTGTGATAGCTACCTCAGGAGAAGCTGCTCATGAGATGAGGGAAGCATACAAGAAGTGTCTTGAAAATAAGTGAACACATCTTCGAGCATCTGTTAGGTACCAAATAAAAAACATCATATCAAGTTCCCCGAGAAAAAAAGAGAAAGCTATCATCAGACTTTCAAACTGTTATCGATAAAATATTTAAACAGAATAAGCAGGAGACAAAGTAATACACTAATTAACTAGGAAAGTTACATTTTTCATAACCAGAGGCATGTATACCATGCTTGGAATCAGGATAAGAGGATATCACAAGTCTCATTCAGGAAAAGTATATTGCATTGCTATAAATGCTTACTGACTGAAATGGGTATATAGCTGAATAAATGACGCACATATTAGTTAGCTTAAAACATATATAAATAAACAAAAATCACAATAATATTTGCATGTGATAATTGCTCTTCTTAAAACATTGCAAGAAACTAATCATGATTTTAAATCATAAAAAGAAAATTCTACCTTTACATCAAAGCCTAATGATGCAATGTGTTCCTTGACATCTCCAGACAGTATATATAGGCGATTCAGCTTAAAATGATCAAAGAATTCTTCCATGGGGAAGTTAGTGGTAACCAAATTGTCCCAAAGGTATTTATAGCACATCAGCTGAAGCCTACAATCACAAATCAATTAGCACTCAGAAATTTTATTACTCATATAACTGCAAGGAAATGTTATCAGCAGAGATAGTAACTACTTGACATAGTGACTAAAACAGTTTATTCAGTAATTGAAAGATACCGTGCCTATCTAAGAGAAAGCCCATGCATGTTAGCCTCACAATTCCAAAGATCAGAAGATATAGGAGATTCAAATCAATTGGGAAATGTTTTCTTTAAATATCTGTTCTTGGATGGGTGATTGTACAAATTGAGTGGCAGATGGACAGTCAGTCATTAAATTGTGGTCAGTTTCTCCTAAACAAGCAACACCCTTACCCTTCCTTTTTTAACAATTCATAAACAAGAAAGAAAGAGAGAGAGAAGAGAAGAACGTGGTGATACTTTAAACCTCCTAATGCCTCTGGGACTCTGAAAAAGCAATGCTCCATATTCAATCTTAAGGTAAAAGGCCCGGAACGAACTTGTACTTTATGTGAAACTGAAAGCAGAATAGGCTTTTTGATGAGATAATAGTCTAAGCAATAAAAAACATACATGAATGACTAAAGAGACCAAATCAAGTACCATGTGGTAGAACTAATATGGCCAGAAGTCATGAAAGTCACCTAATTTTCACTAATAAAACTACTATAACATTTGTTTTTTCCATGCCAAAATAATTAGCATTGTATGAGTATTATGTGTAATATCTGAAAGACCTCTGTTACTGGCACTAGACATGACAATCAAGCCATAATATTAGTTTACAGATAGTATCATAGTGCAAAATCTTCTATTTAGGTCTCTCCACCAAATTTGTCTCAGTTTGCTGTTTGGCATTCGTTATTGAGATTTGGAAGTCAGCAGGATGTAGAATTTGCTCAAGTCTACTCAACTTAGGAGTTTTACCCTATATTTAACTCCATGATAAAGAAAAAAGGATTGGAGGAGGTTGATGATGATTGCATGATTGCTTAATTATAAAGCAGTTGAAGGTTCTTATCTTGATAAAACCTTATCCTTAATCTACCAACATGGGTCCATTTAGAGAAGTTATAAGTCAGAAATTGTAACATTTGCTGATTAAACATTTGAATCATATGTGTACAGCTAAGAGAGCCTCTGAATCATCTCTACAAAAGAATTGTAACAGGTTCAGATGAACTTGACCAGATAAATTCTCCATTACAAAGTTGTATAATTCAAATACTACCTCTGGATTTGCAAGTCTCCTACCTTTGGAGAGGATGGGGTCCCCAGACAATGTGTCATGGGGAAGTGCCACAACAATCATGAAAAATGAATCCGAAATTGACATTCATCATATGTTATTTCACAAAGAGAAATTATTAGAACCCTTTCAGAAAAGCTGTGATACTACAAATGACACAGGGTTCCTGATACATATGTATAATTATAGCATTGGCAGGTGGAAGTAAGATTATTTGCGAAAGGTCACCTGGCATTTCTCCTTTGTGCTTCCGAAGGCACCGTTGCTTTATAGCGTGTCTTTGTATCCACTAAGAAGGTGCAAACAGTATCTTCATCTCTTGACAATCTAATTTCATCAATCACTCCCACCATCCATGTATCTTCAATAATCCCTACTCTGACATAATATAATGTCAATACCATCCGTCAGCAAATGTGATTACATTCTTAGATTTATAAAACATAAATGGACCCAAAGGCCATGCAAGAGTGACATATATATGCACTTATGTGCTAATAAAGTGGAAAGTTGTGCCATGCCATGATGATCTTAAATTACATCAATGAAAAGCATGCATATCGAAAAGAAAAAAACAAAAAAGAGAAAAGGTTACCAAAATCATGAGAAGACAGACATGATTATCCTGATCTACTCAATGTTACACCACCAAATTAGCTTTAAGAAGAAGGCATAGACATACACAGGAAGCTCACGAGTTAAGCCTTCAAATAATAGTTGGTGCGCTCCCACAATGAAGTTCATCAATTGTATTGCCCAGTATTCTTCGACAGACTCAGTACGAATTTCTACCTTCTCCACAACCTGTTTTCAAGTGAAAGATATTACTATTGCCTACCACCTAAAAAGACAGAAGAAGAATGAGAAAGTGATAGAAAGTTGAATGTTAGATTTATCACCAAATAGGAAATCAATTTACAGAACATAATAGGTATGAGAATAGAAGGGGTGCTATAATATTTTGATTTTTGATAGACCATTTTCCCTCTTGATCAAGATAACCCAAGGAACTTTCTCAGTTTCTCATGTTAAAGGTTGTAGCACATTGGTGTTCCAAGGACTATGAAAATGCATAATCTAATTTCTCAATTTAATTCTGTATGCGTAGGTTATCATCATAAACATGTGTGTGTGGTATGCATATTACGATATACGCCTCTACATCATTGCAACAAGAAATCAGACATGGCTTCTCGAGATTAGCAATCAGCATCATTATACATGATCCACTATATAAAAGGGAGACTAGAAGTTACACAACCATAAATAATTTTGCATCTTAGTCTCCGTTGATTGACTCACCTCCTTTTCGAGTTGGCTATGGCGATCTGAGCCAGCTTTCATAGCTACAGTTCTTTTTGGTTTTCCATGGGTAAGGGCAAACTCCATTTGCTTCTCACACCATTCCTAGCATTGACGGGTCTTCAAATGAGATCATAAAACAACATAAACATATCGGATGAGAGAGACATTAAATCCGTAATCAGCAATGGAATATGGTTTCAGTTTCTCATCTTAGTTGTTAAGACGACACTAAATATCCAATTTTTTCTTAATCCTGCGACCCAAAGTAGCTGAACAACTGCTACAAAAGCCATCTTAAGAAAAGATAGGGGACAAAACAAATCTTTGTCTACAGCATGGATAAAAGCAATAAACTTACCGTGCCGATGATGTCAGTGACCGAAAGGCCCCTCCTAGACCGAAATCGACGAAGAAGGGAGGATCTTGGCGGGACGAAATCCTCGATATTCGGCGTCGTGGCCAAGGATTGAGGCCGGCAGGAGTGAGAGAGGACCGAGGGCAGCGGGGGTAGGAGGGCGAAGCGAGAGGCAGAAGAGCAAGCGGAGGAGAAGAAGGGGGAGGGGGAAGAGGAAAGGACGGAACGGGTAGAGGCGAGGGCAGCTTCGAGGAACGCCATCTCTTCTTCGCTCACGATCTCCACCGGGACGTGCACGTCGTCCTTGGCTGTCGCGGTAACGGCGATACCAGTGACGTTTAAGCTGGGGGAGGATGAACACGACGGAGCTGCGGAAGTGCTCATACCCCCGTCCGGGTAGCGCGGATCCCCGAATTGGTCTGTACACGGAGACGGTTCAGTTCAAATGGGTCGGAGAAGAATAAGCTTATCACGACCGTCGGATCGATACTATCGACGGCGCTCATGTCCATTGTTATAAATAACATCTCTTCAAGATTCGTGATATCATAATGCATCCGTGCTCTCCACGCCAAACCACGACTTGGAGTGCGGGCCGTTCGTTTTGGTTGATCCAGACCGACGGACCCGACGCGGCAATACAATAGCCGTCGGATGGTGGAAGCGGACGGCGGAGAAGGCGCCATACGCAAACCGGGGAGGGGCGGTGGCTCTAAGTAATTGGTGGCCCCCTGGGATTGATCCGACTTGTCAACCGCCTAAAGTTTCTTGACTCAACTCATTCAGAAAACAGAAGCGTACAATCAAAGAAAACATATGATCGACTTGATTCGGACTCGGTTAGACCGGCCAAGATTGGACCCAATCAATCTGAATTGGTTTCAATCGGTCAAGATTAGGTCCTCAGCAGCACCAAATGCAAACAAGTTGTTGGTTCATGGGCTTATCGCCTTGCCCAAAGTTGGCCCGCGACATAAAAGCCCACCGTTCGATGTTGATCGAGAGTCGATCTGGATTTTGAATTTGGCATGACAGGCTTGCAGATCCTTGCAATCGATAGGAGGTTTGATTGGCTCTGACGTGTTCGTAAGGCTAATAATTGTCTTGATAGTGAAGCGAGTAAAAGACAAGCAAAAACATGTGATGTGTTGTTGATGAACATACGTGGGGATCCTTTTTCACTTATGGAGTATTAAATTAGTGCAGAAACGCATGGTTTTTCTTCATTTATATCACGTAACGTTACTACTATTCACAGTTTGTAGTGGATATAAAGTTAAGTGAACCAACGGCTGGCTTTGTGAGGGACAAGTGGTTGACGTGAACGTGCAAACCTACTCGCTGCCCCCACCACCACGCCATCTCCCATTCTTTGCCTCTCCGAGAGACTTACCAACGACCATCCTATACCTTTCTTCTCTCTCCAGGCCCAACCAAAAGGTCGTCGTCACACCACAGTGATCGTGTAAAGAGGTCACCTCCACCCCACTAATCCTTATCATCAACACACCTACTCCGACTCAGCGTCTACATAGAATACTTCGACGCACCTCTCCGATGTGACCCCTCAATCGTCGCTCTCGATCAATCACATCAGCGCAACGCTGATCCTACGGCCAGAACGACCCATCACCGAACGTAGTTGTCCTCGCGTGACCGATGCCGCTCTAGATTGAACGGTTGTTAGCACCGTCATTGGTTGGTGGTAAACGCTGTCTCGTGTTCCATGAACGGTACGCTTCTCAACGGGCCTCCACCGCTCGGAATCCTATTTTTATTCCGCACGTCCTTCCCGTAGCTGCTGCCCCTCCCCTGATCCCAGACACGAGCTACGTGGTTATCGTCTCACAACGCGACACGTACGCCGAGGGAGGTCGAACGCAGCACTCGACGTGCCTCCGCGGGGCGCACGGGATCCGTGAGGAGCCGACCGGCGAAACCGGCAACCGCAGGTGGGCCACCCGCCCGCCCGCCCGGCACATGCCTAAAGCGTAACCGGTACGCGCATGCAGCTGACCGAAGTCCGACGTGGACCAATCTTGACCGTCGGCGTCGGCCCGTTCCACGCGTCGCCGCCGTCCAATTGTTGCCCCCAAGTGGCGGCTCTCATATCTTCCCCTGCCCTTTCTTTCCCACTCCGAGGCAGAAGTGGTGGCGATCGAGGATCAGAGAGAGAGAGGGAAAGACTTAGAGAGGAAGAAGAAGAAGAAGAGGACCGCTTGTCATCAATGGCGGTTGGCGCCCTTGGCCACCGGTATATCGGTGTGGCCCTGAGATGCTCCCCGTAAAATCTTGTCCGTCCATCCGCCGCTTCGCGATCTTGCTTCAAAACCACGCCAATCTTTCACTCCCTGTCTAGTCCCCACGAGTGAGGAAAATTTGGGGGCAGCGGCGATGGCGTCGGCGCGCGGCGGCGGCGGCGGTGGGATGACGTGGCAGGATGAACTGGCCAGCCTGGTGGAGGACACCGGAATCAGGTACGGCGCCGGTGTCGCGGCGGCCGACGAGGAGGAGCGGGACGCGAGGGATCTGGGCGGGAGGATTTTCGAGAAGGGATATTACGGCGTGTACGAGGAGGGGACGGGGGCTGCGGCCGAGGAGAGCTTGAAGGAGCAGTTGACGGGGTTCGTGATGGCCACGGGGGAGATGCTGCGGGAGCTCGGTCATGGGTGCTGGGATATCGCGCAGCAGAGCCTGGAGGGAGTGGAGGAGACCTACGTCGGGAAGAAGGTCAAGGGGCATTGGACTGTGGCGTCGCAGCGGCTTGAGTTCTTGAACGAGTACCTGCCGGAGGATCGGGATCCGGTGCATGCTTGGTCCGTCATCGTCGGGGTCTTTCTTCTCGCTCTTCTCGGTAACAATTTCTAGTGTTCTTGATGATCTTGTATGCATTTTGGCGAGACTGGTTTGGTTTTACTAGGATCTTAAGGAATTATACTAAGAACACCAAGAAACTTCATGCATTCAATTCACAATTTCTTGCTGTGTTAGAAAAAAGGTATTCTAGTATCCATAGAACAAATTCTGCATAAAGGACCATTGCAGATAGTTCACTTTTAGATGTGTACATGGGCATAAGGACTAGAATTTCTCATGTATGTTGAACTTGGTTTTGTTATTTTGTTGGCCAATAATGTTATTTCCTCCCATTTTTCTGATACATATTCGTCTTTTAGTTTGTATTGATGTCTGTCATCTGTAAACTTATTATTGTACAATAGAATTTGAAATTGTTTCTTCCAAGTTTCCCTAACCTGTTACCCTTCTAGACTCTCTCGGAAAGTTTTGGTTAAAGATTGTATTTTTCCCTTATGCTAATTTTTTCACTATTATATCATAATTATCTAACCCAAACCTGGTCAGTCCTGTCCGGATAACTAATCTTTAATTTCATCGGATTATAAAGTTTGTCTTGCTGCGTGACTTTTGCAATCAAAAAATTTGTTTGGTGTTCAATTAGTATCATGTAATTCCTCTTTCTTAAGGCAAGTATCTAATACCTGTATCAAATTTCCATATTTTAATTTTAAAATTGTGTTTGTACCTGTCGTCTCCAACATTCAACAACCTTTCTGTGTATATTGTTTCCTCTTTTATCTTGGTAAAGATTTCAAGGTGGCAACCAGCGCCTGATTTGGCCTACAACCAGCCTCAAGAATTAATACACAACATATACGGACAAGAATGTCGGTTTAAACTCCATGGAATTCTTGTAATTCTTTTTCAAATTGGGTTTGTTTCAAGCTTAAAAGATTAAAAAAAATTACAATTAATTCATTCCATACAATATTTGCTAGTTAGTACAACTCTCATTTCAATGATCATTATGATACTGTCTTTAATAAAACATTATGTGTCATTGACTGACATCATCAGTGAAAATATGTGCATATAAGTTCCATTTGGTCCATTTAATATACAATTTCTTAATTTTTTTTATCCATATAACATGTTTTCTTTATTCTGACCAAAAATCCTGTGCAGTACTAAGTGTAAATAGTGGAAATGAGACTTCTGTTGAACTGCCAAAGAAGATGTATATAAGTCCTCCAAGTGCTAGCCGCATCCAACTTCTAGATGGTAGATATGTGGCGTATCAAGAAAAGGGAGTTCCAGCTGAAAGTGCTAGATTCTGCATGGTTGCGCCGCATTCTTTTCTTTCTTCTCGTTTTGCAGGTGCAACCTGTTCCTCCTTTTTGCTGTTTCATAGATAATGTAATTAACCCTCAAACATGCCTTGTTTTTTAATTTATAAACTAACTTGTCTTTCTATACTTATATAGGAATACCTGGCGTTAAAGAGTCTCTCTTAGAGGAATTTGGTGTTCGATTGGTTACTTATGATCTTCCAGGTTTTGGTGAAAGTGATCCTCATCCCAGTAGGAATCTCAACTCATCAGCTATGGATATGCTTCATTTGGCGAATGCTCTTGGTGTTACAGACAAATTTTGGGTAGTGGGTTATTCTGGTGGTGCCGTGCATGCATGGGCAGCTGTTCGTTATATTCCTGACAGACTAGCAGGTACTTTTTGTTTGTATAGTTCTTGCACAGTTTTTACATTACCCTTTCACATCTGTAGATGCTAAAGGTTTCCAGGGCTGTTACTTCTGTGACTGTGACTGCAAAGCAATATTGAATGTGTCTGATCTAACTTGAGATGTAATGTATAAACAGGTTGTTTCATCTTAGTGCTTCTTAGAGCTGTAGTTAGCTTTTAGTACATAGTCCTAGCTTTCTGCAACTGTAGCAAATACCACAAGTATAACTTGAATTATTTGTTCTTTTGTGATTTGGGATGAATAATGATCCATATATTGGAACTTGTTGTTCCCTTTTTATTAAGACTTGTTGGTCCGGAGGAGTTTTAGATATTGCTCTCTGATATCCTGCAGCTAACAGATCCATTTGGGTAAGTCAATCTCTTGCTTGATGGAAACATAACACCAGTTTAAGTGGATTCATGTTAAATTGCTAGTCATGTCCGTGGAGACTCCTTGATGTCTAATGATGCTCTTTTGCCAACTTCAAATTAATGGCGGAAGGCTTTGGATGATAATGCTATGCGATTACAAATTATTATATGCTGGATGATCAGCAAAAGGTTTGTGAAGAGCTTAAGACCATGGCAGAGAATATTTGGGAATTTCAAACACTAGTTCAATCAAGAATATTCTGTCAACGATCCTTTTTTTCATAATATGTTAGGTCAGATATAGTTAGAGTGGTGGGAATTGTTATTAGTAGCAAGTGCTGGATGAAGCATTGTTTTTATGTTCTATAGATGACTTTGACAAATTGTGAAGTCAGACCTAATTGTAATGGAGGAACAATTTCCATCCCAGCAATTGATTGCAGAGAATCTTGGGAGAGGAATGGTCTTCAGGATGGAACTAAGGTAGTAATACCAAGGGCCAGTGTAAGATTCTATGGCATGTCTGACTGAGACCATTATGAAAACTGTCTTATTGTGACCACTAAACTTAAAAAGGAAATTCTGTTATAAAGCAAAAAAGACAGTTTATAATGTTGGCAGGTATACAGCTCCCAGGATTTTAGATTGAATATTCATATATGCTACTTGCTCATTCCTTTATGCCATGTATGGTACTTGTTCACAGGATTTGAGATTGAATGATCATATATAATCACATAGTTAATTGAAGTCAGAAATCTTAATGATGTAGCATTACCTCCATCCAGAATTTCTTGTTCATTCCTTTAATAATGGATATGTAGTAAGTGTTTGTAAATAATTATGCTATCAAATCACGGAATTGACTTCTTTGTTTGTAGGAATGATCTTTTGGTTTGATATAAAATATCAAAGAAAGAGGAAGCCCCTAATCTGAAAAGATGATGCAATCTTTACTCTGTCTGTTGGTTTACTTCACTCCTTGTCTGTCTCATATTTGTGATTTCAGGCGTGGCATTGTTTGCTCCAATGGCCAATCCATATGACTCCAGCCTGAACAAGGAGGAAGTTCATAAAATTTGGGATAAGTGGACTATGAAAAGGAAGTTAATGTTTGTTTTGGCTCGGAGGATTCCCTCTCTTCTGTCATATTTTTATCACAGAAGTTTTTTGTCTGGAGAATATGGTCAGCCTGAGAAGTGGTTGTCATTGTCACTGGGTAAGAAGGTATGCCTAGTTTTATGTATAGTTTTTCTAAAATTTTTTGCCACTAACTAGCTGTTTTTTCTGAAATTTGATAGAATTTCTGGAAGCTTAATGTTATGATACATCTCATAATTTTCTATTAATTATCTTATCAAATGTTATTTGCAGAAAAAAAATCTTCTTATTTGTCAAGTCAAAAAATCTGATTTTATCATCACAATTTCCATGTCAATATGATCATTTCTGGACTTTTTCAAATGGTGCCTTTATCCTTAGAGACCTCAGCCAGTGTTTTTTTGTTGATCTTTAAATGTTTTTGTATTCGCAACATTCTAGCATGTTTTGAGAATTCTAGTTTCTGTTAGCTTTGCTGTGGGTAGGTGCATAGCATTCCATATTCAACAGCAACAACTACTGCTACAAAAACAAGCCAGAATGTCCCAACTATTCTGTAAACCAATTACCAAATTCCTCAGGGAACTGGTTGTATGATGTGGCAGTTTGGTTTTACAACTACATCACTGATTCATGCTCGGACATTTTGCATCATTTTCGTCATCTCATGTTCCTGTTCTGACTTCTATTGTTTGTCATCTACAATTTAATCAATGAAGTACCTGACGATCTTGTACGAGCTGAATCAAATAGTTAAAATTTTGAATTTGTTGAAGGGGTGCTCACATGCTTTGTTATTTTTTTATCAGTCTTTACCCATTTCTTTCATTTGATATCTATGGTCTGTATTATGCATCTAGGATAAATCTTTATTGGAAGAGCCAACTTTTAGGGAATTCTGGGAGAAGGATGTGAGTGAATCTGTCCGTCAAGGAAATCCCAAAGCATTCATGGAGGAAGCTGTACTTCAAGTATCAAACTGGGGCTTCAGTTTGGCTGATCTACAAGTGCAGAAGCAGCATCAGGGAAAAGGCCTCCTCTCATGGCTCAAGTCACTATATAGTCAGGCTGAACACGAGCGGGCAGGCTTTCCTGGCCCTATACACATCTGGCAGGTCTGTGTTTTCTTCTCTTTTTCACATTAGGAATCAGGTGCATTTGTTAGCTTGCGAGCGATACTTATCCTGCTTAACATCCGACGAACCTTTTTTACTCAACATGAGGTCAATATGCAGTCACGTTCAAAGCTCTTAGAATTTTTTACACAATTTGCATCCAGTCCACTTTCATCATTGCTTGAAAAATTTTCATATTTCTTCATACTTAAAATGGTCATGCTGCATATTTGTCCTCTCCTAAATGTTGGAGTTATAACCAGGGGATGGATGACAATGTGGTGCCACCATCGATGACTGATTTCGCTCGACGGATGATTCCAGGAGCAACATTGCACAGGTTGCTTGGTGAAGGACACTTGTCGTATTTCTGCTTTTGCGATGACTGCCACAGGCAAATATTCTCTGCCCTTTTTGGAACTCCTCAAGGCCCTCTCATGATTGAACCAGAGGTCGATCAATCACTGACCGAAGAATACATCGAAGAAGAAGAAACGACATTGCATAATTCTACCGAACAAGAGTAGAGCATCTCTTCTTTTTTTCTTTACCCCTCTTTTTCCCTTTTTAGCTGGGGGGAGGAGGGGACTTAAATAGGTTTGGGTGGCACAGCAGTGTTCTCTCTCTCTCTAGAACTCCAAGGTAAGGTTACAGTTTCTTATTTTTTTGGGGAGGTATACACGGAGAAGCTGGGCTAATTTTCCTGGGAACAGCAGTCTTCAATTCACTCATTGCAGCATCTGATCCTTGAAGCTTGGCGGTAATCATCTCGTCCAAGGCTCTTAGCTATTTACTTATTTGCGTCGGTTGCAATTGCAATTGCTACACATATACCCTGCATTTCACAATCTGATATATGAAAAAGTATTTTGTGATTGCTGTACCTACTTCATCTTCCACCTACCTTTATGTCTGTCTCGGTGGTGATATTATATCGACAGCTTGTAGTATCAAAAAAATGCTTCGTAAATGGTGGATGAGACCTGTGCTTCCTGCGTGTATACTTATATACAACTCGGGGATGCTTCATTGGTTTTTTTTTATATTAAAAATATAGTGAAGCATCGGAGATAAAAATTGTATATATTCATTCCTTGACGGTTATTGATTTTGGAGATAAATTTGTATAAAATACAGGAATCAAAACTTGGTCCAAAGAGGCTATTGAGCATAAAAACCCTGTATAGTTTTACATGCAAATTTGTTTGTGTACGATGTCAAAGTACTTTAGGTAAGAGGCTTATGCTTGGAGTCTCAAGGGTGTTAAAAGATCATTTTATTATCTAAAAAAATGTGACCGTTTAGGCTTATGCTCGAGCTACGTCGCTATTCGGGTATGGTTGGCTTAAGCTAATCTTATTGAGTATTATGCTCGATTTATCCATTGTAAGATGGGTGGTCGGGGTTGGTTAGCTAAAGGTTGATCGGGCTAAGCTCGCAAGATTTTGTCTCATCCATTGTTAGGTTTGAGATTATTTTTTCTTCGACTTGCTTGACTTAGGCTAATTAGATGTTGGGTGAATTTTCAAATAAGTAAATCTCTTGTATGTTTGTGTTAGTAGCTAAAATGTATATGTATGCTTGGTATGGTGGTAAAGGGATTATCTTTTACACCAAAAGTGGAACACAACATCTTGATCTCAACTTAGCTACGTCAAATAGGGGTTGCTCAACATGAGCCTCGTTGGTTGACATGAGGAGGAGCTCCACCTTGGGCGTGCTTGCATTAACCCAACCTACTAAGATTGAGAGAAAAGCTTTGGATAAGCTATGATAGAGGAGGCACCTCTTGATGAGGTCAGGCCCCATACTTGTTTAAGCTATTAGACCGATATGCGTTTATTAGGCTTCTTCTTATCTATGCACCAACCAACTTGCGTTTAACCATAGTATGTTAGACTGCAGTTAACCAAAGCACCAAAGCATAGTCATCCCCTTATATAGTGTGGCTGACTTAAAGATACAATCATTTTGAAAACATCTTTAGCTATTTTGAAATATCTGATCATCACGAGGGACACAATCGACTTAAGGAATCGATCGTTTTGAGGAAGTAGTCAAGTTAAAGTGAAATGTAGCTTTAGCTATATATTTACAACCCTCATTGAAGTGACTCGACTTCACGAGATGACAAGGGTTTAAGAAGATTGTTCATCTATGTGTCGCTTCTTAATATTGTTCTATTTTTCATCCTAGAAACATAAATGACTTGAAATTGAATGACCAAATTAACATATATTGGTGCAGGTCAACCACGAGTCTCGTTATTGAATCTCATGACATAATCTATTAAAGATTTATTCTTATTTTGTCTAACTGTCATAAATATAGTTGATTTTACCTAAAATATGTAATACTTTTATATGTTCGTCCGTAAAGAGTCAACCTCCTCATAAACTCTAAAATCCTCTAAAGATCTACGAAAAAGAAAACATATAAGTAGAAATGTTAAGCTCGAGATCCCACAAACATATACTTTAATAAACACTTAATAGACAATACAAAATACAAAGATAAACTTCACAATGTTTGAATTATCACTCAACATAAGGTCTAAGATAGTTTGTTGCACCAAAAAATCTCCACGAACAAATGCTTATATGCCACTACCGTGGAACCAAGTGACAAACCAACTTAAAACATTATCTTAAAGACCTATCTAATCATGTGTCACCCAGTTCAGGTGCTAGGATGACTAAATTTTTTAGCCATTGTGCACATGAAAAATATCCTTAATAGTTGCCTAAAGACTTTATTTTTGGATAAATTTATCTTTTCATGATGATCATACAAACTTAAAATGATCACAAAACCCTAATAAAATGGGGTTATCAAATTTTATGTAAACCCGTTACATGCTTCGTAAGAAATAAAAAAAATCAAAGAACATGAATATATATATATATATACCCTTGTCTCGTTCCAACAAGAAACTATATATTTTTCAATAAAACCTCTCCGGTTAAATTGATATGCATGTGTTTGTTTTAGATATCTAAAACTGATAAGAAGTTCAATTTTGTTAGGTGGGTTCCAAATAGAAAACATATATGATGAGACAATTTTATATATTATTTATTTTTTATAATAATTAATTTAATAATAAAATATTCTTGTAGTATAATGTTGATGTGATATATCTGTATGCGACTCTACATGTTAAGTCTCAACTAATTGAAAATATTAATCATATCAATAAAAAAATTAAATCGAGATATTTCACCTTAAATAAGTTATTATCTTTAAAAAATTCACATGCAGAAAAAGTATCAATGATTTCACATTTAAAAAACGTATATCTCAAGTCATACTATGCCTTTCCCACAACCTACCTTAAACCCCTGTTGATAAACTCCTTCACCCAACTATTATTAAAGGAGTTCTCACAATATTTTGTGAGGGCACCCCAACATGCTCGATCGTTACCCTTTTGGAGATTCGACAAACGGAGGATGAGTCGCTGGTGTATTTCATCATCAAGTTTACCAACAAGGCTTGAGGGGTCACCAATGTTTATCCTTTGATCTTCATACATGTGTTCATGATGACGCTCAACTTTTGACTTTTTTAATAATTGATAGAGAGATAATTAGCTAATTACTGTACCTGAGATGCTTCAAAGGATCAATCGCGATAAGACGATAAAAAATTACATAAGTGCCTGAAGTATGAGTGTCCGACCCTTATCTTGACTCTGAGATCATATCAATAAAGAGCCCATAATCATATGAGATTATTTTAGCTAAGAGCCAATTTTATCCTCCTCATCATATCGCACATTGAGATGTTCCTCCATATTAAGTAGAAGGGGATATTACAGGACCCCTACTCAATGAGGTTGATGTCGAAGAGAAAAGATAAATCTAAATTCTACATGTTCTTATAATCTTAAGGAGTAGATCAAGGAACTCATTTGTCGAGAGCATCTCAAGCATTTTATCCGAAGGCAATGAGAGTCATCCCCATGATCAAAAGCCTCAATGAAGAGACAAATCGATATGATGGGCTCAACTTTCGAAAAAAATAATTCATCGAATAAATCAATATGACCATCAAAAGCGTAACTCGGAGAAAAAATAATTCATTGAGTTGTAAAACTTACATGAGAACCACGTTCTCAATCACATTGGATTCTTTATGTAGATAGATATAAATCGAATTGGAATGATTCGATATCACTAATAGACCTTGTGCATCGTGCTTTTAATTTTAATTAGTTATTTATACGAAGATAAGGATATTAATCAAATTGGAACATTCGGTGCGAGGATAGTGACGAGATTCTCGATCTCCAATCAAACGCTCGACAGCGTTCCCTCAGATTGGCCACCCAAATGTCGTCCCGCCGTCCCTCCGTCACATAGTTCACCGGTGGGACCCACCGAGCGTATATGTGGGCTCCTCTTGTGCTCAGGCCGTGACAGTCGTGCGTACTTGCTGGCAGCGTTGCGGCGTGGTGGGGTCCAACTTGGCCTCTTGATTGCGACCGACTGACGCGTACCCGCACCGACTAAGCCCATCTCGTTCGACGATATCGGCCGCACGACCATCATCACGCGCAGGAAAACGCCGATCTCAGCCGTTCGCTTACCACCGTCCGACAAAGTCGGTGACGTCTGACGAGGCAACGCCGTGCGGACTCGTGCTATGTAACAAGCCCGATTTAAATCCTCTGCACACGTCCGCAATAGCGCCCCTCCTCGAGATGGTAGAATGCGACCGAACACAGCGTGGAATGGTGCGATCGCACCTCTCGGCCGTCGAGTTCCCGTGTTCGCGAATCTTGAAGCAGAACGCTTCCCCGAGTTCCTCCTCCAAGGTGACGACGACGACGACAAGAAAAAGCGGTTGCTCTAGTGATTCTTTCCCAGGGGTTTCGTACGATTTATCCTGTTCGATCGATCGATCGATCATCACTTCCGCCGTTCATGGTCAATCCTTTTTGGGTTCCTTCAAAACCCTAGTTGGGATCCGCCGCCAGCGATGTCTGTGTGGCGAGCTAAAGCTTGAATTGGGATCGGAGAATCTATTTTGATTCCTGTCGATTGAGAGAATTTTGATTTGTTTTTTTAATCGGTCTCGAAGATTATCCGATCAAGTGGCACCTAGTTTCTTGCTGGTTTTTCCAGGGGTTGGATTGCTACCTTTGGTGGCGGAATTGGGTCGATGGATTTGGTTGCCAGTTGCAGGGTATTTTTTTTCTCTCTATAAATTGTTGCTCACTTCTGCTTTTAATTGCTTGCTTGATCCATTTGTTTCACCTTCTTGAATTGCTTATGGGGATTAATTGTGACGTTGTATGGAGATGGATTCTTGTAGTGCTTATTTAAGTTGGTTGGGCGACTTTGTGATTGGAAAACGAGGTTGATGGGCAGAATTTCACCCTTGAACTGGGTTTCCTTGCCAAGTATATCGGAGTTTAGTATGCATGGGTCTCTTCTTTGTTTCTTGAATACTTCAGTTTTGAACATAATTTTCTGATCATTAAACGGTGGCTGTTTTATGACTTCGTCTACTTTGTTATCCACCGAAAGCATGATAATAGAGCTTTTATGACTAGGATTAATAGTTGAATATAACAAGATAATGTTGATGCGATAAGGCTAAAATATAGTTCTGTATTGAGTGAATTATTTGTTACATGGTAATGCATGGCTCAGTTTCTAATTGTAAAATTGAAATTGCGTCAAATGAAATAAAATAAATTACAGGTGATAAAATTTCTTGAATATTTTAAATAACTTAGGTGCAAATACAGATGTTATCTCTTCATACATCCAGTAGAATGACAGTATCTGTTCTAGCAAGATCTTCAAATCAGTGAAATATCAGATATATATTATAGTAACTTAAAGAGCTTGACTACTATATTCACTATATTCAATCTCCACAACATACATTGTTTTAACTGAAAATATATTAACCCAACAGCCAAACTACTTTTTTGCTTTTTTTTCCTTGCATGTGTGGATATATTTGGATTACCTTTTACTTCAAATTTATGTTTGTTGCATTATTTGTAACAGAGAGTTCAACCTCTGCTGACATCTCTCTCCCCAGAGGCCACTTTTATGCATCGCTTCATGGTTGTTGTTGATGTTGGGTGTTGTTTAGTTGTTGTGCTATCTGCTTATATGTGTGCATGCATACAGTGATTATTTTGCGAATTAGCCTTTGCCAGTTTAGCAAACTCATGAATAATAAGACCAATGTGATTGTTAAGAATGCTTCCCTTTTGCTCCATTTATTGATGTCTATGTTATTTACATCAGGATAAGTTGACATGCTTTAGAATAAAAGAGCTGAAGGATGTTCTGACTCAGCTAGGTCGATCAAAGCAAGGAAAGAAGCAGGTCAGCTATTGTTATTGTTTAATAAGATTATTAATTGTTTTTTAAAATATATCTAGAGCTAGAAGTTGTGAATGTTATACAAGAAATGCCATGGGACATGGGATAATAAAGTTGAGATAAATAGGGTATTACAATAATCAACACCTGAGCAACTTTCTGTCTTTGTTATGACCAGTAAAATTCTTCATAACAGAACCTGAACTTGCAAGATCCATCCATAAAAATCATTGTAGCTAATGTTTTTTGTTTAGTATATTAGAAGATATTATTTTCTACTACTTCTTCTGTTTTTAGGCTTATATCTTTTTTCTGTTTTCTAGTTTGCATTATTTGCTATCCTGCATAGTTAACTGATTCCAAAGAGAAGTTTAATGCCTTTCTGATTGAGGATACTCAATTAACATTGTTACAGTCTTACAGACAAGTCTCCTGGAATGTCATCAAGTGGGTGGTTTATTCTTGCATGTTCAGCCATATAAGCTTGCAGATTATTATCTATCGCCAGCACTAAGACTCCTTTGTGTTTTGATATTTTTTTATCTATAATTTTCTCAAATTTATTAGTAATTTGATTGTTTGTTGGTGCTATGCAGGACCTTGTGGACAGGATTTTGCAACTGCTTTCAGATGAACAAGGTAGTGACATCACTCTATTTTTGGCAGTTCGAACATAATAGATAATTTGTGATGTTGTCTACATGTCAGATTTCTTGAAATTATCTTCTGATTGTTGTTTAGATTGTCTGATTATTGTTAATCCTTATCCTTAGAGTTGGCTTGTTTGTCCCATGAATTTGCTTTCCTTCTTCAAGGTGAATGGTGTTAAAGCGCCTGTCACTTGAAGTTATGTACTCAGGTCTTTTAAATATTTTGATTTCTTTTAACAACAGAGCGTCCAGTAATCATTGTGTATCTAAGTTGAATGCCACCTTCATCTTTCCGATGTGTACTTGATTGTATATGTATCTATGCATGTTATTTCCAAGGATAGTGATACAGTATTCTTTTGCCAACCAAGCAATATTCTTATCTATTGTCTTTTTTGGCCTTTGGATACCCTCCTTTCCTCTTAAATCTCTCATTTTTCCTTAGATTTTTGTCAAGTGTTAACCTTTCTACAGTTCCCAAGTCACAGGTTTGGGGAAAAAGAAATTCCTTCTGGAAAGATGAAGTGGCTAAAATAATTGATGATGCTTACAGGTGATCATGATTTTGGCCATTATCTATGTCAGTCTTCTGTTTCAAATATTTTATCAAATGTGTCCTATAATAGCATGATCAACTTGCTAATTAAATTATTAGGAGGAAGATTCTAGTTCCTGGTGCCACAGACTTAGCATCCAAGAGTGGTATTGTCACAGATTACAATCAGGTGAAGCCTAAAGAGGAAATTGATGATTATCGTTTGGAAATGAAGGTTCGCTGTCCCTGTGGGAACTCATTTAGTACTGATTCAATTATTCAGGTATATATTCTCCTTTTGGCTTTTCAATGTTCCTAAAGTTAATTTTGACCAGCATCATGTTCTTTGCTTTATATGATACAAAGCATGTATACCATTAAATTTCACTGACACGATTACATCATCATGTTTTAGTATTTTAATGGTTGAATTTATTTTTCATGAGAATTATTTGGATCAACTGAGGTCTGTTCTTCTCTAGAGATGCTGTACATGTTTTTTCTCTGTTAGGTGTATCATGATATCATCTTAAATCTTCTTGGTTCCATAGTCATACTTTTGAAGATTCCGCATCAGTCATGATGGCTCTATTAATTTGGCCATCTTTTGTTACTATGAATAAATTATTGGGGTCTGTATGCTTGTGCTATTTTTTTAAAGTGTGATCTTCGTGCGCTTATTTTGTGTATAAAGGCATCTTCTATATGTTTTTTCTTCATTTTTATTAATAATTGTAGCAGCATATAAAGTTGAGATTTTGAAAAGTATGAAAGCCTTAAAAGAAGCAACCAGAAAATTTCTAGCACAATTTGAAGTGTGCTATTAATTGATTTAAACAATACCTACAGTGTGTTGTCCTTGTGGAGTATTGTTTTGAAATGAGCTTTAATGATTATAACATCATACTTAGGAAATCAGTTTAACTTATGCAAAATACAAAACTAAAACAAACTTCATGTTCTTTCTTAATTATTCATCAAACTAAAGCTTCCTTCTTAGTTTTGTATGCCGTGGGGCCTTATTTATAAATTTTCAATTATGACTGATGTAATGCAATATTACCGCATATTTTTAGAATTCAAGTAGTTTTGAACTATAATTTAGTTGTTGTTGCATTTTTCTCCATAAGCTTAACATAAGGAGAATGCTTAATTTGATGCTTGGACTGTACTGGAGCACATTCCCCATTCCTGGCCTTATTTTGCATATTTTACATCTTTCTCTCACTCATCATTACCATGTGATATACTTCTATTTTTCTGTTTAATACATGTTTTACCCTTTGATGTGCGTTTTTCTTGTGACTGCTACTTATCCAAGCAGCTTTGAACATCTCTGGGGTTCTTAATGTGCTGAGCGGACAAGGCTGGAAAGATCCAACTTTTTTGCTTTTCTACTTCTATAATATCTTCTAAAAGCAATTTTTTACTTAAAAACCAAATTCCTCTTTTCTTGGTATTGGTTGCTCTTGTTGCTTGGCTTGTTCACTCAAATATGTTTTCTTGCTAGCTTTCCTGGTTTTATTTTTATTTTTATCTCCAGTAGATGCAGTTCTTTGCTGGAGTCAACTATTCTTTAGATCTTTTGAATCTTTATTACATGATGAATTTTTGCATTGTTTGACTAATGGCGTTTTCTGATTATAGTGTGAGGATCCTGGGTGTCAAGTGTGGCAGCACATAAGTTGTATAATTATACCCGAGGGAACTCTGGAGGGTCCTTCACCTGAACTTCCAACTCGTTTTTATTGTGAATTATGCAGAATCAATAGGGCTGATCCGTATGTCATGCCTATCCTTGTTTCCCCCCTCATATTGCAAGTACTTTGGTCATAAGAGTTAAATCTTTAATTTTTATTACAATGAATCTTGGCTAATATTGTTTAACAGTTTTTTATCTGTATTGGTACTACCTATGTAGTACTGTCTCGTAAAAGATACTGAACTTTGTTTTAGGTATTTGTGATATTTATGTTTAATTTATATTTTTTATTCTGGTTATGGTATATGCCTCTGATC
This sequence comes from Musa itinerans, assembly GCA_001649415.1. Taxonomy (NCBI): domain Eukaryota; kingdom Viridiplantae; phylum Streptophyta; class Magnoliopsida; order Zingiberales; family Musaceae; genus Musa; species Musa itinerans. The sequence goes on from LVTN01000005.1 coordinate 586,099, forward strand.
AATTTCTGCTAAAAAATTGTAATATTATCTTTCTAGTCAGAATCAGTTTGCACCGCCTTCTATTCTCTAAGATAGTGTCTATCTTCATCTATAACAAGAATGGTTGGTCGCAAGGTTTGACTTACTGGTTTGAACCGGTATATCGATCGGTCGGCAGCACGGTACGTGCTGTTCCATACTAGTATACTGTATGTCGATACGATAGGGTATATCGATGGCACAAAAAAAAAGAAAAAAATAGGTCCGAAAATCCCTGAAAAATAAGAAAAAAGTTAGATTATGGTTTTTTGAGTTAGAAATAAATATAAATTTAGTATAATTTTAGCAAAAATAATCTAAGCTAGGAAAGAATAGTGGCACATATCTTTTTTGGGTTTTGAGGAGAGCAGGTTTATGGTATGTTCCAGATTGTCCTTCCATTGATATTGAATTATTTACTAGTTGAGGGAATGAGAGAATGAGAGAAATATGTGAATAAGAGAATGAAAGAAATGTGAGTGAGAAAGTGATTGAAAGAGTAGATGAGTTAAGGAAAGCGAAAATGAAGAGAATGAGGGGGTTGAAACCCTTTCTACTAGTTCAAACGGTCAAAGAGACCGTTTGTATCAAATCAGTCCTAGCCCTTGATCGGTATCGGTCGAAATATGGTAATGGTCGGATTTCGATTGTTCCAATCGGTACAGACCTGTATCGGGCGATTTGAGGCCATTTAACATAGACCACCTGGTATAGGGTGGTCCGTGTACCGGTCCCCTATCAGATCGATACGTTGGCCTATAACGGGTGGTATATTGCAGCATGGCACACCCTTACTTGGGTGTGTCGTCAGTAAGGTACACAGTATAAGTTGTAATATGTGTTAGTTGTTTGATCTTTTTTTCTTTCTACTGACTCGACATAACTGAGAGGTTGATATAATACTGATGATTCTGTAGATGTGACAGTGTCCAACGTGTGTAAAATCATCTTGAAGAGCTGTAGAGAAGGAGCATACTGTCTTTGGTCACTTTAATATTTTACTTGATAAAAATATCAATTTTATAGGAAAATAAATAGAAAAAGATCATGTTGGCTGGTTGGTGATAAAGAAGGTTTGGCCTCACTATGATGATTTTTAAAGGAAAAAAAAAAGACCACTTCATGAAAGCTAAGGTAGCACTTTCCTGTACTTCAGCTAGCTTTTCCTACAAATTCTATGCCTTATTTCTCTATCCATCATATTTCCTTTTTTTACCTGTCTCAAAAGATAAGCAATTACTTGTTGATATTAGTGCCACTCTTGTGAACTACAGGTTCTGGTTGACAGTGAGGCACCCGTTGCTTCCTGTAAAGTTGACATCTTCTGGAATAATTGGCAATGGGTAAGTGCTCTGTTATTATTCTTCTTTGTACATATATAATCTCATGAACTTGTTAAAAACACCATAAAGGCTTGTAGATTTGGGATAAGGAAAACAATCATATCAAACTTATTGGTTAGCTACTGTCATATGTCCTTGATCAGATGGCAAATCAATGCTTTTCTCCCTAAAAATGGTTCAGATCCACCCACATTACCTTGTTCATTCATTCTTCTATTATTTTGTTTTTATGGTCATAAGCATGTTTGGTCTCCACAACTACTGTCAAATAGAAGTATTTGTATAATTTGTTTTTGGGTGGGAACAAGGCATGTCTTTTTTGCTTTCTTGAATAGGAAAATCAAGATTTAGATGCCCAAAAACTTGTGTTTCCTGAATTGTTAGTTGATTACTAATGATGGATTGTCCTTTTTGCTTTGAAATTCTAAAATATTATGATTTATTTTAGGAGACATCTTTTGTACTCACCTGTGAGTACCATATGTGGATTACAGGAAAAAAAGCAGTCACGTGAAGGACAAAATGTCATTAGCAATCAATTACTATTGAGTATTATATGAGAAAAAGGCTCAAGTTTAATAAATTATGACAATATTGGAACACTTTGGTAGTGTAATTTCTGAATATTTAAGTTGACTGCAGAATTGCAGGTACCATTTATTATTTCTGGCTTTTAAGAATTCGTAGGACCTCTTATATGAAATTTTAATAAACCAAAATGCTCTTTGTAAAGTGGGATTTTGGGTGATTGTCTATCTATTCATGCATTGTTTGATGTGAATTTTATGAACCAAAATGCTCTTTATATTTATTTTATGATTTTGCGTTGTTTGATGTGAATTTTTTATGTGAATTTATAGTACTGATTAGCTTATTTTGCAAAAGTGATGGCCATTTCATGATGCTTGTTGATCATGTGTACATCCTACTTTTAGTGCCTTCCTTTAATTTGTCTCTATTATGTGTTTTCTTGTAATATTTTTCTCTAATTTTGCTTGTAAATCTCCAGCACAAACACATTACAAAATGTGGAAAGGATATTTCAATTGTCAAGAGCAGATAGAGAATTGTTCCAAAGAGATGACTATGATCTCCAGGTTAGCTTATGTCCTTGGTTCTTTTAGAATTATTGGTTTTTTCGAGTTAATAGTCTTTGGAACTTTTGATTCACCAATTAATTTACATAGACTATTGTGGTTAAGCATACCCACATCCAGTAACATCATCTTGCCATTTATACTTGGGATTGATGTGGACTTGTGAGGAGGCTAATGTGTTTGGTGAGGCTTATCTGTCACATTTGGAGTGGACTGCATACGTAATTAGATGGCATATGCATCATGTTTTTTCCATGGAAATCCTCATGTTTATGTGCATATAGCCATCATTTTTTAGTGCAAACAAGTAATTATTCAAAACTTCTGATCTCTCATGAATCTTTGATTATTGCAACATCCCTGAAACAGACATTTTCTCAATATAGCCTTGGGAAATGTGGAACAAGACATTTTAATGATTTGCATAATTGCAAAAGGTAAGAAACAACAACCTGTACCAATGTATCTCATCTATGGGAAGAGGAGCATCACTAAGAACCTCTCTGTTGTATTAACCTAATTTTGTATACTTGCAGAAATTCATCTGTAATTACTAGACCATGACAGTAGCGATTACATGGATTAATGTAATAACACATTATATGCTTTATGGCTCTTTGCATATTTTCATCACTAAATGCATATATAAAGACATGTACCTAGACATAAAACTTGCATGTGGATTTTTGTACCTTATTTGAAATTTCAACTGATTTTTTGTTGTCTTATAATGATCCTGCATCAAGAGAATGTTCTACTGCTCTGAGTTTCAATTCAAAATTGGATTACAGTTTTATGCATTACTTCTCATCATTTTTCAATTTTATATTGCCGCCATCTTAGTGCTGCAGCCACCTCTATTTCTTTCCAATTATCATTGCCATCTTCGCTACTACCATGTCAACAATAATTATCTTTGCTCAACCACATTCATATCCCCCTCCACATATGCTACCATCACATCCCTTGTGACAGTAATTTCCACCATCACCATAATTATGTTCACCACTGCTTCTATTGTTTTCGTCACCTAGGTTTCAAATGCTAATCAGAACGGTATGTAATAATCAATATTTATCGGTTTGTCTAATGATCCGAGTGGATAGCTCGGTGTTGGTTGGTATTTCATTTTATTATTTATTCAGTGACATTTGAAGGTACAGAATGATATGCTTCTTAGTTTGTTGGTACCATACTAGGCTGAATGTCTCAGGACTGAGATTTTAAACCCTGGTCATCCTCGTCACCACCTTCATTCCCTTTGCCATTCAATTGCCACTAGCTTTGAAGATTACCACCAGTATATCAACGACAATCACCTTTGTCACTGCCATGGATGCCAACTCTATTATCACCGCTTACTATGGACAATGATTTTAATGGTGTGTTATATTGCAGGTTTGGTGTCTGCTACTCAAAGATAAGGTTCCATTTAGGATGCAGTGGCCGCAATTTGCAGAGTTGCAAGTTAACGGTATGTAAGTAATCTGCCCTTGCGTCTATTGCAGAACATGACATGATCTTTTTGCTAATTTTTAAAATTGTTTAAACATTCTTGGTCTGTCATTCATCCTAAGCTCTTGTTTTGTCAACCTTAAAGATTGTCATATATGTTTGTAACAGATGGTGACTAATATGGGCAAGTTATATTTGCAGTGCATATCTAATGTGCTTGATCTTTCTGGCTACATATGCTGATGTTTTCACTTTCAACAGGAGTTGCAGTCCAAGTGGTTGCTAGACAAGGGTCACCGTTATTGGGTATAAATGGTCGGGATGATGGTCCAGTGGTCAGTCACATGGTTCCTTGAGGCCCACAGTACTTTTACTGCATGTTATAGAAGCTCATATTTCGATGATTCATCTTAATCTATGGTCACTGCAAATTTATTTCCCTTTTATTCCTAAATATGTATGATATTCTTTCTCATAAGTGAAATCACAAACTGTGAAAACCTGGAGTGCAAAGATGTTAAATAGCCCTTGGTTACCCAAGGCCATGGTCTTCCTTTAAGATCCCGACAATAGTCTATGAATGTTGCCAGTAGCCCCATTGATGATCTTGGTTAAATTATATATTCAAAACCCACCATTATCTTTAAGTAATTTTCAGTATCATGTGCCTTGCTAATGCAGCATATTCAGTCAATTTTAAACTGTCATCTGTGTAAATGCTAATTTTCACAACAGTATGTGTAGACGATATGAGTGTGTAGGCTGTGAGGCTGATTTAGTCCAAGACTGTAGCCCAAGCTTTTGGGAGACCACCACTAACAACAATGGTGGAAAGATGTTATGAACTTCATACAAGAAAACCACATATGGTTTACCAATCAGGACATAGTTCTATTACAGTTTATAAGCATTATTTAACTTCCCGTGCATTTATTTCTTGACATGGATATGCCTTATCATTTGATTGTTTTATTTAGATAACCACATGTACCAAGGAAGGCATTAACAAAATTTGTTTATCATGGCGTGATGCTCGAGTATTCTGTTTTGGAATCAGACTTGCAAAGAGGCAGTCAATACAACAGGTAGTTTATTTAAATTTTACTTTGTGCCCATGAAAGTTTGAAATTTTCTGTTGACTTAGATAATTTGTTTGCATTACATGTGACATTATCATCATTTGCTGTTAATATGAGCTAGTATGTTTGTTTATACTATTTTGCCTTGTTCATATGTTTGTTATTCGATTGATTGTTTCCTTCTAGTTAGACTCAGTATTTTGGACGACAGCTTATCAGCTGATAAAAGGAAACTTGACCTCCTAACCTGGCTTCAATCATGTCATAATGTTGATTAATGAAGTCTCTTCATCTAATGGCACTCATTTTTATAAGATAGTGGATAATGAGTAATCAACATGATAATTATGGTGTATGCCCTAATTAGGGTATTTAAAATAATTTCATGGCAGCTTATCCTGCATTGCACCTATTGATATCGTGTATCCAAGTGCTAGTTGTATCATGATGTTCATTGTTCCAACAGCAACAGCCGTTCTGATAAATAAGCTGTTAAGATGGGATAATATTTTGATCTTTTGAGGTGTCATAAATTTCATCCTCTAGGACTTGTGAGATTCTTTTTCTATTTCTTCTCAAGATCATAAAAACATTTTAAATATCATGAGAAAAATGAAAATACAAAATTTATAAAATTTAATGGAATGAAGAATGATATCAAGTCCAACATAATTAATAAATGAGCATGATGCTTTTGAAATTAACTCATGTTCTCTTTTGGAGCCCGCAACACAATGGGGAAGACTATTTAGTTTGGATTATGTTGTGGGATTAGTTGATTCATTATATTGGGTTGTGGAACATATTGAATTAGTTACTTAGGTTGCTTGCTCCATTGTATAAGATGTTTTGATGTTATTTCTAAAATCGGGTCAATAACAGTGGTGCTAGTAGTAGAAGACCTGAAAGGTCTGGAAGTATTTGTGTTATTGTTTGACTGTTTTTGTTGTTCTGAGTTTCTTTTTTTCCTTTTTAGAGGACTTTAGAGTATTTTATGAATTTTATTTTGTTTTAGTTGATATGGCCCACAAAACATGCAAATCGGGACAAGTAACCCCGATAGCAGTTCTGAGGACTTATTGGCATTGTTGAAATTTGTGTTGGCATGTGCATGCTAGAAAAACAATCAACATAAAAAGGATTAAAAGAGATGGAAGGAAGTATTGAATTTGCATACATGCATGGGCACGGTACATCCCCAACTTGGCATGAGGCTTGTTCATAGAGTTGCAGCCATCCATTAGGTATTGCTTCCTTTTGAACTCATCACACCCAAAAGATGTTGAGTACTTTTCTTCTCAATTTGTACCTTAGGGTTGGGGCTTCACAACGGTTTTCAAGGTGCAGGACTTGGATGTGTGAAATTGTTCTTAAGTGGAATAACTGCTTGATACTATCTTGATTCTTTTCCCTATTGTTTGGGTTGTTTATGGAAATGTTTGCAGGTTTGATAAATGTTGTGTTGGATTTACATCTAAATTATGCCATGTAGCTCCATATCTGTTAGGAGATGGAGAGCTACTGTCTTATAAGCACCAGCAAGCCTCCTCTCCTCAAGGATCCATTTAGGACAAAATCATGCGGGCTATAATTTAAAGCAGATAATACCTTTAGGGCAGCTGGAACTAGCTAGTGACATACATGTTCCATCACACCTTGCATGAAATGATTACTTCTACTAAAGAGTCGTAAGCGGCCCTACAAATAACCATAGACACCATAGACAGTTATCAGGAACCTCCAATTAAACAAATTTATTTCATTGCGATGTGATTCTGTTTGCTTTTAATTTGTGTGAAAAGTCTTGGATAGTTCCCAACATATCAGAAGTGTCAAAATACAATAAATGTCTGGTACTTAGAGATTTTGTTTTTGACTTCAATGTGGATAGTTTTTTCCTATTTGTTTTCCTGATTTTTAATTGATTGTTCCTTGTCTAAGGGACCTATTCTTTAATTCTAGGTTCTTAGTTTAGTGCCCAAGGAAGCAGATGGTGAGTGCTTTGAAGACTCTCTTGCTCGTGTTTGTCGCTGCATTGGTGGTGGAACTGCTACAGAAAATGCTGATAGCGATAGCGATTTAGAAGTGGTAGCTGATTCTGTTACAATCAATCTCCGTTGTCCTGTAAGTGGAAGTATACAGACTAGTGTTCAGAGTGTTATATGTAATGCTGATTGAAGTAGCATTGATGCATCTGTATTATGTTTGATTTCCTACCAAGCTAACGAGTTGAGTTTTATCTAATATCCGTATGGAGCAAAGTTGTGTTTTACAAAAGAATCTTTGGAAGAAAACTATATAGGCCCACTTTATTTTGTACAGCTGGTTTCCCCCAATGATGACCCAAGAAATTTTGCTATTGATGGAGGTTTGTATGATCTGTGATGTTTTAAATAATAACTTGCAGACCAGCTGTCTGCTCCTAAAGACAAACCTTTTGTTATGTTGCCTTTTAATCTCTTTTCCAGTTCAAGAATGATACAAATTTTGTACTCATAAAACTTGATACCTTTTATGTGAATTATTTACTAAAAAATTGTCCCAAGAAGTATATACGATGCTTGGCCTTCATCATGCAATACAAATTGATCGAGGCATCTGAGTTTCAGTGATCTTCTGTGCTCTTGTGTTGTGCTTCTAAAACCAATGTAGATATGATTGACAGGGATTTAAATCTTGGCCACCAGATAGTTAAAGGTATCAGAACATTAGGTGGTACTCAGAAGTACCATCCGGTATCATTGAACTTATTATAAAAAAATGGATGATATTGTACCAATATCGAGTCATGTGCTTTGATACCACTACTTGGTTGAACCCGTAAATACTGATTCGTAATGATTGGTATGGTCGAGATTTGAAACCTTGATGATTATCCTCTTAGTTATCATTCTTATGTTTAAAGAAAAATAATCTGTATCCCTCTGCACTTAAATTACATTGGATAAATTAGTTTATAATAGATATACTGGTAACTGAACTTCTACTGTGTCATGTCACAACCAAGGATTGAATTGTTGCCTGCACAAGGAGTTGACCTAGCTGTGCAGAGTCTTGATGGCTCTTTTATACTACTACTGCATCAGGCTAATTTTTGGCTAGTATTCACCAGCACAGAGGAATGTTAGCTGTATCAGGCCAATTCATATTGTGCTGACAATACTGATTCTCCATTCCGCTAATTTTAAAATTTTGGTCATAAAGTAGTTTTTCTCCCATTTCAATTTGCAGATGAGTGGTTCTCGGATGAGGATAGCTGGCAGGTTTAAATCTTGTGTTCATATGGGGTGTTTCGACCTGGAAACATTTGTGGAACTTAATCAACAATCTCGGAAGGTTGTGATGATACTTTTGAATAGTCTCTTCTTACTTTTTTTTCTCTTTTGCACTAAGAAATTTGTTTGCCTTCATGCAGTGGCAATGTCCTATTTGTCTCAAAAACTATTCCCTTGAAAACATTATCATCGACCCATATTTCAATCGCATCACTTCACTGGTATGTACTTCAGTCAATCATTCTTTTAACTTTCAATTGGTTCAATATTATATGTATATATTGAACAGTTTCCCATTTTTATTTTGGTGATACAGTTGCATAATTGTGGAGATGTAAATGAAATTGATGTAAAACCTGATGGTTCTTGGCGCATTAAGAATGAAGAATTTAGTGATCTTTCTAAGTGGCATCTGCCTGATGGTTCGCTTTGTGCTGATACATGTACAGAGGTGAAGCCTGACCTGGAGAAACTAAAGGAGATTAAGCAGGAAATTACTTCAGAGGTGCATAGAAATTTGAAATTAAAGCAAAACAGACGGGGATTTTGGGAAGTCAGTAAACCTGACGATATGAGGCTTCAAACCTCTCAGAATCATGTCCCCAGTAAGCTTAAAGATCATTGTCAGATCATGCCTATGAACAGTAGTGCAACCTGTAGTTATAGAGGTGTGGAAGACCCAAGTGTCAATCAAGAGGCAGGGCATTTTGGTTCATCTTTGAACAGTATCCATGAGCTAAATTCTCTGGTTTTCAATTTTGATCCAACGTATAATGTTGATAATAGAGTTCAAACTGCAGCATCGAATACACCAGATGTTATTGTCCTCAGTGATTCTGTTGAAGATAATCATACACCACTTTCTCCTGAAAACGCCCATGACACTTGTCTGGCTGGTGGTGGTGAAATCCCTTTTCCTAGCCATCTTGAAGTTTCAGAAAGAATCATTGTAGATGCTGATCTTGAGATGTACAGTGGTTTTTGCCCTGGTTTGTTTGACAATAATACTGATGACTTTGACATTCCAAGCCCTAGCTTCCAACTATTTGGGTCAAATGCTGAAGTGCAAGATCCTTTAGTTGATTCACATACTTCTCTTGACCGTGCACTAACTGATGCCTATGGCTTACCATCCAATGGTGGTTTTGGGGACACTTCAAGAATTCAAGATCTTTCTGCTGGTCATACGAGTATTGAAATACATGAAAGCATGGTTGATAATCCCTTGGCATTTGCTAGTGATGACCCATCTCTTCAAATTTTTCTTCCTACTCGACCAGCTGGAATTCCTCTGCAGGATGAGTTGAATGACCGCAATGAAGTGCCAAATGAGGTCACCTCTGATGATTGGATATCGCTTACCCTTGCTGTTGGTGGAGATGATGGTAAATCTGCCCCTGTTAAGAGACCGAGGTCAGAGCAGCAATTCACACCAAAGGAGAGGATGGAACCATTAGATGAATCTGGTTAGTACCTTCTCGATAAAACGGCCACATTATTTTCTTGGTGCCTGCATCAATCTGTCTAGGACATTAGCTTACTGTGGAAAGAATTTAAACTTTAAATATTTCTCTTACCTAAAGATTTCAGGCATTTCCAAACATGGTCTGATGGTTTAACCACCTAATTTTCATAATGAAGAGCCTTTAGATAAAACAATATTGAAAGAAGAATAATCCGCTTTGATGTAAAATGCCAAGATATTTTACTGTATGTGTTATTCATTTTTAATGAATGGTGAAGTACACATCTTTCATTTTGTATTGCTTTAATGCTCTTGGGGTTTCTACCTTCTCAATGTTAAATAAATGATGATACATGTTTCAGAATCCACTGAATGTACTCGTGGAACCATTTTAGCATTGGCATTTTAAGTTGTTTTGTTGTCTTCTGTACGTGGCTCTGTTTTTGCTGCTCTTCTGCATCACATGTGCTTATATTGTGTCCATTTAGACCAGAAAGGGATCCCCTATTTCTTTCAATTTGCATCCTATACCAGAAGAACACTTGATTTCATGCTCATGCTTGTTTGCACTAATATCTCCATTATATTTCTTTTTTGTCAGTTATGCTTTTTTTTAACAATCTGTCAACGTTATGTAGGTGCCAATTTCTTATTTTATTACTAGTGGGCTGCCACCTTTCTCGTGGCTTTTTCTTTTGAACTCTTACATTTGTGAATGATCTTATAGTTATTTCATTTTTAGTTATGGTTGGTCCTCCCTTCATCTTATTCTGTAGATGAGTTATCAATTGTTTTATGGATTTAGTGAAGTTTGTTTCTCCCCTTGTGATGCAGCTTCTTTACTTTTGAGCATAAATTATAGCAGAGTCGATAAAGTTCATTCAAAGAATCAAAGGTCTGATACTCCATTTTCACATCCCCGACAGCCACGGTCTGCTAGGCCTCGATTGTATCTGCCAACATATACTGACTCTGATTAGTCATCTAATGAAGATTCAGATCATGGTTTTTTTTTTCTGTAGAAAAGGACTAATAGTTGGATCTACACCTTTTTCTGTTGATTGGATGATAGCATTCTTTTTTATACACAAAGCAATTACAGGCAATATTTATTTTGCCATAAGTCAAATTAGTGGTTTGACTTATATGCTGTTCTTGATTCTAAATTTAGTTTATTTTTGTGGTCCTTAATTTTTGGTGTCTATGAAGAAAATGCAGCATAAGCCTTTAGAAATTGGTGGACAGAAAAGCCATGGAATTAGTGGCATGATATGGTTTCCGATGATTGGTGTGTTTGATTCATGTCAGGATTCACCTTCATCAAAGACTTGTATTATTCCAACATTCTCATTGTAATTCTAATTTAATTTTTGAAGTGTGCAAGGTCATGAAGATCATCCCCTTCCCTTGCCTGTAATGATTAGATGGATGACTGCTTCACTCACAACTTGCAGTCCTTTCACATGTATATATGTTGCTTTTATCATATTCCACATGGACTTCTATACATGCTTAACATTGTTGAAATTAGGGCCTTGCTTGCTTTTCACATCTGGGTGTCACTGCCTTAAAGATCTTTTTCGTGAAAGACAGCTGTTTATATACCTTCAGAGGCAGAGGCTTTGGTTTTGAAGGTACTTCTAAACCTGATTAGAAAGAGAAATTTAGTGCTGCACTTATTTTGTCAGTTCCTGAAAGTTTCCAATGAAGCGCCTCCAGAGTTGTTTTCTCTTGCCTGGCATTTGTTTCACTGGATTTTTGCTACAAGTTTATTTCCAATGACTCGTTTTTGTTATATTGTGGCAGAGTGGACTCTCCTTTTGCTGTATCGATTAATTATACATCAAACATGCGCTGTTTACTGTGTAGTTATGAATATCCATGATGACATTTCTTGCAAACATATATAGGGGAAGAATTGGAGTTCAACTACAAAGAGGTTGAACTTTTAATACCCATCATTTTTGTTGCAATTACAGTTAATCTTACTTTTATTCTTGTGGAGACTAATCCGTTCATATGAGCACCCTTGTTATAAAATGTCGAAGAATGATGCTATAGTAATTCGTTATATTCATCTATTCCTTTTTTCTTTTCTTCATCTGTTGCTGAACTTATGTTTTATTTGTTGGATTATGTCACCTTATGTAATATCTTTCTTCTGCTTCTTATTATTTCACGTATATTAAGAGTTGAGAAATCTGAGGCGTGTGTGGTTTACGAATAGATTCTAAGAAAATATAATCTTGTTCTTATACAAGAACCCAAGTAATTGTAGAAACTGTTGTGTTATTGTGATAAATCGTTCTGGTTTTTTGAGATTTTGTTCGCTGATATCCAATGATAAATGTCTCGCTCGGCTCTATACCGCGGTGGGGAGGACGAACCTCCTTCTGCTGCCAACTAGCCTACAGAGCGGCCGTGGCAGCAGCACGGTCGTTGCCGGCCCGGTGGGCTTGCAATCGTTGGATTTCTAACCACCGTGCTTGCTTCGTCCGCAACGAGGAGATCTGCCACAGAGGTACTGACGTTTGTGCGTTTTGATCTCCCCTCATGTTTTCTTTTGAGTTCATTGTTGTCTTGAAACTTTCCTGTTCTTGATCCGATTCTATTGGTAGCTTTGCCTCATGGCGATACTTCAGTAGCTGCCTTGTTATTTTACAAATGTTGTTACCCTGATGTTGTTAACCGTGGAGTCATCACGGCTTGATTTGATCCTGAAGACGCAAGCTCGTCTAGAGAGCCCACAAGAGGTCATGAGAGGAGATCGGAACGAGAAGTGAATCTGGGTGGAACGATCCCAAGGCATTACTTGTTTGCTAAAGGCAAATTTAGTGTTGTCTCTGCACAAGCGATTAATGTCATAGGAATGTTTTTGACCCGATCCCTTCAATGGTAAAGTTAGTTGAGATGTGAAAATAATAAAGATGCCCCCTTCAGGTTTTGGGGTTGGCTTTTATACCCGAGCAGTTAATGGAGTGCGATCGAAAGCTAATCATGGAACTCTTCACATCGTCCAAAGACTCATTTTATGTTAACGGTTGGTGAGTACGTCTCTCTAAGGTGGCATCAAGGAATGATGATTGCGAGAATATTGTTTGTCAATGCTATAGCCTGTTTGGGATAAATAGGGGATGGTCCGCCGTGTCAAGGGTCTGAAAAGAGGGAAAATGGGAATTGGGTCATCTCATCTAAGATTAATGCCCTATGTAGATGGATGTACGAGCTCTTTTGAAATCATGATTGACAGCAATAGGTGACCCAAATAAAAGAAAAAACCAAGAGATGAGTGTCATTATTGGGGATTAATATGCCTTGCAGTTGGCTCATACGATCCTCCCGAAGATTAAGGTGGGCAAAGATCGAAAGATCGTGCCCCCATCGATGACTATAGGGGAGGGGCATCGACCTAAGTGATGGTCCAAGATTGGATGAGTCAACAATGTAATACTTACACCATTACTTCCGTGATCAACATTGGAATGCGTATGTGTGGAAATTGCCGGTCATCGTGAGTCTCATATCGGCAGAACAGCCATTCGCCACCGTTTCATATCTCGGCAGATCAGCCTTCTTCACACTTGTTTCTATCCGAAGCTACGGCATCAGACTCGACGAGACAATGCCAGCTACGGGAGCGTGGTCGGTCCTCCTGTTCATGGCGTGACCTGCGCGGCTGCTGCTCTCAGAATCATCGTAGCACGTGTAGCTGAAGTGTTTGCCCTCCTACTCGAGGCAACACTACAGTCTCCTACTCACCTGCCATTTTCCCCTTCCATCGTGCTGTCACTCGCACACGCACACGCACAAATCAATCAGCCACTCGCCCCTGCTCGCTTGCCCTCCTCCGTTCGGTCAGCTTGAGAAACGAACGATCATAATAATATAACGTTGCAATGTCTAAGGAGAAGACTCGACTCGATGACATGTGACACTGACACTAAGTTTACTGCTTTAGAAGTGTACGGTCACACGTAGCTGCTTGTCTCTTCTCCTCTTTCCATCCCAGAAACTGATGCAAAAGACCCCCGATGACCCTTTCCATCTCTCTCGAAAACGGCACCCATAACAAGTCTCGACGAGATCCAAAATCGAACGCACTACCTCCCATCGATCAATCTCATTGTAATATCTATATGTTATATTCATCGAGTCATAGTAGAAATAGTAAGTAGATCCAAATGACAGCGAGCTGTCAGTGCCACCTGCAGCAAACATCAGATTAATGGCCATGGAGTCGAGGTAGTAGGGGTTTCCTACTCGTGAGAAGGGCCCGAACGACGAGGCCAGCTGCCGCTGGTCCACAGGCAGTTGGTTGCCTCCGGGGCCGCGGCCCTCCGCGCCGGCACTGAATTGCTCCGCGACAGCACCAGCGGCCTCGGCGACTCCGACCCCCCGTCCTCCTCCTCTGTTCCCGTCACCGCCTCCGCTTCCTGCACCAGCTCCTCCCCGCCGCTCGACCTCCGCTCTTCTTGCCGCTGCTGCTGTTGCGCTTTGCCTTGCCTGACATCATCCGACAGCGCCGGATCCGGGAGCGAGGACACCTCGAATCGAGCGATGGAGAGCGAAGAAGCCCGGTTGTGCGGCGCCGATCGGCATCTCATCAGCAGCAGTGCGTTCTTTGGCGGCGTTGCTATCTTTGACGGCACGGAAACCCCGGTATCGTCTTCTTGCGACGCCTCCTTTTGATCCCCGTTCTTGTAATCTATGTCCTCCTCCCGATCCGGTGCCTTTCCGGTTCCGACGAACTCAGGAGGCTGTGGTGGCGGCCAAAAAGGATCCGGCTTTTGCTGCTGGTACCCGCTACTCCCGCCAGATCGGACGCCAGCCCATCGCCACCACAGAGACCGTCGGCCTCCCTCGCCGCTTCCGCCGCCCTTGGGCTTCCTCCGAGCGCCGAACAGGCCGCATAGAAGAAGCTTTTCCAGGCACCGGCGCGGGATAAAAAATGACTTGCTTCTCACCTTCTTAGGCCGAGGCTTCTTCTTCCCCGAGCACTTGTTTCGCATCCTAACCTGGCCAATGCAGGTGACCGTGGGCGAGGAGGGCTCCCCTTCCCCCGACGCAGCCGCAGTAGCCGCCGAGGTCGAACGACCAACGCTCCTGCTCCGAGACACGAACAAGGGGCTGGAACGGGCGGCTGCCGACGAAGCGAGGCGGGCGCGTGTCCGGCTACCCCCGCCAGCCTTGCAGGATAGCAAACGGGCAAAGCCTAGCGGCGACGGGAGCTTCTCCCTACCAGGGCTGGAGGACACCATGACGCCTCCGGGCTTCATCATCTTCCCGGGCTTCGTGGAGGGAGACAGAGACCGTTCCCAACCCACCGTATTGCGTGGACGTGGCATTAGCTTCAAGGTTTGTGCGTCCTCTGCAGCCCCTTCTCTTTGTTTCTCCTTTAATTTATTTATCTTTTACCAATCTCTCTCTCTCTCTCTCTCTCCCGCTGTACGTAAACATACATACACATGAAGAGAGAGAGAGAGAGAGAGAGAGAGAGAGAGTATAAGGGAAGAGATCAGAGTGAGGATGCTCGGGAACGGGTGAATCATCCGAGGATTTTTTTGATGACTATTGACCATATTAATTACCAGTGTCGGTCAGTAAAGCAGACTGACTTTTACGTAACCAGGATCCATATCAGACGGTGGCTGCGCGACCCACGTGTCCTGTAGATCAATTTGATGTCGGTCAAGGAACCATAAAGGCTCCGTATGACCCGACGTAATCTTTTCACGTTGCTTCGTACCCGACACAGATTGGTCCATCCCCACGTGTCGGGGTGTAATAATAGGCACGCTCGCCTCCAAATCCAATTCGGATAATTACTTAAAAGAGTTAGATTGATGCCGTGATAAACTATTAGGGATGATCTGATTTGCATAATGAGAGGAAGAGCTGGTAAAATTAGAAGGATATCAAAATATATTCCAAAATGAATGTTACCTTTATAGTGTTGAGGTTAGAATATTCTCTTGTTGAGTTAGATCGAGCTATAAATAAGTTTATTGATATCGATTTCTTTCGTAGTAGATTTAGGTGGATATAATCTCTGATTTATTTCATAGCATATTTATAAGGATACCAATATTTAGAAAAGATTATAAGTAATTTCACGTGCATTTTAAGCTTTTGGATTCATCCGTTGTGCTTCTACTTGCCCGGATGTGGACCTGATGTATACTAAGATCATACAATTGTCATCTCAGAAGGAAAAGATTTAGAAAAGTAGAATAATATTAAAAAATTAATCGAATGACTTAGAAAATTAGAAGGATATCAATAATATAACCAACTAAATATCCAAAATAAATATTTATTTTATAGGGTTGAAGTCCTAATGGTAAAGTTGTAGGGTAAGAATATTCAAATCTTGATTATTATGAAGGATATTCTCTCATTGAGTTGTTAATAATTTAATTAAGAATTAATTTATTTTTTAGTAGATTTAAGTAGATATAAATATCTAAAAAAGATTATAAATGTAATAGAAAAGGATATTGGCGATAGACTTTGAGGTTAATCGGCTCGATTTGTACTATGAGCCTTTAGCTTCATCCGTTGTGCATCTGTATATTGATCTACACTAAAATCGTAAAATTTCTTAATCCGTGTTCAATGTTGAGTCAATTTGTATTAAGATTAACTCAAGTCAAGCATTAACTGGTGGGTCGGTTGATGCACGAAGGTATTTATTTTTATGTTGATTAGGTTTGTCATGCATCAAGCTTTATTGGAAATGGATATTAGATTAAAATTAATTCAAGTACACACACAATCCAGGTGATTAATCCAAGGCAATAGAAACTGGATATGTTGTCATCGACTTGATTCGAATGCAGTGGGAATGGGACAGGCAAGATCTCCAAGCAAATCTAACAAAAGGCAAGAAAGGGGGGTCCGCGTGGATTTGGCATCCATCTCGCCTCTCGAGTTATTTCATGTGATCACTAGAAACCATGGAGGAGTGATGCTGCAGGGCAAAAAGTGGCTTTTAGAAGAATGGTAGGTACCATGGATCTCTTAGTAACATCTCGTCTCTCTCTCTCTCCATCTTCCTATTTGAACTTTATATCCATGAATGAATGACACTGACCAATCTTGTTGCTCTACTTGTCCTATCCTCTCGGTAACATTTTTGGCCGGTCTTCTAAGCATTGCACAACTACATGGTGGAACCTCTACATTGGAATTCTCGGATTAATCAAAATTCATATTCTTTATATGCAGGGATATCAATTATATTCGTCAAGTGAGTACAAATATTTGTAAAGACCCACCCATGATAAGATAAAGATATAAAAATAAGGATAAAAATAAAATAATATTTTATATTATCCATATACAAATATGAGACTAGAATGAACCAAACTTGATTTATTAATATGTAAGTTGAGATGTTAGAACTAAACAGGACCAAACTTTTGTTATTCAAATTAGGCTCGATGAACCTTAATTAAAAATATTATGATTCAATTAAGAATCATTTGATTTAATTGAATCAAATAAAATATCTCTTTATTCAACAATAATAATTTCTCTCCATGGTCTCATATATTGTGTGCACCTAATTTGTAATCACAAGTGCCATTGTAATATCTATTTGATTTTGTCTTCATTGATCCTCCTCTTTTCTCCATTGATAAATGATAATTCATCCAATGATTGACAATTACGAATGACAAATAATGAATGATGATTCTTTGATATTCTTTTCTCTTTTTTCTCATATTCTCATTGCATAGATCATTCTCGCTCTTCCTAACTTTCCCTTTCATCGCAACACCCTTGCTCCCTCATTATGATTATTATAACCCCTCACCCCCTAATTACAATCGTTCTCGTCTCGTCAGTTATTATAGCCCTCACCCCTTCCCCCTACGTCTTTTTCCAATCCTCTTTCATCTTTCTCTTACCTCTCCCACAAATTATAATATTTTTAATTCTATTTTATATTTAAATATATTTATCATTTATTAATTATATTTGATAATAATTTTATTTAAAAAAATTAAGTATGAGGATATAGTGAATTCACATATTCCTCGCTCTTGCCTTATCTAAATGGGAGATTGGGTGGGGTTGGAGGATGAGATTAGGATGGAGACATCCAAAGTATTCTTCGTCCCGACATCCTTAATTCATGATGTGTGATGTTGGTGATTATCTCCACGCTAACTAGTTCAATTTAATTTAAGTCTAATATATGAAGTAAGATTAGAATACGAAGAAATAAATAAAGAGTCCAACCTTATTAATTATTTTCATGTTTACTTTTTATAATGATTCTACCTTCACTTGCATGTGGTGAAAATATTTTACATAATAAAATATATTTAAACAATTTTCTGCATTAGACATGACGGAAGGTCATCGATTAAAATCTTTTATCTGATAACGATATGATTGTCATGTATCGAGCTCCAGATCAAAATGATATATTGCATTTAAAGCTATATTACCCATGTCACCTAAATTATCTAAGAACTCAAAGAAAATAAGATGGTTTTCCTAAAAATATTATCATTTTAGATTTGTTTTCTAAACAACAACACCCTTTTTGGTTTTTGAAAAGGTTATCGAACAAAGCTCATATTTTACTATTGCTAACGTGTGTTATCAGTCGGATTCATGGCGGATCCGTGTAGAACCTTCCGTCCGATAAATTGGTCTTTAAAACGCGATCCGTGTCCGAAATGTCATGTCGGATGCATGGATCCAGGATTCGGTATCTTATCGGAGAAAGCTTTTTCGGATCCAAAACGAGGATCCATACCCGAGATTTCGGGCTCGGGGGCTTCCAAGGAAAAGATTATCGGATCTGAAGCGGTGACCCGTCGAGGCCTCCTCTCCTCCTCTGCTTCCAATCCCCGCGTCTCCTCGATGAGTTCAATACCTCGATCCCCCGCGTCCCTTTCGCCGCTGCAATGGCGGCCTTCACCGCCGCCACCCCCTCGTCTGTTTCTTTGTTATTCTTTCGGCACGCCGTGTCCGGACCTCAAACGAGGGTTTGTTGTACACCGACGTCGCGCGATCCACCGGACATGGTTTCGATGTCTCTTTATTCGGTTTACCCAAGAACCTGTTTCTTCTCTTCTTTCCCCTCCTTTCGTTACCCCAGAAATTAGCCCTCCCAAGATCAAGAACTCCCCTCCGTTATGTCATATCTGTTCTTTCGTTTTGGAATTGGGGCTAATTTATGTTTTCTTGACATCTTGCCGCAGCTGGCTTCAAAGAATTGGGAACAACAAGGTCTGATGACCTTCCTGCCCTAGTGCATGGCATTAGGAACATCTGTTTGGTTCTATATCTTTCAGATGACTGTTGATGGTGAAGTGGTAATCGATCCCATCATTGTTCTCAGGTAATTCTTCTTTGTCTTATAGTTTCGTTTTATTAATCTTGAAGATTATTCTATGATCATCAAGAAAGAGGACACCTTCGATAATTGGGAGGAATTGCTGGAGATCTTTTTTGTTCTTTAGCTTCGTGCATTGAACTTTTTGAAGACATATCTTAATTCTATCCCACAATGGATGGAATATTCTTTTTGCTAATTTACAATATGATGCCATGATTATGTGTGTGTGTGTGTATATATATATATAGGTGTCACATTTGCTTGTTAATATCATCTAGGATTCATGTAATTACTGAGATTTTCTGGGCTGCTTTCATTTATAATTCCCATGTCATGACAGCATGAGTTCCTTGGTGGTGAAATTTCTTTTGGTTCATATGTGACATTTGTGGTTAATGCTTTTGCTGATTTTGTTGAGAGTTTGGTTTTTAAGTGGTTTGTCAGTATCTTTTTCCGAAAGTCCTTTGTGCTGTACTGGCTAGATGTTCTTTATGAAGATAATAATATGGCAATATTTTCAGAGTTTAGCAAAGATTAGATGCCATAAAGTGGTTTGTCAGTATCTTTCTCCGAAAGCCCTTTGTGCTGTACTGGCTAGATGTTCTTTACGAAGATAATAATATGGCAATCTTTTCAGAGTTTAGCAAAGATTAGATGCCATAACTTCATTAGTATTGTTTCCAGAATTTTGGGATTTTTTTTTTTCTTGGTAGCTATCTGATCTATTGTAAGAGTTATATATGACAATTGACGAATCCACCAGTGCAGCTGTAAGCTTTTTGTGCTATCATTCAAGATCATTGTGCTATCTCACTAAATCAGTTTCACTTAATTTTGACTCTTATTAAGTATAACTGCCACTTTTGTTCTCTGTTGGTGTATGTTGAAGCAACACAAAGAACAAGAATATCGTCTCTTCCGAATTGGGTTTGTTTCTTTTTTGTATAAGTAGTTCATAGCTCTCATGTACTGTTTAAAGCAACTAAGTTGCTTGTTTAGTGGGTAAGGTGGGAATTTGCCTCAAGGTGGTTATATTTGAAGAGGTTTTACTACTTTTCTCAAATTTTAGCTCTTTTCTTCATATTACTACTGTTCTCAGTTTTTTAAGAGGTTGAACAAATGAGGTTAATTTTGTGCTTCCTTGAAGCATTTGGTAGTTTGGATTGAAGTTACAAGGTTCGAGTAACACATCCTTTAGCATGAGTAGCATGACAGGAACTTTGAGCACCATATAATATAAGATCTTGGATGCACATGGGAAGGAATGTTATGCTGGTTTAGTGTTGTCATGGGCACGAACTACAGGAAAATAATATATGGCACAATGCAAAGTGCATATTTAGGTACCTTGCGTAGAGACTGGCTCAGACACATGATGTTTTACTATGACTCATCTAGGTGCACCCTGACAAACTGCTAGTATTTTGTCGAACCAGAGTTGTTACATGCATAGGTTAGGCACAGCTTTGCATGGTGGGCTCGATGACCTGCATGAACCGTGTCCAACAAGGTGGCATGGCTCTGTAAGGTGCAGCTGCGACACTGTAATTCCACAGTTCTAAACCGGGTTGCTCATGGCTAGATGTTCCTGATCTGTTGAATATCTTTTTTGGTTTAAGAAATGATTTTCTTTTGTTTGTTGCACTTTGGATATTAGCTTATGGTTTCTTTAGGGAAATCATTAAATATAAGTTTGTTTTGTTTGAGATTCCTGAGATGCTGTGCTTAACATACGGAATGCCTTCATTTATAATTAAGGATTGATGATCATGTGGTATCCTTAATTCACTGTCTTTTCTCTTACCTAAAGTTTTTAAAACTCTGATAATTCTGAAGAAATTTTCATCAGCCAGATTTAGTTTGAAGCTCTCTTGATGATAAACCTGGGAATAAATTCTATTTGTGTTTCATTCTGGAGATTACTCCCTGATTCATTTTCTGATATAATCACGGATGCTACGAATAATGCACTTTTTAGGCTGAAAAAACCATGAAAACTTTTGCCTTTTGGCTTTTGTGCATATTTCTTGATGTGATTGCTATCAAAGAGTGGAAATTACTGCTCCACTGCCAGCTATTCTTCAAACACAAGAACAGGTTTAAAGAAAACTGCAGCAGAATTAGTCAAGTAAAGCTGCCGATGATACTTGCATGGAGAAGGATATTTTGTCTCAGATGACTAGAACTCATGACAGGTTTAATTTACTTGATATTTCCTACTTATCACATGACTTTTGGATAGGTGAGAACATTGTCTTGGATCACATGCCGATTGTTAAATATCTGAACTGATTAGCCTACTTGTTCACGTTGACCAAAAAAAAAAACACACGCTTTTAGCTGCCTCATTTTGTCTTTGTAGTGCCTTAGCTTTGTGGCATTTCACTAAAGTCAACTACTGCCGGATGGAGATTGGAGATGAATCGGGGATGCCTCGTTTCCTCTATGCTTCATGCGGAGGTTGGTCATTTTGCATCCAAATTGTCGATTATCATTACTCAAAAGATGTAACCCCAGTTTTTTTTGGTCAAGTGCTTTAACTGCCATGGTATGATGGCCAGGTATAAACAATTTGGCCATTTGAAGGCTCGACTTGCTCGACTCACCAGCTCGAGTGGGCCGAGGATTTTAAAGGTCTGCACTGATACTCCCATGTGCATATCACAGACTGCGTCCTGCTCTGTGTAAGTTGTACTAGTAGTAATGCTACCCACATGGCCCAGAGAAATGCATATTACAGTTTGAAGCTCATCAGCGATGTCATGCGGATTCCTACCGATGATCTTTAATACTGGTGGCATGAGCCATTCATTTTTTAGTTAGTGCTAATCCACCTCTCTAGTTCCTAGTGACAGTGATTCTAATCTTTTGGGCAGGCTATGGGCCCGCCCGTACTACTAATACTTCATGGTTGGGTTCACACGGCGGGGTTGGAGCTTTTCTAATACTTCCAAGCGTGGCGGTCCTCCTCTCGTGCTCGGACGGCGGACAATGCGATGGCCCCCACGGGGCGCAGAAAGCAAGACAGTAAAACCCGTGTCCTGACCGCCTGTGCTCCTACCCACATGGAGGAGGATGACCCGACCCGCATGTGCTATTATCTATCGAGCGAAGTTTCTTGTAATTCTCTTGCAGTGGTGGATCGCCCTGACAACTTTCAAGGGGTGACATGGTCGCTCATCCAAACCTGGCCCCACGCAGCATCACACCGTAAACGATTGCGGTGGTGGGAACTCCGTTACGGCTTCGATCGATCAAGCAAGGTCTTCTTTACACACAAAAATTATGATGGTATCCTGCTGCTGACACACACGACGCAAGTCGTGGATTGCACACAAAGAGAGCACACGCCACAGGAAGATCCACCACTGCTATCATTATTATTTATACATGCAAGGAAGATCCACTGCATTATTGGATGGAAAGGCAAAAAGCAGAGGGAGGGGGGATCCGGAGAGGAGGAGCACGCAATGCGTACCATCCACACTACGCCTGCCACTCTCCGGAAAGATTCTCGTCCGTGCCCGCCCACCTTTTCCCTTTGGAAAGTAGATTTTTCTTTCTTTTTCTTCTTCCTTACATATTCATCTCTGATGCTTTTGGTACAATTTGGCAGAGGGGATGAGGCAGTAAACGACGCTACGGACGGAGGAGACACGTATAATAAAGGAGTGCTGAATGACACTCCCAGGCTTTTCCTCCCCGCCTCGAACCGGCCACCGCTTCACGGGTTGAAGCTTGCCGGGAGAGAGAGACGACGGTGGCTACTCCAACCCCATAAACTCGAGTTTTTTGGTCGCCATGGTCAAGTCCTTCCATGTTCTGGGCGGCGACCAACCGTTGGGCGTCCCTGTTGATTGCTAATCTTAGGATTTGTTTATTCCGTCTCGGGTCGCACTCCCCAAGGACGATAGGACGCGCCACATCTCCCCAGCTAAAACTGTGTCCACATGATGCAACACGCAACACGCGACCCCCGGACTTGATTCGCCGCGCACGATCAGCATCGCATGATCTTTTGGATCATTAAATTAGCCATGACCGCCCGCCACCCTCACCCACTCGCCTTCAGCCCAAAGTTTACCGTTGTAAGTGGGACGCTTGTCGTCCCGTGCAGCCACTTGTCCCCATCACCCCCCTCCCCGCCTTGGATTCCACCGCACCCCTTCTTTTCTTCCCCCGACCCCCGCAAAGACTCCCCTCCCACTCCACCTACCTTTCATCCCAAGGATTCCTCAACATAACCCTCGTTGCAAGCCTCTCGAGCTCTCCGGCTCCTTTTTCTTTCCTAGCTCTCGAATGAAGCTATGATACACCAATTCACCAACAATGCCACGGCAACAGCAGCAACAGCGGCAGCGAGTGCTTTCCTTTTGGAGTTGCCGACTGGTTCCTCTTCTTGTGGCGGTGCTTCTCGTGTCTGTGTTGCAGGTGGGTGGCGGCGAGGCGGTGGTCTTCAACTTCCGGACGCTCACACTGGGGAACCTCAAGCTGTTGGGGGACGCGCACCTTAAGAACGGTAGCTTCCGCCTCTCCCGCGACCTCCCCGTCCCCAACTCCGGCGCCGGCCGCGCCCTCTACGCCGAGCCAGTCCGCCTCCGCCACCCTGCCACCCGTGCCCCCCTCCCCTTCTCCACCTTCTTCTCCTTCTCCATCATCAACCTCAATCCCTCCTCCATCGGCGGCGGCCTCGCCTTCCTCCTCGCCCCCGACGACACCTCCATCGGCGACGCCGGCGGCTTCCTCGGCCTCGTGAACGCTACCGCCAGCGCCGCCCCCGGCCGTGCCTCCGTCGTCGCGGTCGAGTTCGACACGCGCATGGACGTCGAGTTCGAGGACATCAACGCTAACCACGTAGGGGTGGACCTCGGCAGCTTGGTCTCGGCGCAAGTCGCCGACCTGGACTCCGCCGGGATTGACCTGAAGAGCGGCGACCTCATCAACGCCTGGATCGAGTACGGCGGCGGCGCCGCAGGGTGGACGCTTGAGGTCTTCGTTTCCTACTCCACCGTTCGCCCCGCCGACCCCGTCCTCTCTTTCCCGGTCGATCTCGGCCGGTACGTCGACGATTTCGCGTTTGTTGGCTTCTCCGGATCCACCCAGGGAAGCACCGAGATCCACAGCGTCGAATGGTGGAGCTTCTCCTCACCTTCTCTCGGCGCCTCCCCACCGTCCACGACAGCGACAGCGCCTCCGCCTCCTGCAACCCTAGTCTTCCCATTCTTTGGCCCGTCGCCGCCTTCCTTGCCCCCTTCCGCCCCTGTCCCTGTAGCCGCCGAAAGCCCCAGCGAAGCAACTGTACGGCCCTCCTCGACCTCGTCCTGCCAGAACAACGGGCTTTGTCGCCAGGGCCCAGCCGCGGTCGCTGGGGTGGCGACGGCCAGCGCCTTCGTCGTCGCGGCAGTTGCCGGCTTGGGCTTCTGGGTCTTCACCCGGAGGACAAAGTCACCCAAGAAATGGGAACACTTGGCGGCGACGTCGGAGATCGTCAACACCCCGAGAGAGTTCAGCTACAGAGAGCTCGTCGTTGCCACTCGAGGCTTCGACTCATCTCGTATCATTGGCCACGGCGCCTTCGGCACCGTCTACAAAGGGATCATCCCGGAGACGGGCGCGATGGTGGCCGTCAAGAGGTGCATCCAGAACGGGAGCGACAGCGGCGGGCAGCAGGCGAGGGCGGAGTTCCTCTCTGAGCTCTCCATCATTGCCGGCCTACGGCACAGGAATTTAGTTCGCCTACAAGGTTGGTGCCACGAGAAGGGGGAGATCCTCTTGATCTACGACTACATGATCCACGGAAGTCTCGACAAGGCTCTGTTCGACCCAAAGGCGCCGCCTTTGGAGTGGCGGCACCGCAAGAAGATACTCGTCGGGGTGGCTTCCGCCCTCGCCTACCTCCACCGCGAGTGCGAGAGCCAGGTGATCCACCGCGACGTCAAGTCGAGCAATGTGATGCTCGACGAGGACTACCACGCCAGGCTCGGAGACTTCGGACTAGCGCGCCAGGTCGAGCACGACAAGTCGCCGGACGCCACCGTCACCGCCGGCACGATGGGTTACCTCGCGCCCGAATACCTGCTCACGGGTCGTGCCACCGAGAAGACCGACGTCTTCAGCTTCGGCGCGGTCGTGCTCGAAGTGGCTTGCGGCCGCCGCCCGATCGACGGCGACGGCGACGACAACCGCATCGCAGGCGGCGCCGGCAGCAGCACCAGGAGGTGCAGCAATCTGGTCGAATGGGTGTGGGGGCTGCATGGGGAAGGAAGGATATTGGACGCGGTGGACCGGCGATTGGACGGGGACTTCGACGAGGGAGAGATGCGGCGATCTCTGCTCGTCGGGCTGGCATGCTCCAGCCCGGACCCGATGACGAGACCGGGGATGCGGAACGTGGTCCAAATGCTGAGCAGCGAAGCCGACCCGCCATTCGTGCCGGTCGCAAAGCCATCAATGAGCTTCAGCACCAATCAACATTTACTGCTCAGTCTACAAGACAGCGTCTCCGACTACAACGCCATGGGACTCAACCTCTCCATGTCATCATCCTCTTCATCCTCTCTAACGAGCACACTACGAGCCTGCGGCGGCGGCGGCGGCGGCGGCGGAGAAGGAACATAAGCCCACCGCGCGGTGGTAATCTCTACGTAATTCACCAAATACAGTGCATATACATGTAATAACTCGATTAGCTTGTGATAATTGTTTCCTGTTACGCATCGATTCTGTTACATTCCATAGAATTCATGGCTGATGTTTTGACTGGATAGGATTAGGCACATCGATCTTTAAACTTGTGGTGTAGGGTTGAAGACAGTGACTCTTCGACCAGTGAATTAGATATATATTGGGCACAGCGACGAGGTCGGCAGAGAAGAAACGTGCGTGAAGGACAGCGACGGGAAGTGAGAGCTGAGTGGTATTTGGTAGCAACCAGCAAGGAAGGAGACAGTCTGTCCTTGGGAGTTGCCTCCGTTCTAATTCGTTTGTTATAGTATCTTCATTGGTTTATGTTAACATCATATTTGTCCGAATTGGATATTGATTCAGAGTCTAAGATTCTTCTTCCACATCGGTTTCGGTTCGATACCAAATTCATCCGACTCCGATAACGAAGAACCTTGCGACATTGTATCGAGACGTTCTCGATAATTCTTCTAATGTGTTTAAGGATTCAGTGTCGAAAGGATAATTCTGAAGTTTTTTTAGAGTGAGCTCCTAGTACATTACTCCAACGATCAATACGGATTATAAAGAAAGTGGTGTGTTTCTCATTGACCTCAAATAAACATTGGTCAGTGTGGTGCTTGGGTATTAGTCATATAGTATAATGATATCGATTATATGGGATATTGAAATGTCGATCATGTAGTGTTGAGGTATTGATTGTACGACATAGTAATATCGATTATGTGAGATATTTAGATGTCGATGTTATTATCCCTAAGTCAGTCACGTGACACATGAGATATTGTCTATGTTATTATTAACGGTCAATACGAATTATAAAGAAAGTGGTGTGCTTCTCATTGACTCAATTACAATCATGGTGTACTAAACCCAAAATATGAAAATGTCTAGTCGACTTGGTCTCGAGCTATCAAACATGTGACCTTGAAACATTGATCGTGTGGTGCTTAGGTATTAGTCATATAGTATAATGATATCGATTATATGGGATATTGAAATGTCAATCATGTAGTGTTGAGGTATTGGTTGTACGACATAGTGATATCGATTATGTGAGGTATTTAGGTGTCGATCATATAGTTTTAAGAAATCGTGACACATGAGATATTGTCTATGTTATTATTCCTATATTAGGAATGAGTGAAGCAAAAAAAACTTACACATGAGATAAGTGATTTAAGTTCGAATTTATCTATAAATAAATATAAAACACCACAACAGTCTATCTTGTTTGATGTATATTTCTAAAAGGATAATCATCGAAAAATATTGACAAAGGCTAATCATCGAAAAATATCGACGTGTATTTCTTAATTCGATAGGAGGGGGTGATGCGACAAATGAACCAATTGAAGTATAATAAAGTTTGCCATTTTCATAATTCTCATCTCAATTCTTTATTTGAGGTCAGTTTGTGTCAAGTTCTTCAAGTCGGGACTGTCGGTGAGCCCCTCTCTCTCTCTAAAAAGACATTTACGTGACGTTTAGGTGCAAACAAGAGAACAAACAGGATGGGCAAATGCCCTAAGCATGATTGGAGAATTGGAATGCCCGTAGTGAAAATGACCAACCATAAGCTATATAGAAATGATGGTGACCAGTTTGCATTTATTTCCGTGTAATATGTTGTGTGTTCCATTTTTTGTCTTCTTCTATCTTTCATTCATCCCTTTGGCTGCTTTCCATCTGCTTTTCTTTTCTTTTTCTTCTGCTTGTTTTCTCTCTCTTTCTCTCTCTCTCTCTTATATGTGTGGTTGATAAATTGATGGTGTTGAAGGTATGCCATAAACATAAAATTTATAGAGAAAGTAGGAAAAAACCATGCAATGCACATGCCATAATGGAAATGGTTACAAGTAATATAATTAATTAAAGTTCTATAAATTATGTTGATAAAAATATTAATTTAAATTTCAAAAGTAATTATTGAACTATAGCACATAAGAATGACAGTGGGTGAAATCTTTGCCGCCTCACAATGGGTATTACATCTTTGTTAAATCTCTTTGAAGTTCTTAAGCTTAAGCTAAAATTCAACCATTATTATTATTTAATGTAAGATTAAATCTTAGTAGGATGATAGTAATTGTTACGGTCCAATTCGAATTTAATAGTGTGATTGACCGGTTCAAAATATCTAAACTCAAATGAACTTATATAGTTATTATAAGTTAGTCTATATTTTTTTATATCTTATGTGAGATTAAACCTAAATATCACAAGAAAATAATAATATTTTTTTATCTTTTTTTAATGGGTATATGATTTAAATATAATATTTATTGATAAGGAGTATACCGTCAATCAATCGTCATCTGACACGTGATCATCATGTGATATTCAGGGTGGAAGGAGAAGACGAAGGCCATCCTTTACTCGTCTACCCACATAGGCAATGGTCCAAAGCAAATAACTATGAGTTGCCACTACCACCACTCCCTTCTCCCACTTGTTACCTGCATGTATAAGAGGCCATGGGGAGGCCGTTATAAGTTGCCTTTCTACGTAATATTTCATCGAATATTTAGCTCATTTACGATAAGATATGAAAGCTATCAATCAATTGACACGTGATCATAATGTGATATTCAGGACGGAAGGAGAAGACGAAGGCCATCATTTACTCGTCTACCCACATAGGCAATGGTCCAAAGCAAATAACTATGAGTTGCCACTACCACCACCCCTTTCTCCCACTTGTTACGTGCATGGATAAGAGGCCACGGGGAGATGGTTATAAGTTGCCTTTCTACATAATATTTCATGGAATATTTAGTTCATTTATGATAAGATATGAAAGCTCATTTTCAACATAATGAAAATGGGATCACCTTTTTTACCACTTACATCCACACTTATATATCTCTGGTTATTAATTTAAGTGTTAAATTGATCGGATTACTAATTCGTGCATGTGGTACCTTGAAAACTCGATGTTTCCACATCGGAGGCATCTTAGATAATCATGCGTATACAAGTTCGGATTACGTTGGGTTGATCATACGTCAACGACTTCTTTCCTCAATATTTTTAGTAATAGGAGGGCCTGATATTGTAGGAATGTCCGCTTGCCAACCCTCTCAATGAATGCTCAAATAAGAAGGCTTTGCCTCTAGCCCATAGTACTTTCACCTAAGGAGGGCAATAGTTACCTTTTCACACATGGATGCATCCACCTCCAAGGACTATCATAAAGGCCGAAGCATTAACATATATTATCTCGGAACTAACTCCTTTGCTTGAGGTTGACAAGCACACTTCACTCGCATGGATGCTTCGTTTGAAAAGTCCAAATAAATAAATGTATGAGCAAGTTCTTTGGTTCGAGTTTAAAATCTCCAGTAATGAAGCTGAGTATGAGACACTTCTCTTAGGGCTTCAACTTGTTTAGGAGCTTCAAGTCTAGGGCCTGATAGTGTTCAACGATTCACAGCTAGTCGTGAATCAAGTAAAAAGGAACTACGAGACTTGAGATGCAACCATGGCAAAGCACCTTCACTGAACTATAGAAATTATCCAACAGCTTCTCGCAACTCAATGATAAGGAGTAGATCATCATATAATTGTCATTCGACACATGATCGTCATGTGGTGTCAATGGTAGAATGAGAAGACTGAGGCCACCATCCACACGTCTGCGAATGTTGACAAGGGTTCAAGATAGGTGATTATGGGTTGCTTGCCTAAGCCCCCTCCCTTTTATCGCCCGCATGGACAAGAAACCAATGGGATGCCATTGGAGGTAGTTAGAGGTTACCTCCCAATATTATATCTTATGAAATATTTAGCTTATTTACGATCAGATATAAAAGCTCATCTTCAACATAATGAAAATGATATCAATTTTTTCACCACTCGCTTCCACATATATCTCGGGTTACTAACTTGGACGTCGAAGGGATTGAGTTAGAAACCTTGGTATTTGTATATGTGACAACTCGAGAGCTTGATGTTATTATCTCCAAAGCACCTCGAATAATTTTACGCATAATACATATTTTTAATGATGAGATATTTTGGCGTGTTTGGGCTATAAGTATGATTACATCAAACGATATATCTCGGGTTACTAATTTGGGCGTCGAAAAGATTAAGTTAGAAACCTTGATATTTGTATATGTGGCAACTCATGTTATTATCTCAAAAGCACCTCGAATAATTTTACGTATAATACGTATCATTATTCACTATGACGTTAATAATTTCTTTATTCCCTATTTATACAACATATTATCTTTAATGATATATAATGATGAGATATTTTGGCTTGTTTGGGCTATAAGTATGATTACATCAAACGGTCTGCATCGGTCGATCTCCTTTCACACTCTTATGCATCGCCGTTCGATATAATTACTCCACTAGCCCCAAACCCCACGGTAAAGAAAGCCGGCGGAACAGTCGACATCCCATGGTGTCGCCATCCTTCTCAACCACGCGCCTAGCCGACGACTGCCCTCAGCCGCCACTTCTCCGCCCGAGCCATAGATCCACGCGGCCGCTCGCCGGCTCTCACCTGCGACCCCCGCGGCAACCGGACCCTCAGCACGGAGGCCATCCTCGCCGTAAAGGCCTTGAAGCGCGACGCAGCCTCCGGCAATGAGCCCAGCATCGTCTCGGAGGATACCAAGGGAATTTCTCGGTTCGTTAGGCCTTTCATGGTGGCGGAAAAGGGAGTTCTTGTTTGAGTTTCTAATGTGCGGGTTGAAGAGATTGGGAGAGGAGGATGCTGCTAATGAGGTGGAGAATGATTTCGAGGTCTGGTATGAATGCGGGAGCTTGCCGGCGCAGCCGCTACCTGTTTGATGAAATGCTTGAAATAACATACTTGGTTAGTCTCTTTCTTCGATCCTACTACGCATTATAGAGTTGTAGTCTTTGTTCAATTCATTCATCCGATATTGGTTGTATTGGCCAAAGCCGAAGTTGGTTGAATAGAGACTGAAACATGATAGAATTTTCAATGGTTAACTAATTATATATTTTAAAAAAAGAAGTAGATATAATTAAGGCTTATAACATGGTAAATGATGATTGAGAACATGATATTGCTAGATTTAAGACTCATAATTAAAGGGAAAGAAGTGGTGCTGTTGGAAGATTGTTCCTTTGCGATCTGGGTGACTTGGTTGGCTAGATGTTAACGTAGATCTGACCAAGCCAAAAGTTCCCACAGGTTAGTTTCACTCATCTGCCCTAATACTTCAGAAAACTGCAATTGTTGGCTTTTTAACTGACCATTTGAACAGGCTTTGAGACAGAAGCAGTGTTATATTTCTAAAGCTTGTTTTAAAGTATATATGATTTTTTTATAAAGCAATTCGATCTTTATATTGTTATTTCAGGTGTTTGTGCATGCGAAGTATTAAGTCATCTTGCATGGCATGGTGAAATGTCTTGGAAATTCACAACTTAGTAGATTCAACCCTACGATGAAGTGAATCATGGAGCTCCAGGTTTTTCTCATGCTATGATCTTGTAATTTGTTTCAGTTTTCTTGCTGTATATGCCCGCTCCACAGTTCCAATATTTCAACATCAACAAGCATGTGGGTTTCCAGAGGCTAGTTTAGTCTTTTTCCTATTATGTTCATGCAATAGCCTGTTTTTCTGATGTTTATTACTGTATTTTTATGAGATTTTTTAATTTAAATATGTATTGATTGCCTTTGTTTATTCCGTGATAGCTTCATACTTTTTCCTTGCAATTCTTCTAGTTGTGAGATGACTTGATGTTACCAGCTCTATTATATCTTTGTTGGAGCTGAATACTCTGGATAAGACATATGCATCACCTGATTTACCATCCTTTCACATACCAACAAAAGCCTCGATTTGGTTCTAGCAAATATTTGATAAATTTTCTTCTTAGTGAAACGAAAAGAGATTCTAGGAGAGCATAATATATTGGTCTCAGTGGCCATGTTTATCATAGCTCTAAAGAGATGTCAGTTGTCATGCTAAACCTGCTTTAGACCTTCTGGCTCATCTCTAGTGTCACTCTTTCTTTTTGGCTTTTTAATGATACTGTGGACCTGTGTCAACTTTGTGAGGCTTAATCAACCATCAGGTGAAGTAACAAATGAACCTCTTTTTGCTAGACTGGATTTTTTTTTTTTGTCTTTCTGGTTTTGGAGGAATAATCCTTCTGTATTTGACAGATAGCACCCACTCGATGCATTTAATGACACTTCTTTCTTGTATGTTTCCTATAATGGGGTTGCTCTTGAACTCCTGACATCTCCTTATACATTTTTCTCCTTTTTCCCTATATTTGTATTCTTCATGTTTCATCTCTCTGTAAACTTTGGTAGCAAAGACATGATTAGAATTTTATTAGGTTTATTCTCTGTCTTTGTCTATATCAGAGACTGATGCTTCAGCTAACCTACCTACTCTTTGGTTGGGGTTGGGTCTGGACTTGTGATGGTCATAATCGATCCTTTATACTTGAGAGCATGATGTTCAATATAGTGGAATTGCTGTTCATTTGACTGCTAGTTAGCTAGTGATGTATGGAATCCACTACAAGGCTGTTGTTTTACATCCAAGGTAACCTAACCAATAATATCCTACTCTCTCGATTCAGATGGTTTGACTTCCTTTCACTCGAACCCAATTCACTTAGCTTTCCTGAACTTGGTTGAGCTATCAACATCCTTCCTTTCCATTTGACATGGAAAGTTAGGTTTGTTATTGTAATGAAGTTTTATTGGGCTTCATCATGTCCTAATTTGGTGGAAGGATTGTACCTTTTCTTTAAAATATGCAACATTTATATATATTATAAAGAATAAGTGATGATGACATGATTTAAGTTCAGCATGCGATGAGTCAAAAGTTTTTTTGTCAAGAATTTGATATCAGGACCTTTTAGTGATCTACTAAGCTAGCTAATATCTTCAGGGCATGGTACTCTATATCCTGTATTGTTATCTTGTGGATTAGGTTTACTGTTTTGATACTATCTTATTTACTGTTAGTTCCTAACATAATCATTTTATATCACTACAGATGGTGAGGATGATGATCACGAAGACATTGACTTGATTAGGCCTTCCACATTGTTGATGGCAGCTCTCTTTCACATTTGATGCTGATAACTTCGTACGGCTGTTTCTTATCATCATGGCATGTATAGCAACCGACACCAAAGATATTGATGGCGGCTATTAAAAGGTAGATAAGAGAAACAGACGATGGCGGCTACTGCAATGCAAAAAGGAGATTTGGATACGACGTTATCAACTATGAGCAGGTTCTCAATTTATTACACATCAATACCCTAATCATTTAGTTAGGAAACAAAAGATAATTCTTTTCATGTGAAGGATAAATAATAAAGATGAAATTTGATCTCAAAATCTTACTATATGATTAAAAATGTTTTTACGAATTAAGTCACCCGACAAGATGAATTAATCAATTTAGCATGATATATCGATTCTCTTAAGAGGATTTATTTTGACAAATATTTTTTTCATTTTGATTTTGATTAATATCATTTTTATTTTGATTTTGACTAATATTATTTTCATAATAAATATTAGAAAGAAGTAATTTGATTGGTATGATCCACGGTTTAATCTTATATGTATCAAAAAGTAACACAAATTCTAGGAAGAACCAAGATTTTAGATTTGATATGGTAGAATAATTTCGAGCTTATGTATTGAACGATTACCCAATCTAATTAGACATTAAAAATAGATTAGTGCCAAATGATACCACACTGTTCACAAATATTCATTTTTGACTTAAAAAATTTTTTGGATGATAGTCAACATTTAAATTAACATATTTATCTTTATAAATTTTAATAGGTGTCATATATTTTTGGAATACAGATTCGTTATTTTTGTTATGATTAATACTAACTTGCAAATTTAAAGAATAAAACAAAGTAATTGTAATTAGTTAATTTCTAAGGACACGAATGCCAATTGAAATTTCAACTAATAGAATAACGAAAGCTAACTAACAAAAATTTAAATATAAAGTTATTAAATTTATAAATTCCATTTTTATATGCAATTTTATTTTTTATCTTTTGTATTTTTATAACTCAGACGAGAAAATGAAATGAATCATTAGAATACTTCTTTTCTGAATACCCGCCTTGATTACCGGCTGAGTCAGCAGGAGAAAACACGACCTGCCAACGTAAGCCGCTTGGCACATTGCGATGGCTTCTCGGCTCGATGAATCCTTCTTAGGGTGTGATTTGTTGGGGTAACTTTTGGGGGTCACGAAGCGCCATCTCGGCGTAGCATTTCCCTGATTCAAAAAAATTCAAATCTCCCGCCCTTTTTACCATTTTCATCTCTCCCCGTCCTCGACTCCCGCTCTCCCACCCATCTCCCCTCACTCGCCATGGACGCTCAGCCCGCCGTCTTCCCTGGTAATCGAATCTTTCTACCCTCTCCTCTACCTCCGTAGTGCCCAATTCAACTCGCATCGGCATTTGTGCTGATCCGGTTGCTGTTTCAGGGAAGCGCAGAACGGGCGCAAAGTCTTCCGAAGTAAAGAATGGCGACGGCGTCAAGGCTCCCAAGAAACCCCCATGGCAGTTCGTCACCGCCGCTCAACCCAGGCAAGTAACCCTAGTCTCGCGAACACTCCTTCGCTCCCTGCCACAGTTTATGCGATCGATAGCTCGTGCGATCTTTTCAGGCCGAAGCGTGCTTTTGGCGTCGCGAGGAGCACGAATGTTCCCGTCGAGAAGCCTCACCTCAACGCCAAGCCCCGGAAAGTTCTCGCAGCAGCGCCACCACCACCACAACCACCAACTGGTACTAGAAAGATACGCGCAGTCTGTATTCAAGAAACAAAGACAGCAGCAGTCACCAAAACCAGCAGAAAAGATGAACACCAAGAGGCGGTCGGCACACCAACGTCTTCGACCAAGCCCACCGTGGCAGGCACGCCGTACCTCAGTGCCCTGAATTGCAGCAAGTGCAAGCTCGACCAGCTCGAGTCGTCGACTTACTGGCTCGCGCAGATAAGGTTGGCGGAGTCCACAGGGAAGCACTTTGTTTCCGCCGCTTTCTTCCGCCTCGCGTTGGAATGCCATGCCCAGGTTCGATGTCGCTTTCCCCAATGATCTCGAAACCTTCGCTTTATTTGCTTCTATACCAAAGATCCCATCTGTTCCCATTGTCAGCCGTTACATAGGCTTCGAATCGAGCTCAGAAATTACGTGACGCGACATCAAGTTAATTCAATGGAATCCGTGTGGTTTGATCTGTCTCGGGCTTATGGACTGGTGAAGGGAGGATTGGATTCTGACTCGTGCGATCTCATTCAGCATAATTCTCTTTTGGCTGAAATGAACGGTTCAATGGATGAACCTGATGTTGATCTATGTAATCTTGATCGAGGTCATGTTTCTCTAGCAGAAAAGGATGGATGCTCAGAACATGACGATGTCAATGGCGTAGCAGCCAATAAGAGTCTGCATGATGCAACTGAAGCGAAAGCCAATTACGGTGATGAAGAAAAATTTGGGAATATGGAGCTGATCGACAGTGCATCGATCGACACCTTAACTGGGAATAATTGTGGTGATGCTACCAACATCTGTTGCAGCAGTAATAAGCGTGTAAGTTCTTCGCCTGGAAAGATTGAGACTGCAAAATCTTGCCTTTCTACTGGCAAAGACATGGTGGTGGGCTCAGGGGTGACTCAAGAAATGTCCAAAGCCTCAGCTAACAATGCAGCAAGGAGTAACCATGGCGTAGGTAGAAGAAACAGGAGCTGTCAGGATACAAGCAAAAACAGAGACACTGATGCTTAGTAAGCAAAAACTGATCTCTTTTTTTCAGAGTTTTTTCATTAAGCATTATTCCCAATTTTTTTTGTATCTTATGCATGCCCTTTTTGTCATCCATCATATCAAGTAAACACAAAACATGACAAATTTTAGACATCAGAATGGGTAATCAAGTTCTGTTTCTTTACTGTTTTGGTATACTGTTTAAGATTTATTTAGTATAGCAGCACACAAATTGCAGTTATATTGTGCTTGTTTGTGGATTTCTGCATCATGTTGTTGTCTTATATTTGTTTAGCATCTCATGAACTCGTTTAAGGAAACCATGTAAGCCAAAATAGGTTGCTTGATTATTAGTTCTTCGATGATATTATGCTAATGTTCAAAAATTGAAAGAAGAAAGATTAAGAATTTTATAGACAAAATGACTCAGCCAACATAACAAGATCAAACTTGGATAGTGTTGGGGTTGTACACTTCTTCGAAAAGCCTGTGGTTTAAGTCGACAAAATAGGAAGAGAAACCTTTGGAAGAAAAAAAAATGTGGTTGCCATATCTTCACTAACTTTTTGGTTTATATTGAGTTCCTTGTTATCACCATTCTATTATTATAGTTGTTAAGAAATGGAGTCAATATAAGTCAGGTATATCCTCAAGAACCCCTTGATTTTTTTATCCAGAAGAAAGTGCTTTTACTCACAAGGAACACCTTCATTGTATTATTTATTTATTTTATTCATTTTAAAGATCAGAAATAATACCGTGGAGGTTTGCTTTGTGCATATGAAACTAACCTAGCATCCACGATTTGATGTATACATTCAAGTCCTTCGACTTCTGTTGATGTATACATTGAAGTTAAAAGACATTGTGGAAATATTTTCCTACTGTCTACACCTTGCAAAAGAAGAACTTGGTAATGTTGTCATCACGGTTTTATCTTACTAGTAGTTCCGAAGGTCATCATGTTTTTGGTCCCACATTTTCCATTATTTTCTATTGGCTTTAACTAAGCTACAGAGTTGCTCGGCGGCTTCAAATACGCTCTCTTTTTACAGGGGTTTAGCGTGAGGATTCTGCGATGACCACGACGTACACAAAGATGCTGATTGTAGCAGATTAACTGGGTACATTTGCAAACCTTTAGAAATTTGAGGACAAAAGATTGATTTGATTTATTGGTGTGAGTTGTCTGTGTACCGTTAATGTAGTTTTGTGGATTCTATGCTGGTGTGGTTTTATATGTTTTCTCCGAGTTGGTATTCATTAGTCGCAAGAATTATTCTACTTGATTTCTCCTCTACCAACAGCTTTCAGGCTTTAAGCAGCCAGCATGGAGATGATGCTACTATCCTGATCCTTCAGGAGTCACCAAGATTTTTTGGTAGCCAAGCATATGGATCTAATTTGTTGCAGACAAAGGACTCCTACAGCAGGTATACGGGAGTCATTTGCATGGTGATGATAACTTAGGGGTGAAACATATATTCATAACTGTCTAAAATACATCATTTGACATTCGGAAGTATTGCGTGATAGGCACTGCACTTCACATAACATAGCTTCATTATCATTGACTTTTTTTTTAATTCTTTTTTGGCAAACAGATTTAGATTTACAAAGCAACAACATAAAACACTCAAAATAGTTAATAGTAGGAAAACAGGAAACGTGTAATCAAAACTAATATAAGAACGTGTTATCAAAACACTGAGAATGAAACGCACCTCATCCAATTTGAGGTACCATAACACGTCGCTCATCCATTAAGAACAAAAGACAAAATGAGAGCATAGTCGTATGCAGGAATACCAAAAAAAAAATATCACGAGAGCATTACCTGGAACTCTATATGAAGCTGTGCCGGAGACGGATCACGAGTAGGAATGGCAAGCAGTCGCTCATCCACGCTCGGAGATCACATCGCCCTACTTATCAACTGGAATCGCATATAACATCAGTGTATGAAGGAAAATAAATATGACTGACTCGAGACTATTTTTTTTTGTTTTTCTTTGGGCTAAAAAAAGGCTAATAATATTTAAACCCAATCCAGGGTGCAACCGATGTTGCGTCGGGACGTGGGCAACAAAAAGATGATGGAACAGAACAGACCCATCTCATTCAAAACCCCATCCCGTCCAGGGAGGAAAGAAGGAGATCAACCAAGCCCAAGAGATTATGGACGGAACATCAAATCCACTCCCCCCTCCCTGTTGTTTTTCATTCAAATTACAAAAAGGTAAATATGATACAAACAGACGTGGAAACTGCATCTATTGTCCACCAACCTATATGGCCACCACCCTGATTCTAGCACCCCCTGCAATCACCCTACCGTCCCCCCCCCCCCTCCCTTCC
>LVTN01000005.1:640545-651211 GCA_001649415.1 Musa itinerans
ATATAAAATTAATAATTTTAAAATAATAATAATAATAATATATTTTATCTTTTTTATTTCTTACTGACGCTATTTTTTCCGTCGATGAAATTAATAATTTAAGAAAATTTAGATTAAATATTTTGCTTAAGGATCCAATTAAAGTATAGGAATCGAGATTATAATTATAATTAACTATCGGATAATATGTAATTACTCCGAAGTCGGAAGGAGAGAGAGGAGAGAGAACGATCGATCCGATCCGAGATCGAAGACTTCGAATCTTTCTCGTGTCGTTCCGTTTCGGGGGATGAATCGATACCGATCAGCTCCGCGGATTCCCCTACGGATTCGATCGGTGCCCTTCCCAGGTCCCGGATGCCGGTGTCCTGAATCATCAAGACCAGCGAATCACTCCGATCGCGGTACGTTTCCCTTTCACAGGGCAATGCGAATCGGCGGTTTTCTTTGATTCCACCGCGGAATCCCGTTGAGATTGATGTTGGTGACCTTCGATTGCGGAGCGGAGTTCTTGAGTTTTCCGTTGGCTTCTGAAAGGTTTCGCATCCCCTTACAGGTTCGGGAACACCGCTCGCGAATATTTTACGAGGTCGAGGGTTTTTTTGGGATCTTATTTGGATTTACCGGGTTTATGAGAAAAGGATTAATTAGATGACAAGAAGCAAAAGGCGATTTGAGTCGAGATCGAGTGCTTCTCGTATTCTTCTTTGGGTGACAACTGCGAAGACTTTGAAGATTTTGTTGCGGTTGAAACTGATGCGGGTTTCTAAAAACAGCAGATTGAGGTGAACGGATTTATTTGGGGGGGTTTCTGCGATTGAAGATCTTGCAGAGATTGATTTGCTTGGTCGAGAGATATATCTATGGGCCTTTGAAGGTATTAGTCGCAGTTGAATGTGATGAAAATTCTGGGTTTTCTGAAGCCAGATGGGTAGACTATTACTAGACCTAAAAGATTTAGTTGAAGATTGTGTTAAAAATTGGAAGAATTTTAATGGCCAACGATCTTGAGCATATCAAAATAAATTCAAGATCTTGGATATGGGGAAGCATCTGGTGCTAAGAATCAAGTGTCAAATACTGCTAATGGGGAGAATGGAGATCATGAACTGAAGTTGGCATGAGCAGCCGACAAAATATCAATGGTACAAAATTGCAATTTATTCAACCTGTAACAGAAGAGTAGAAAAATGCTGTATCGGGCAATGTCTTTGGTGCTTGTTATCCATGGAAAGTTATACTAAGGCTCGATGGAGTAGATTTGGGCATGCCACTCTTTATATGCTCGAGCAAGATTTTTTTTCAGGACTAATAAAAAGAAATAATAAATAGAGGGAAATGGGAAAGATATTCTTTGTCTAGTTGACAAGAATGGTGGGGTTTATCCTTGAAAAGATGCCTTGAGGTGATGATGGCATGTGTTCGTATGGTGGGGAGGGAGGGAGGGAGGATGAAAGGGAAGCTTGTAGAGAAAGAGAGAGAGAGAAGGATTGGATGTGGGTGGGGGAGAGAGATGGGTGCTTTTGACCTTCTACTATGACTTACGTTTCAAAGATAAGCATGTGGAGGAAGTTTTTGTTAAATCATGTCACCAAAATTATTTTATATGTAAGTTGATAGGGGATGTTCCAAAATTGGGATCCCCATTTATGAAAGTTAAATTAAAATGTTTTTTTCTATAAAGTTATATTCGGTTCTAACGAGCATGAGATGAATGTTTTATGATTTTTACATTATTATAGATATTCTAAAAATAAAAAATATTTATGTTTAATCATGACTAGTTACTTTCCATCCTAATCACATAAGATTCCTGTTATTCTAATTATATAGGAAATCTAGTATTTTTTTTAATTGTAAGGATTTTTTTAGTACCAATGTTTTTTAATTATAGGAAATATATTTTTTACTAGTAAATATTCTAATTATATAAAAAATATTTTTTACTAATTTTTTTTTTAATGACGAAGACGATCTTATGATAAACTATCAATATCTTTACCTATTAAATTAACTAGTAACTTCTAATAATAAAAAAATATTTGCATGAGAATTATAGAGAAAATAACGAAGATTTAAAGTTGAAGGAGAATCTCTTTTTATCAAAATTTAATCCTCTCCCGTAACAT
The DNA here is from genome assembly GCA_001649415.1 of Musa itinerans. Classification (NCBI taxonomy): domain Eukaryota; kingdom Viridiplantae; phylum Streptophyta; class Magnoliopsida; order Zingiberales; family Musaceae; genus Musa; species Musa itinerans. Next base: position 642,675 of record LVTN01000005.1, read on the forward strand.
TTATAAAGTAAAATACAAAGTTATAATATTCTCAGTAATACTCAAATTAAGTCTCCCTCCCTTCCTCGTTTTATCCCTTTGTATTTAGAAGGTATTCCACTAAAACTCGGCAGTGGTATAAAATATTTTTATACATATATAAGAACACTTATATATATTATAGTTGGTATTTTCGAGCATCATTTTCTTAATTATTCATTAAATATTATTTTTAATGTTTATGTTGATTTAATTGAAGTTATTCTTCATCCAATCAATATTTAACACATGAAAAAAAATATTCTTTAAAACAAGGATAATTTGAAAAATATTTTTTAACGTTAAATAGTTCGAGATCATAATGGTTAGTACGTGTTTAGTTTCATATTTGAGTCTATATATGAGTCATTTTCTATGTCATTTATTATAATTAATTTCTTATTTATTAGTATAATATCCTTAATGATTCGTGCTATCAAATAGGTTATGACAAGATTTGGAGCATTAACCACATCAAATTATCTCTCTAATTCGAATTAATGACCTATCTATCTTAATACTCACAAATCTTAGATTGTAGCTTATCATGCAAACAAATAAGTATATTAGTAAATCTAAAGAGCTAGATGTATATGTAATTTTTTTTATTACGATTTGAAATGTGAAATTTTGTTCTTTTTCTTTTTCTTTTTCTTTTTCTTTTTTTCCCTGTGATGATATTTACCATTGTCAATATAAATTATTATTAATTTTGAATCATTGCTCCAAAGTATTAACCTAATTAATCGTTTTCAAGCTACAATTCTTTTATTTTCAAACAACACCATCAAACCATTCTAATCACTTGCTATCATTAAGACAATTGACTCGAAAGTTTTCAATTTGTATGCTCATCATCATTTTTATTTGTCTTTGACATGATATCTATGTACTATCATAATCTAATGTCTAATTCACGTGATTAATGTCTTAAGATGAAAAAATTGACATCTTGGCGCTATGTGTTTAACATCTTAGTATAATGAGATTGACACCTCGAAACAACACAACTGATATAGTATGATATCCTAAATATTACAATCACATTTACGATGACACTAGGCACTTTGGATACATTATAATATGATTACATATAATGCCAAAGAAATCTTATAATTTACTTAGATATTAAGATATGTCCTCAACCTTAATAATATTTAGAACCTTAATATAAAAACCTGTCAAGTGTGTTCTCTATCTCTTTCATACTCTTTAAGCCTACCTATATTCAGCTATTACTCAATAACACTTTATATTCAAAACTAATTCAAGCGTTAAAAGGATTCTATCAAATATATTTGATATAATTCTTGTAGGAATTGATTTATCCAAAATGAGTAGATTCTACGTATCTTGACAAATAAACGTAGAACAGGATTTTAATTAGTTATGAATCAGTATCCCAATGGAATAATCATAGTATGCTTTAACAATATCAATTAAAGTTAGTCATTCAGATTTTATATTTTACAAATCTATGTTAAATTAGTAAAAAATGATATACATAATCATTTTTGTGCCCAAACTATCTAGAAATGACATAATACATAATAAATTCTCAGTATTTTATTAAATAAATATTAGCATGTAAAATGAATGGGATCATATAAAGGATCGAATCACTGCTCTAAAGTCTAATTTTCAAGCTACAATTCTTATTTTTTTCAAACAACATCACCAAACATTTCTAATCACTTGCCATCATAGAAAACAATTGACTTAAAAATTCTCAATTCACCTGCTCATCATCATTCTTATTCGTCTTTTAACCTGATATCTATATACTTTATCATAACCTAGTGCATAATTATATCTTATATGTGAATAGTCACGCGATTAATATCGTGGGATAAAAAGATTGATATCTTGATATTATGAGCTTGACATGTTAGTATCGTTGACACTTCGAAACTACGTAATTAACATCATGTGATTTTCTAAATATTACAATCACATTTACGATGACACTAGGCACTTTGGATACATTATAATATGATTACATATAATGCCAAAGAAATCTTATAATTTACTTAGATATTAAGATATGTCCTCAACCTTAATAATATTTAGAACCTTAATATAAAAACCTGTCAAGTGTGTTCTCTATCTCTTTCATACTCTTTAAGCCTACCTATATTCAGCTATTACTCAATAACACTTTATATTCAAAACTAATTCAAGCGTTAAAAGGATTCTATCAAATATATTTGATATAATTCTTGTAGGAATTGATTTATCCAAAATGAGTAGATTCTACGTATCTTGACAAATAAACGTAGAACAGGATTTTAATTAGTTATGAATCAGTATCCCAATGGAATAATCATAGTATGCTTTAACAATATCAATTAAAGTTAGTCATTCAGATTTTATATTTTACAAATCTATGTTAAATTAGTAAAAAATGATATACATAATCATTTTTGTGCCCAAACTATCTAGAAATGACATAATACATAATAAATTCTCAGTATTTTATTAAATAAATATTAGCATGTAAAATGAATGGGATCATATAAAGGATCGAATCACTGCTCTAAAGTCTAATTTTCAAGCTACAATTCTTATTTTTTTCAAACAACATCACCAAACATTTCTAATCACTTGCCATCATAGAAAACAATTGACTTAAAAATTCTCAATTCACCTGCTCATCATCATTCTTATTCGTCTTTTAACCTGATATCTATATACTTTATCATAACCTAGTGCATAATTATATCTTATATGTGAATAGTCACGCGATTAATATCGTGGGATAAAAAGATTGATATCTTGATATTATGAGCTTGACATGTTAGTATCGTTGACACTTCGAAACTACGTAATTAACATCATGTGATTTTCTAAATATTACAATCACATTTACGATGACACTAGGCACTTTGGATACATTATAATATGATTACATATAATGCCAAAGAAATCTTATAATTTACTTAGATATTAAGATATGTCCTCAACCTTAATAATATTTAGAACCTTAATATAAAAACCTGTCAAGTGTGTTCTCTATCTCTTTCATACTCTTTAAGCCTACCTATATTCAGCTATTACTCAATAACACTTTATATTCAAAACTAATTCAAGCGTTAAAAGGATTCTATCAAATATATTTGATATAATTCTTGTAGGAATTGATTTATCCAAAATGAGTAGATTCTACGTATCTTGACAAATAAACGTAGAACAGGATTTTAATTAGTTATGAATCAGTATCCCAATGGAATAATCATAGTATGCTTTAACAATATCAATTAAAGTTAGTCATTCAGATTTTATATTTTACAAATCTATGTTAAATTAGTAAAAAATGATATACATAATCATTTTTGTGCCCAAACTATCTAGAAATGACATAATACATAATAAATTCTCAGTATTTTATTAAATAAATATTAGCATGTAAAATGAATGGGATCATATAAAGGATCGAATCACTGCTCTAAAGTCTAATTTTCAAGCTACAATTCTTATTTTTTTCAAACAACATCACCAAACATTTCTAATCACTTGCCATCATAGAAAACAATTGACTTAAAAATTCTCAATTCACCTGCTCATCATCATTCTTATTCGTCTTTTAACCTGATATCTATATACTTTATCATAACCTAGTGCATAATTATATCTTATATGTGAATAGTCACGCGATTAATATCGTGGGATAAAAAGATTGATATCTTGATATTATGAGCTTGACATGTTAGTATCGTTGACACTTCGAAACTACGTAATTAACATCATGTGATTTTCTAAATATTACAATCACATTTACGATGACACTAGGCACTTTGGATACATTATAATATGATTACATATAATGCCAAAGAAATCTTATAATTTACTTAGATATTAAGATATGTCCTCAACCTTAATAATATTTAGAACCTTAATATAAAAACCTGTCAAGTGTGTTCTCTATCTCTTTCATACTCTTTAAGCCTACCTATATTCAGCTATTACTCAATAACACTTTATATTCAAAACTAATTCAAGCGTTAAAAGGATTCTATCAAATATATTTGATATAATTCTTGTAGGAATTGATTTATCCAAAATGAGTAGATTCTACGTATCTTGACAAATAAACGTAGAACAGGATTTTAATTAGTTATGAATCAGTATCCCAATGGAATAATCAGGCTCGATGGAGTAGATTTGGGCATGCCACTCTTTATATGCTCGAGCAAGATTTTTTTTGGTGTTTGATGTTCAAGATAAGGCAACTAAACAACTAGTGGTAGAGATGGGACCTTATTTTTTTGGCTGTAAGCCTTTGGTTTCAAAGCCTTGGGGACCTGTTTTTGTTATGAAAGAAGGGAAGATAATATTATACCTATATGGATCAGGTACAAGGTTTGATACTTCACTTGTGGAACTCTTGAGACTTTTAGCGAAGTTTCTAGCTCAGTTGGAGTGCCTTTGTTCTTTGATCAGTTTACAACTAGAAAGGAGAGACTTCTTGTTTGCTTGAAGTTGTATGGAGATCAGTTACCTCAAAGCTGTTCTGGTTTTCAATGGTGACATTTATCGAACAACTTACTGCTTATGAATGGGCACCTTTAAGTTGTAAATTCTGCAGTCGTTTGGGTCATATTTGATGATAAATGTAAGAAGGGGTCTCAAATTATTGGTATAAGGCAGAAGAAGAAATCTGTTATCGATAATAATCTTAGAATTATGCTTTTACAGCATGAAATTTATAACCACTTGGGGTTTCATATATTAACTATATCTTCTGCTTGCCAGATAAGCTTTCAACTGCATATAGAAGTATGGTGCCTTAAAACAAGATGTACCATATTAGTTATCAGCATTCTCTTCACCATATGGAGAGAGAGAGGGAGAACCTTGCATCAATTTTATGTGTTTATTATACTTCCATCAAATGTCCGTATCTATTGTGTGAAAGGAATTACCAGTTTGGCTCCTAGTTCTTTTAAAGGTCAGTGTTTCTGGTTCTGAGATTTAGTATTCTTTTTAATGGTTGCAGGTGCTTTCTGAAACATTACCGTGAAAGAATTGCTTAAAGGAACAGCATATGTTCTATTACAGGATGAATGGAGAGTTAACAGTAGTGACAAAAAGCATTTTCTGGCCATACAACTCATGCACTCTTCCACTGTTGCTATACTGTTCTATTAGGTTATAGTTGATTAACTTTGCTTAAGGCTACATGACAAAAGAAACAATTCTGTAGGGACATAAGTTTATAACACTTCAAAAATGGAAGGATAATTGTTCCATGAATTTTTCCCCATTTTTTAAAATAGGCCTGTATGGTTGGTAACTAAATGTGGTTATAATTGTATTAGCTGTCTTGTAGGAGAGAATTTTTGCTTGAGAAACTTCACTACCGCGGCCCAAAACTGTCAGATAGGTTGTCAATTGTGCCTGAGAAATTTTACTTTGTGTTTGAGAAATATCACATTGTATAGGTTAGGATTATCAAACCAGCAACTTAAATATTTCATGCTCGAGTCCTGAGTCAGGAAATACTTTTTTATTTTTTTCCTGTGGATTGTGCAGCACCAGTCACATTCAACTCCATGGCTTTTGCGGACATTCCAACAAGAGCTAGTAACCATCCAGCATCTAGTTTCAATTCAGGATCTCCAACCTCTTTTGCTGCTTATACTGAACATTAAACAGTTACGTGAATCCTTGATGTTATGGAAGTTCCAGAAAATTTCCACCAAATCAAGCTCCGAAAGTGCCTTACATGTATAATCAACCTATAAGAAGGGATGGGTACAGCACAAGGTTTTCTCATGGGGACTATAGAAGGGTTACATTTACAAGAAAAATCCCAGTTATGCCTCTAATTGCTGACAGAGCTGATGCTACTGAATACCATCAAACTGGAAGTTTTTTCGACTGTCCCTCTTCCTCTTGCTCAGATAGCACAAATGCTATTTCAAGTACTGAATGCTTGTTTTGGACACCATAAACATGCTAGCCAGCTATGGGAATGATAAAAGCAATTATATTGCTGGCGATGGACTGCGGAAGAATGCAAGACTTTGGCATAATGACGAATATCATTCTCAATTCATGTCAACTTGGTTCTTTGCTTCAAGAAATATAACTTATGATTTTTATTCAACCTATAAGACTTCTGATCCAAGAATGACAGAACGGTGGAACCATTTTGTTGACCGAATGGAACCCCAGTGACAGGTTACATCCTCAGGTTAGTCACCTTAGAATAGTTGGTTAAACGATTTTGTTGTTAGGTTATGTGTCTTATTTATACTTTTAGTTTGTGTTCATGAGCTGAACCAGCTCACGACAAGAGGCATGTTAATGGTGGTACCATGGTGATACTGCATATTTTCTCCATTTCAATCAGAATAGAAATGCAAGTGGTCATCTGCCAGCTTTTGAATGTCCTTCCATCCGAGTTATGGTGCCAGCTCAAAGTGGCCACACCCAGATGGTAATCCCTTATAACACCATTTCAAGCTATTCATGCATGAGGGGTGTCGATTGCATCTGATAATTGAGTGCCGATAGGAGTGGAAGCAGGTGCACCTTCCAGACAATTGTGGCTACTACTTATCCTAGGGAATATCATAGAGCTTTGCATCAGAGATCCCAATCTATGTTCAATGAACACAGTAGATGATTCCCTGTGATGATATTTACCATTGTCAATATAAATTATTATTAATTTTGAATCATTGCTCCAAAGTATTAACCTAATTAATCGTTTTCAAGCTACAATTCTTTTATTTTCAAACAACACCATCAAACCATTCTAATCACTTGCTATCATTAAGACAATTGACTCGAAAGTTTTCAATTTGTATGCTCATCATCATTTTTATTTGTCTTTGACATGATATCTATGTACTATCATAATCTAATGTCTAATTCACGTGATTAATGTCTTAAGATGAAAAAATTGACATCTTGGCGCTATGTGTTTAACATCTTAGTATAATGAGATTGACACCTCGAAACAACACAACTGATATAGTATGATATCCTAAATATTACAATCACATTTACGATGACACTAGGCACTTTGGATACATTATAATATGATTACATATAATGCCAAAGAAATCTTATAATTTACTTAGATATTAAGATATGTCCTCAACCTTAATAATATTTAGAACCTTAATATAAAAACCTGTCAAGTGTGTTCTCTATCTCTTTCATACTCTTTAAGCCTACCTATATTCAGCTATTACTCAATAACACTTTATATTCAAAACTAATTCAAGCGTTAAAAAGATTCTATCAAATATATTTGATATAATTCTTGTAGGAATTGATTTATCCAAAATGAGTAGATTCTACGTATCTTGACAAATAAACGTAGAACAGGATTTTAATTAGTTATGAATCAGTATCCCAATGGAATAATCATAGTATGCTTTAACAATATCAATTAAAGTTAGTCATTCAGATTTTATATTTTACAAATCTATGTTAAATTAGTAAAAAATGATATACATAATCATTTTTGTGCCCAAACTATCTAGAAATGACATAATACATAATAAATTCTCAGTATTTTATTAAATAAATATTAGCATGTAAAATGAATGGGATCATATAAAGGATCGAATCACTGCTCTAAAGTCTAATTTTCAAGCTACCATTCTTAATTTTTTCAAACAACATCACCAAACCATTCTAATCACTTGCCAAAACAATTGACTTAAAAATTCCCAATTCACCTGCTCATCGTCATTTTTATTCGTCTTCAACTTGATATCTATATACCTTATCATAACCTAATACATAATTATATCTTATATGTGAATAGTCACATGATTAATATCGTTGGATAAAAAGATTGATATCTTGATATTACGATCTTGACATCTTAGTATTATCGTGAGGTTGACATTTTGAAACTATATAATTAACATTATGTGATTTTCTCAATATTACAATCGCATTTATGATGATTCGTTATAGCATCATTACGTTCAATATTGAGAAAATATTATAAGTTAAAAATTAAGACATGTTTTGAGCATAATAGTCTTAGAATTCTAATATAAAAACCTATTAAGTGTGTTCTCTATCTCTCTCATGCTCTTTTAAGCCTTCCTAGCTTTTAATCAATGACACTTTATATTCATAATTAATTCAAACATTAAAAGGGTTCGATTAAGTACACCCGATACAATTCTAACAGGACTTGACCTCCTAAGCACGGTGGCTTCAACATATTTTAATATTAAATTAAAATAAATGGAATAAAATCTCGATTAATTCTGAATCAATATCTCAATCGAATAATTCGAATATATTCAATCCAAATTACTAGCTCAAATTGTATATTTTAAAAATATTAGTTAAATTAGTCAAAAATATATACACAATAATATTTGAGGCTCAATTAGAAAACTCAAACCATCAATAATGCATATTAAACTATAGTATTTTATTACATAAATATTATTTGAACACCATTTAAAATGAACGAGAGCATATAAAGGATCAGTAATCTACTTTTGATCGAGTAACTAATAATTTCAATAAGCTTAACA
>LVTN01000005.1:656437-811437 GCA_001649415.1 Musa itinerans
AAAAAATATTTATGTTTAATCATGACTAGTTACTTTCCATCCTAATCACATAAGATTCCTGTTATTCTAATTATATAGGAAATCTAGTATTTTTTTTAATAGTAAGGATTTTTTTAGTACCAATGTTTTTTAATTATAGGAAATATATTTTTTACTAGTAAATATTCTAATTATATAAAAAATATTTTTTACTAATTTTTTTTTTAATGACGAAGACGGAATTGAAGCTTAAGATCTTACGATAAACTGTCAATATCCTTACCTATTAAATTAACTAGTAACTTCTAATAATAAAAAAATATTTGCATGAGAATTATAGAGAAAATAACGAAGATTTAAAGTTGAAGGAGAATCTATTTTTATCAAAATTTAATCCTCTCCCGTAACATTTATAAAGTAAAATACAAAGTTATAATATTCTCAGTAATACTCAAATTAAGTCTCCCTCCCTTCCTCGTTTTATCCCTTTGTATTTAGAAGGTATTCCACTAAAACTCGGCAGTGGTATAAAATATTTTTATACATATATAAGAACACTTATATATATTATAGTTGGTATTTTCGAGCATCATTTTCTTAATTATTCATTAAATATTATTTTTAATGTTTATGTTGATTTAATTGAAGTTATTCTTCATCCAATCAATATTTAACACATGAAAAAAAATATTCTTTAAAACAAGGATAATTTGAAAAATATTTTTTAACGTTAAATAGTTCGAGATCATAATGGTTAGTACGTGTTTAGTTTCATAAGTCTATATATGAGTATTTTTCTATGTCATTTATTATAATTAATTTCTTATTTATTAGTATAATATCCTTAATGATTCGTGCTATCAAATAGGTTATGACAAGATTTGGAGCATTAACCACATCAAATTATCTCTCTAATTCGAATTAATGACCTATCTATCTTAATACTCACAAATCTTAGATTGTAGCTTATCATGCAAACAAATAAGTATATTAGTAAATCTAAAGAGCTAGATGTATATGTAATTTTTTTTATTACGATTTGAAATGTGAAATGATATTCTTTTTCTTTTTCTTTTTCTTTTTTTCCCTGTGATGATATTTACCATTGTCAATATAAATTATTATTAATTTTGAATCATTGCTCCAAAGTATTAACCTAATTAATCGTTTTCAAGCTACAATTCTTTTATTTTCAAACAACACCATCAAACCATTCTAATCACTTGCTATCATTAAGACAATTGACTCGAAAGTTTTCAATTTGTATGCTCATCATCATTTTTATTTGTCTTTGACATGATATCTATGTACTATCATAATCTAATGTCTAATTCACGTGATTAATGTCTTAAGATGAAAAAATTGACATCTTGGCGCTATGTGTTTAACATCTTAGTATAATGAGATTGACACCTCGAAACAACACAACTGATATAGTATGATATCCTAAATATTACAATCACATTTACGATGACACTAGGCACTTTGGATACATTATAATATGATTACATATAATGCCAAAGAAATCTTATAATTTACTTAGATATTAAGATATGTCCTCAACCTTAATAATATTTAGAACCTTAATATAAAAACCTGTCAAGTGTGTTCTCTATCTCTTTCATACTCTTTAAGCCTACCTATATTCAGCTATTACTCAATAACACTTTATATTCAAAACTAATTCAAGCGTTAAAAGGATTCTATCAAATATATTTGATATAATTCTTGTAGGAATTGATTTATCCAAAATGAGTAGATTCTACGTATCTTGACAAATAAACGTAGAACAGGATTTTAATTAGTTATGAATCAGTATCCCAATGGAATAATCATAGTATGCTTTAACAATATCAATTAAAGTTAGTCATTCAGATTTTATATTTTACAAATCTATGTTAAATTAGTAAAAAATGATATACATAATCATTTTTGTGCCCAAACTATCTAGAAATGACATAATACATAATAAATTCTCAGTATTTTAATGAACACAGTCGATGATGGGTCAGCCTTTTACAGGTCAATGGATCTGTTTGATCAGCACAGGAACATGAGAATGAATATGGACAACATTAGCTATGTGAGGTAAGTTGAAGTTACTTATGCCAATTTGTTCTTTTTCCTCATCGATCCTTTATGTTCCCAATTCACCTGCTCATCGTCATTTTTATTCGTCTTCAACTTGATATCTATATACCTTATCATAACCTAATACATAATTATATCTTATATGTGAATAGTCACATGATTAATATCGTTGGATAAAAAGATTGATATCTTGATATTACGATCTTGACATCTTAGTATTATCGTGAGGTTGACATTTTGAAACTATATAATTAACATTATGTGATTTTCTCAATATTACAATCGCATTTATGATGATTCGTTATAGCATCATTACGTTCAATATTGAGAAAATATTATAAGTTAAAAATTAAGACATGTTTTGAGCATAATAGCCTTAGAATTGTAATGTAAAAACCTATTAAGTGTGTTCTCTATCTCTCTCATACTCTTTTAAGCCTTCCTAGCTCTTAATCAATGACACTTTATATTCATAATTAATTCAAACATTAAAAGGGTTCGATTAAGTACACCCGATACAATTCTGACAGGACTTGACCTCCTAAGCACGGTGGCTTCAACATATTTTAATATTAAATTAAAATAAATGGAATAAAATCTCGATTAATTCTGAATCAATATCTCAATCGAATAATTCGAATATATTCAATCCAAATTACTAGCTCAAATTGTATATTTTAAAAATATTAGTTAAATTAGTCAAAAATATATACACAATAATATTTGAGGCTCAATTAGAAAACTCAAACTATCAATAATGCATATTAAACTATAGTATTTTATTACATAAATATTATTTGAACACCATTTAAAATGAATGGGAGCATATAAAGGATCAATAATCTACTTTTGATCGAGTAACTAATAATTTCAATAAGCTTAACAGATTTGGGTTGCAATTGCATCCCATTTTATGTTTTATATAAACCATAATATAATCGTTTATAAATTATATAAACTACTATTCAATTGTTAAAAAAGAATTATAAAACATAAAAATTATTTTTGAATTAATTAATGAGAGATGGAAGTTGGAGGGGTAATTATAGATTAATCTCATGGTTAACTATGATTAGTATTTTGATCTCTATACTTTAAAAAATAGTATTGGAGTCCTTACACTTATGAAGGTGAAATATTTAATCAGAATTCTTCTTATTTTATTAATTTTATCGACAAAAAAAATCATACATGCAAAATAAAAAGGTAAATAAAAAGAATAAAAAAAATAAATTTATTATTTTTTAAATTATTAATTTTATATAAAATTTATCGATTTTCTCTTCTCCTTTTTCCAAATTGCTCGCCAGTATCTACCTACCTGCTTGTCCATCATACTTGCTCGTCCAACGTTTACCCATTGTACCTACTCACCCATTGCTTACTCGTCGCACTTACTCGAGTGGACCCATTGCTTACTCGTCGCACTTGCTCGAGTGGTGGGTGAGTGATGAACAAGCACGATGGTGTAAAAGACGAGAAGAAAAAAAAAACGATGAAATTTATATAAAATTAATAATTTAAATAATAATAATAATAAATATATTTTTATCTATTTTATTTCTTACGGACGCTATTTTTTCTGTCGATGAAATTAATAATTTAAGAAAATTTAGATTAAATATTTTGCTAAAGGATCCAATTAAAGTATGGGAATCGAGATTATAATTATAATTAACTATCGGATAATATGTAATTACTCCGAAGTCGGAAGGAGAGAGAGGAGAGAGAACGATCGATCCGATCCGAGATCGAAGACTTCGAATCTTTCTCGTGTCGTTCCGTTTCGGGGGATGAATCGATACCGATCAGCTCCGCGGATTCCCCTACGGATTCGATCGGTGCCCTTCCCAGGTCCCGGATGCCGGTGTCCTGAATCATCAAGACCAGCGAATCACTCCGATCGCGGTACGTTTCCCTTTCACAGGGCAATGCGAATCGGCGGTTTTCTTTGATTCCACCGCGGAATCCCGTTGAGTTTGATGTTGGTGACCTTCGATTGCGGAGCGGAGTTCTTGAGTTTTCCGTTGGCTTCTGAAAGGTTTCGCATCTCCTTACAGGTTCGGGAACACCGCTCGCGAATAGTTTACGAGGTCGAGGGTTTTTTTGGGATCTTATTTGGATTTACCGGGTTTATGAGAAAAGGATTAATTAGATGACAAGAAGCAAAAGGCGATTTGAGTCGAGATCGAGTGCTTCTCGTATTCTTCTTTGGGTGACAACTGCGAAGACTTTGAAGATTTTGTTGCGGTTGAAACTGATGCGGGTTTCTAAAAACAGCAGATTGAGGTGAACGGATTTATTTGGGGGGGTTTCTGCGATTGAAGATCTTGCAGAGATTGATTTGCTTGGTCGAGAGATATATCTATGGGCCTTTGAAGGTATTAGTCGCAGTTGAATGTGATGAAAATTCTGGGTTTTCTGAAGCCAGACGGGTAGACTATTACTAGACCTAAAAGATTTAGTTGAAGATTGTGTTAAAAATTGGAAGAATTTTAATGGCCAACGATCTTGAGCATATCAAAATAAATTCAAGATCTTGGATATGGGGAAGCATCTGGTGCTAAGAATCAAGTTTCAAATACTGCTAATGGGGAGAATGGAGATCATGAACTGAAGTTGACATGAGCAGCCGACAAAATATCAATGGTACAAAATTGCAATTTATTCAACCTGTAACAGAAGAGTAGAAAAATGCTGTATCGGGCAATGTCTTTGGTGCTTGTTATCCATGGAAAGTTATACTAAGGCTCGATGGAGTAGATTTGGGCATGCCACTCTTTATATGCTCGAGCAAGATTTTTTTGGTGTTTGATGTTCAAGATAAGGCAACTAAACAACTAGTGGTAGAGATGGGACCTTATTTTTTTGGCTGTAAGCCTTTGGTTTCAAAGCCTTGGGGACCTGTTTTTGTTATGAAAGAAGGGAAGATAATATTATACCTATATGGATCAGGTACAAGGTTTGATACTTCACTTGTGGAACTCTTGAGACTTTTAGCGAAGTTTCTAGCTCAGTTGGAGTGCCTTTGTTCTTTGATCAGTTTACAACTAGAAAGGAGAGACTTCTTGTTTGCTTGAAGTTGTATGGAGATCAGTTACCTCAAAGCTGTTCTGGTTTTCAATGGTGACATTTATCGAACAACTTACTGCTTATGAATGGGCACCTTTAAGTTGTAAATTCTGCAGTCGTTTGGGTCATATTTGATGATAAATGTAAGAAGGGGTCTCAAATTATTGGTATAAGGCAGAAGAAGAAATCTGTTATCGATAATAATCTTAGAATTATGCTTTTACAGCATGAAATTTATAACCACTTGGGGTTTCATATATTAACTATATCTTCTGCTTGCCAGATAAGCTTTCAACTGCATATAGAAGTATGGTGCCTTAAAACAAGATGTACCATATTAGTTATCAGCATTCTCTTCACCATATGGAGAGAGAGAGGGAGAACCTTGCATCAATTTTATGTGTTTATTATACTTCCATCAAATGTCCGTATCTATTGTGTGAAAGGAATTACCAGTTTGGCTCCTAGTTCTTTTAAAGGTCAGTGTTTCTGGTTCTGAGATTTAGTATTCTTTTTAATGGTTGCAGGTGCTTTCTGAAACATTACCGTGAAAGAATTGCTTAAAGGAACAGCATATGTTCTATTACAGGATGAATGGAGAGTTAACAGTAGTGACAAAAAGCATTTTCTGGCCATACAACTCATGCACTCTTCCACTGTTGCTATACTGTTCTATTAGGTTATAGTTGATTAACTTTGCTTAAGGCTACATGACAAAAGAAACAATTCTGTAGGGACATAAGTTTATAACACTTCAAAAATGGAAGGATAATTGTTCCATGAATTTTTCCCCATTTTTTAAAATAGGCCTGTATGGTTGGTAACTAAATGTGGTTATAATTGTATTAGCTGTCTTGTAGGAGAGAATTTTTGCTTGAGAAACTTCACTACCGCGGCCCAAAACTGTCAGATAGGTTGTCAATTGTGCCTGAGAAATTTTACTTTGTGTTTGAGAAATATCACATTGTATAGGTTAGGATTATCAAACCAGCAACTTAAATATTTCATGCTCGAGTCCTGAGTCAGGAAATACTTTTTTATTTTTTTCCTGTGGATTGTGCAGCACCAGTCACATTCAACTCCATGGCTTTTGCGGACATTCCAACAAGAGCTAGTAACCATCCAGCATCTAGTTTCAATTCAGGATCTCCAACCTCTTTTGCTGCTTATACTGAACATTAAACAGTTACGTGAATCCTTGATGTTATGGAAGTTCCAGAAAATTTCCACCAAATCAAGCTCCGAAAGTGCCTTACATGTATAATCAACCTATAAGAAGGGATGGGTACAGCACAAGGTTTTCTCATGGGGACTATAGAAGGGTTACATTTACAAGAAAAATCCCAGTTATGCCTCTAATTGCTGACAGAGCTGATGCTACTGAATACCATCAAACTGGAAGTTTTTTCGACTGTCCCTCTTCCTCTTGCTCAGATAGCACAAATGCTATTTCAAGTACTGAATGCTTGTTTTGGACACCATAAACATGCTAGCCAGCTATGGGAATGATAAAAGCAATTATATTGCTGGCGATGGACTGCGGAAGAATGCAAGACTTTGGCATAATGACGAATATCATTCTCAATTCATGTCAACTTGGTTCTTTGCTTCAAGAAATATAACTTATGATTTTTATTCAACCTATAAGACTTCTGATCCAAGAATGACAGAACGGTGGAACCATTTTGTTGACCCAATGGAACCCCAGTGACAGGTTACATCCTCAGGTTAGTCACCTTAGAATAGTTGGTTAAACGATTTTGTTGTTAGGTTATGTGTCTTATTTATACTTTTAGTTTGTGTTCATGAGCTGAACCAGCTCACGACAAGAGGCATGTTAATGGTGGTACCATGGTGATACTGCATATTTTCTCCATTTCAATCAGAATAGAAATGCAAGTGGTCATCTGCCAGCTTTTGAATGTCCTTCCATCCGAGTTATGGTGCCAGCTCAAAGTGGCCACACCCAGATGGTAATCCCTTATAACACCATTTCAAGCTATTCATGCATGAGGGGTGTCGATTGCATCTGATAATTGAGTGCCGATAGGAGTGGAAGCAGGTGCACCTTCCAGACAATTGTGGCTACTACTTATCCTAGGGAATATCATAGAGCTTTGCATCAGAGATCCCAATCTATGTTCAATGAACACAATGAACACAGTCGATGATGGGTCAGCCTTTTACAGGTCAATGGATCTGTTTGATCAGCACAGGAACATGAGAATGAATATGGACAACATTAGCTATGTGAGGTAAGTTGAAGTTACTTATGCCAATTTGTTCTTTTTCCTCATCGATCCTTTATGTTCTCTCTAGTTATTTTCTGCAGGAATTACTTGCTTTGGATTAAAGGATAGGAAATGCCAGTACAGTCTTGTCGGAAGTGACAGCTTCAAGGTGCATGATGGAGACAGCCTATCTTTTTTCTCATCAAATCCAGGAGGAAGGAAACTGTCATATGCCCGGTAAAGACTAATATCCGTAACCCAGTTTATACACAATTCCTTCTGCCAATAATCTTGGAAGACTTGGACCAAGGTCGGAGCTGTATATATCCATTGATGGATATTTAATTTCGTATTTTAAATTTTTTGAGTGATGTCGGCTGGTATAGGTCGGTGTAATACCAAGATGCCTATACTGTACCGATTTGATCCGTTATTGAAACTGACAATGGATTGAGATCTAAATCCTTGCACACTTGTAAGATCTGTTTAATCTATGAAAACCTGTACTGACTATATTTTATGTCTTCTGTGCTCACAGATTACATTTGTAGGAAGAGTACAAGGAGAGGGAGAAATGGGGAAGACTTCCATGTTTGCTGCATCGCCGGTGGCAGCCAATGAAGAACGGTTGCCCGGTTTGCAAGGACTCTGGTTTTATTGGACCTTAGGAGAAAGCAACAATTTCTTTGTAATTTAGCTTAGGCAATTGGTGTCATTTTGTTCTTTTAAGCTTTTGTTCTTGAAGGGCTATTAGAATGTCCGAATTTGGAAATAAGCTCAAACTTATTTAATTAAGCTCAATCTGTGGTAAAAGCTCTTTCTCGGAGTCTAGCAGTTGATGTTGAACTTGAGATAAGACATTTTGGATTACCAATCTTGGATTAAGTTGGTCAAATACAGGTCTGATGTGGATCATACAAAAGAGACCTTTCCAGCTGCCCAACTACACATTTTGATGTGTTGGGTTTTAGCGAACTCTAATATTATTCGGTGATACAAAATATATTATCAATCAATCATCATCTTATAGGTCGTCATCATATAAAGTGCTCGGTAAGAGGACAAAATTTAGGTTATCTTCCACTCATCTGCTTGCATGGATAAGAGTCCAAGGTAGACAGTTCGGAGTTGTCTCTTCCTTATCGCCCGCGTGGACAAAATGCCAAGAAAATGATATTGGCGAAGTTAGAGGTTATCTCTCTTCTAAGGTTAGGTATAAAAACACGCGTTTCCAGCACAATAAGGAAATTTTTTTTTGAACTTCTTTTGACTATTCGCACCCGCATTCACCTCGGATTATTAACTTGAGCATTTGAGGGATCAGGTCATAAAACCTCTCTCAACCTCGATCTTCATATAAGAAATACCTCGGGAGCTTGACTTTTCCACCTTGGAAGCACCTCGGACAACCCTGCATATATGGGTCCGGATCACGTAGAGCTAACCAAGACGTCAATGACACTTTCTTCTAATATTTTAGCATTAGAAGGAGGGCAAAGGCGTAAGGCAAAATGTGCCTGTGGCATGTGAGTCGAGAAAACCTAACCTATGTGAACGAAAATCCGTTACGGAGGAGGCACAAGGCTAAATGTGTTCAAGGCGTGTGAGTCAAAAAAAATCGACCCACATGAAGAGACATCCGTCATGACGGAGGCACAAGATAAAATATGCCCAAGGCGTATAAGTCGAGAAAATCCGACCCGTGTGAAGAGAAACCCGCTAGGCGAAGGCGCAAAGCAAAATGTGCTTGAAGCACATGAGTTAAGAAAACTCAACTACTGGAAATTCACCATGACGAAGGCATAAGACCAAATATGCCCAAGGCGCATGAGTCGGTAAATGTCGACTTACGTGAAGAGAAATCTGCAATGGCAAAGACGCAAGATAAAATATGCTCGAGGCACATGAGTCGGGAAAACCTAACTCACGTGAACAAAAATTCGCCATAGCAGAGGCATAAGATCAAATGTGCTTGAGGCGTGTGAGTTGGGAAAACCTGACCTATGTAAAGAGAAATTTGTTATGACATAAGCATAAGACAAAATATGCCCAAGGCACATGAGTCGAGAAAATTTGACCCGTGTGAAGAGACTCTACCATGACAAAGGCGCAATGTAAAATGTGTCAGAGGCACGTGAGTCAAAAAAACCTAACCCACATGAGGATATCTCGAATGCACTTGTGTTGGATGAACTAAATGCTGCACTTTAGACTCCTCTCACAAGGGTCCCAAAGCGCACCTTGGGAGAGACAAACGATGGGGAATATACTATCAGTCAATCATCATCCCAGTAGATGATGGGTCAGCCTTTTACAGGTCAATGGATCTGTTTGATCAGCACAGGAACATGAGAATGAATATGGACAACATTAGCTATGTGAGGTAAGTTGAAGTTACTTATGCCAATTTGTTCTTTTTCCTCATCGATCCTTTATGTTCTCTCTAGTTATTTTCTGCAGGAATTACTTGCTTTGGATTAAAGGATAGGAAATGCCAGTACAGTCTTGTCGGAAGTGACAGCTTCAAGGTGCATGATGGAGACAGCCTATCTTTTTTCTCATCAAATCCAGGAGGAAGGAAACTGTCATATGCCCGGTAAAGACTAATATCCGTAACCCAGTTTATACACAATTCCTTCTGCCAATAATCTTGGAAGACTTGGACCAAGGTCGGAGCTGTATATATCCATTGATGGATATTTAATTTCGTATTTTAAATTTTTTGAGTGATGTCGGCTGGTATAGGTCGGTGTAATACCAAGATGCCTATACTGTACCGATTTGATCCGTTATTGAAACTGACAATGGATTGAGATCTAAATCCTTGCACACTTGTAAGATCTGTTTAATCTATGAAAACCTGTACTGACTATATTTTATATCTTCTGTGCTCACAGATTACATTTGTAGGAAGAGTACAAGGAGAGGGAGAAATGGGGAAGACTTCCATGTTTGCTGCATCGCCGGTGGCAGCCAATGAAGAACGGTTGCCCGGTTTGCAAGGACTCTGGTTTTATTGGACCTTAGGAGAAAGCAACAATTTCTTTGTAATTTAGCTTAGGCAATTGGTGTCATTTTGTTCTTTTAAGCTTTTGTTCTTGAAGGGCTATTAGAATGTCCGAATTTGGAAATAAGCTCAAACTTATTTAATTAAGCTCAATCTGTGGTAAAAGCTCTTTCTCGGAGTCTAGCAGTTGATGTTGAACTTGAGATAAGACATTTTGGATTACCAATCTTGGATTAAGTTGGTCAAATACAGGTCTGATGTGGATCATACAAAAGAGACCTTTCCAGCTGCCCAACTACACATTTTGATGTGTTGGGTTTTAGCGAACTCTAATATTATTCGGTGATACAAAATATATTATCAATCAATCATCATCTTATAGGTCGTCATCATATAAAGTGCTCGGTAAGAGGACAAAATTTAGGTTATCTTCCACTCATCTGCTTGCATGGATAAGAGTCCAAGGTAGACAGTTCGGAGTTGTCTCTTCCTTATCGCCCGCGTGGACAAAATGCCAAGAAAATGATATTGGCGAAGTTAGAGGTTATCTCTCTTCTAAGGTTAGGTATAAAAACACGCGTTTCCAGCACAATAAGGAAATTTTTTTTTGAACTTCTTTTGACTATTCGCACCCGCATTCACCTCGGATTATTAACTTGAGCATTTGAGGGATCAGGTCATAAAACCTTTCTCAACCTCGATCTTCATATAAGAAATACCTCGGGGGCTTGACTTTTCCACCTTGGAAGCACCTCGGACAACCCTGCATATATGGGTCCGGATCACGTAGAGCTAACCAAGACGTCAATGACACTTTCTTCTAATATTTTAGCATTAGAAGGAGGGCAAAGGCGTAAGGCAAAATGTGCCTGTGGCATGTGAGTCGAGAAAACCTAACCTATGTGAACGAAAATCCGCTACGGAGTAGGCACAAGGCTAAATGTGTTCAAGGCGTGTGAGTCAAAAAAAATCGACCCACATGAAGAGACATCCGTCATGACGGAGGCACAAGATAAAATATGCCCAAGGCGTATAAGTCGAGAAAATCCGACCCGTGTGAAGAAAAACCCACTAGGTGGAGGCGCAAAGCAAAATGTGCTTGAGGCATATGAGTTAGGAAAACTCTGACCATTGTGAATGGAAATTCACCACGACGGAGGCATAAGACCAAATATGCCTAAGACGTATGAGTCGGTAAATGTCTACTTACGTGAAGAGAAATCCATAATAGCGAAGGCGCAAGATAAAATATGCTCGAGGCACATGAGTCGGGAAAACCTAACTCACGTGAACGAAAATTCGCCACAGCAGAGGCATAAGGTCAAATGTGCCTGAGGCATATGAGTTGGGAAAACCTGACCTATGTAAAGAGAAATCTGTTATGACATAAGCATAAGGCAAAATATGCTCAAGGCACATGAGTCGAGAAAACTTGACCCGTGTGAAGAGACTCTATCATGACAAAGGCGCAATGTAAAATGTGTCTGAGGCACGTGAGTCAAAAAAACCTAACCCACATGAGGATATCTCGAATGCACTTGTGTTGGATGAACTAAATGCTGCACTTTAGACTCCTCTCACAAGGGCCCCAAAGCGCACCTTGGGAGAGACAAACGATGGGGAATATACTATCAGTCAATCATCATCCGGCATATAGTCATCACGTAGAGTCCTTAGTGGGAGAAAAAGATCTAGATCACCTCCCACCTATCTGCCCATGTGGAAAAAAGTCCAAGACAGATAATTCGGGGCTATCTCTCCATTGCCACCCACGTGGATAAGACACTAAGAAGAGGACGTTGAGGCAGTTAGAGGTTGTCCCCCCTCCAAAGCCAGGTATAAAAACGTGCATCTCCAACACAATAAGGAGGGTTTTTGGATTTCTTTTAACTACTCATGTCTGTATTCATCTCGCGTTATTAACTTGAGTGTCGGAAGGATTGGATCGGAAAACCTTTTCCAATCTCAATCTTCAAGTAAGAAACATCTCGGAAGCATAACGTTTCTACCTCGGAAGCATCTCGGACAACCCTACGTATATGAGTCTAGACCATATTCGATCGACTAAGGCATCATCGACTCTTTCCACTAACATTTAACGTATTCTTTTGTTTCTTATGAATGGACGTATCCTATACTTCAAATCTTGACCTATATATATTTATATTTATATTTATAGATATTCATCTCTACTCTCTAATTATCTATTTTAGTTCTTTGTAATGAAATTTGGAAACCGTTTTGCTAATTAGTTTCTCCATAAATAAAAAAATTGGATACTAAGCATTATAAGTATAACCTTATTATTATAAAATGAAACTTCTAATATAATTATAGAATAGGTAAATATGAAACATTTTATTATAGTATCTAATTATAGAATAAATTTCATTATAATGAAAATTTTAAAATAAAAAGATAACAATTAATAATTTAAATTATAATATAACTTTACACATTCGATATATTTAGGACTTAATACTCGTGTATAAACCATAGTCTAGTGGTATTCCAATAAATAATCTAAATCATACAACGGGCGAATACTATCTCTGCACAAATAAAGTGTGGTTGCCATATGGATGACTAGAATTGAATGCATAGGCGTAGCATCTTTGCACAATCCTCTTCAACAATTCGTATAGTGGGAAACTTCATACACTTTTTAGTTCTTTCTCTAAAAGAGAATTTACCCTAATTTATCTCGACTGCCAATTGCTCTCTTTTAATTAATACCAAGTGGGCTTATTACCTACATCGATTAAATGAATGTATCGGATCACGAATATATCTTTTTGCCCAAAGTAAAAATTTTCAACCTAGATGCAAATCGACTTTTCGAACAATCATCTCCCCTTTCGCTCTCCTGTTCCCCAACTCTTATTTCATAAGGGCTCGAAACATTTCATTCCGAGAAAATCGATATCAGAGGGCGATCGAGATTTGAGTTGTGTGCCTCTTGGCTTATAAGGAAAAGTGCTTATATTGCTCGTTTCGAGATCTCGAAAACTTTGTGCAAACGATATTGTACAAAGAAATCAAGTGAAGTAAGATCTCTTATTTGTGTTAGTTCTGATATAGTACATCTTTTTGTTCATTAAATTTTGTTGTGAAAGCTTCATGGTCATGATGCTCTTAAAAGATCCATTTATTGGGTCAAATTTATGTCATCTATCATGCCAAAACAAAACAAAAAACAAAAAAAAAAAGTGCTTAAGCAAGAAGATATGGATTTGACATGTTCATGAGGCTTTGGTCACCCTTTCACAAATCGATCTCTTGGCCTACACACACATCATGAGCAATTAGTGAACATTTAGGGCTATGTTAACGAGGTTCCACGTGACAAGTGAGATTAGCCACGTTTAGAAAAGCAATATTGTGATTTCGTCCTTTTTTTGGGCACTGTGGTTGGAGTGAGGTTGACGCTTCCGAGGCTCAAGAAATGGACACTGCCAATACCCGTACACACCCAAAAAAGGAGAGAGGAGGAGGAAGACGAAGAGGAAGAGAGGAGGAGGTTCGCCAAGCGTGGGTGAGCCAGCAAAACCCTTCTTGTCTCATCATTTCTTGTCCTTCCGACTCCGTCACCTCCACTCTACTTTCCTCGGTTTCACCCTCATAAGCAATCAAATCAAGAAATAGAGATAGATCGATATATATAGAGAGAGAGAGAGAGAGAGAGAGAGAGAGAGAGAAGGGAGGGGATGTCATACGTAGTCTTCTTCTTTACATTCGCTATTCACTAGTAAGCTTATCTTTTGAACATGCATGTGATTTTTTATGCTACAATTCATGTCTCCTAATTATCCACCTTAATTTTGAAGGAAACTAGGGTTCCATAAATGACTTGTTGATTCATTCATATCTTAAATAATTTTTGGTCTTGCATAGCGAATAAATCTCGAATTTTGCTTTTTTTTAAATTTTTTTTTTACTAATTTTAGTTGATAGTGTTTCAGGAAATCATTTCTAGATCCGCTATAAATTTCGAGTTTTTTTTTTTGCTTAACTGAAAGATATTTGCACTTCAATATTTGTTCTCCTTTTCTTTTCCTCTCTTTATAGTAAAAAAAATAGATTTTTTGATGCTATTATTATACTGTGTGATGCATGTCTTATTTAAGAGAATAATTACACAACCATCACAATCAAACTAGATTTATGTATATGAACCACAACATACACTTAGGATCTTGTGTTTCCAATATACAATACCTTGGAAACAACCAAAGGTGATGTGTTTCTTGAGTGGTGATTGTTGCACTTCCCTCATTGTTCTTGGCACACACTATTCCTCTCTACAAATGGAGGATCACATAGAGACCATGGAGAACAATTACTTATCATCCATGGATGGAGCAAGCCTTCTCTTGGACTACTCCATGCCTATTCCAAGCTTTCCTTCTTCAGCATGCAACTGTTTTTGATTGGTCCTACATTGCATAGGTATCAATTTATTTGTCAATTAAACAATAAACTTAAAAAAAGTCAAGACTATGTGGAGGTCAAAATTTCACTCTAATTTTTATTTTTTGTGGTAAGTAACTGAGTTCATGGTGAAGTTGATCAAAACTTCAAATGATATTAGGGTTCATCTATGTGGAAATAGTTTTGTATTTATTTGTTATGAGATGGTATTTGAAGCTAACACTGTGCACAATCTCCTGCCTATCTCTAAAAGAAAATTTCTATTTAGGTAGTTCATCTTTGTTAAATTTCCTTTGAAATTTGCACTGTAAAAATTAGCTTTCTTTTAACATGCACCAAATTGTTGTGATATGAAAATTATACTACAAAGATTAATTTTATGGGAAATAGTAATATGTTATATCAGGCTTCCACCAATGCAAATGTCAATGTATAAAGCTAATTATAATTCAAGATTGAGTGTGCATACATACAAACTTATCATGCAAAATTAAGATAATTTTGCCACATATAGGAATGGATAAATTAAAAACATTGTACTCCTAAATAGGAAGTCCTAATTGTCTTCACAATTCTTCAGCATCTTATAAAGCAGATAATCATAGATCAAGATAATTTTCTCTTTTTGGAAATGGATTTGAACCCTATCTAATCATTGTTGAAAAAGATAATTCATGATTCAGAGATTTAAGAGTTATATTGCATGTATTGAGTTTAAATCATAACTTACTAGCTTAATTTTTGGATTTTATTAATATTAAAAAAAAGAATATTATGGTATATAAACAAAAGAATGTAAAATTAGGGTTTGTTAGTCCACAAATGAAAGGAGAAGTTTTTAGACAAAAAGATTCTTATGTGCCATATAGAGATAGATTACAGATAAGTCTTACATTATTAAGATATTAAAGATACTTACTATGTATGTACATATAAAATAGGGTTGATATGCAGTACTTTTGCCTTGCCAAACTCTAAGCATGTGTTATTCTATCAAAGTGGATACCATTATCTTGTGCTTTAGTGTATAGTATCTCAGTTCTCTTGATGCATACATGCTGTTCAAGATTGACTTCTTTTCTTGGAGATGACTATCTCATCCTTCATCTGCTTGCTGATTGGAATTCATTGTATTCTGTTCCCCTTAACAATCTCGGTAGTGTCACTTCACGACAATTCATAGATCATGAGTTATATATGCTGCATAAGTTGATTGCATTAGAATTTGCTGTCATCAAAGAGTTTACGTAAAGAGGTGAGGAAGAAGCTTATCTGTTCATGCAGACATCTATCCACATGATTGTTGTGCACGCTTTTTCTCCATCTCAGTCATGTAATCAATATTAGTCGTGGATTTTAATGCTACTGTCTCGTACTACTTCATATCTTAGATTCGAATTCCAGAGTGCGTAGGATTGTTTTGATTGCAGGAAGTGTGTACTTAGGAAAATGTTCAGCAAAGCTTCCACCGCAGGCAACCATGGGGAGCCAAACCCTAACCCTAATGAACGCAAAAGAAGGAAGACGAGACCGGCAGGGCGCCCAGGCATGCATACACTGCAGAACTCCCTTTATCTTCTTCTTGTACTCGAGTGATATATGTGCTGTCAGTGGAGAATGTGGAGTTCGCTAGCATGGATAACGAGCGAAGGTGTTGGTGGTGCAACAGATCCCGATGCAGAGGTGGTGGCGCTGCAGCCGGAGGATCTGCTGGCGACGGGCCGATACATCTGCGAGGTGTGCGGGAAGGGATTCCAGCGGGATCAGAACCTGCAGCTGCACATGCGCACCCACAACATCAACTGGGAGCTCAAGAAGAGCGGCGGCACGCCATCGCGCCGCAAGGCCTACATCTGCCCCGTGCCCACCTGCGTCTACAACGACCGGTCCCGCGCCCTCAGCGACATCACCGGGATCAAGAAGCACTTCAACAGGAAGCACGGGACCAAGAATCTGATATGCCCTCAGTGCTCCAAGCCCTATGCCGTGGAGGCGGATCTCAAGGCCCACCTGAAGAACCACATCCTGCGCGACCATCAATGCGAGTGCGGCAGTACCTTCTCCAGGTGAGCATCAATGGCTACACCATTGATTCATCGGCCTATTAGTTATGAGCTCGTATTAGGACACACGAACACTTCGCATGTGGCAGAAAGAACAGCTACGAGGCGCACCGGGCATTCTGCTGCAAGCTGTTAGAGGAGAGCATGAAGCTGCCTTCTTCGGTCGCCGGAGAGCCGAGCACCAGGGCCGATGCCGACGTCTTCGGCGGCAATTTTGATCTTCCCGACATGAACGAGCAACTGGTCTACACCAACATCGGGTTTACTTCTCCCCAGGAAGCTCCCCTGCGAGTTGAAGCCACGGCAGAGCTGCCGAACGCGGTCTTGGATGATGACCGGGATGCGCCATCAGCTGGGCAGCTGAATCGCTCTGTTGCCATGCTTCCCGATGACCCCGACTTCGTGACATCTCTCCCGGTGTGCCTAACTCGTCTTCTGAAGTCTCGCTACGATGAGGTCTTGTGTATGTACTCTTCTTCCGGCACCTTCGGCGGCATGGCTCAGGTGGCATCACCACCGCCCGGGGCCAATCACTCCTTCTCCAACGCATCTCTCGACGAATTAAGGGATGAAAATGATCTGAATGGGATGTCCTCTACGTTTGATTTCTTCGGTGGGTCATCTTCTTCCTTCATGGATCATGGAGCTCCATCAACAGAGGAATCACAGGGACTAGGACCTCATCTTTCACTATCGAACGTCTGCGCCTATGGTAAGAGGCAACAGAACTCTGTGGCAGCCAACTCTGCAGTCTACAATGATTTCCTTAGCTTATCCGAATCTCTCACTCTCTCAGCCTCATTCTTTGACGCAGGGAAGGAGAGCTACTAC
The DNA here is from genome assembly GCA_001649415.1 of Musa itinerans. Lineage (NCBI taxonomy): Eukaryota > Viridiplantae > Streptophyta > Magnoliopsida > Zingiberales > Musaceae > Musa > Musa itinerans. The sequence goes on from LVTN01000005.1 coordinate 674,143, forward strand.
GCTGGCATCGATGAACCGATGCTTGCAAGCTTGGTTTGCATGAACTCCATTCACCAGCCACATCTAGCCAGTACCTTCACAGAGTCGTCGGCGACGGCGTTGCTGCAGAAGGCAGGGGTGATGAACGCAACCGTGAGCGTGCCCGCGTCCACATGCTTCCCCGGTCAGGCGATGAGCACGGAGAGTATGCTCAACATGGAGCAATTTCAGATCCAGCAGGAGAAGAATTTTCCACCGGGCGACTCTTCGACGTCACATTTCCTGACTCTCACGCCGAATCACCAAACTGATCCGAGGAAGAGTAGCATCCACTCTTATCAGCAACAGGAGAATTGGATCAGCGACCCCAGCAGGAGCGCCTTCCAGCTTTACCAGCACGACAGGAGCACTGCGTCAAACAAACCTGCATCATCTTCCTTCTTCTGCGACGCGGTGAAAAGCATGGACTCCTACTCGAAGCTGAAAGACTTGCAGTGGAGCAGACAGGAGAACGCGCCCACCGACTTCACGGATTTCTTCACGAGTTCCACAGGCAAGAAGCCGACAGAGGAAGACGGCGGCGCCGGGAATGCAGTGCTGGGGTTTCCTGCTGCTGAGCCAATCATGGCACCCTATAATTTGCCCTCCGAGACTGCACCGGAAAACAGAGGAACAGGAACAGGATGGAACCGGCCAGTGGAAGCGGTGGCTCCGCCGCCATCGTCGTCGATGAACCAGAACGGCGATGGCGTGACCATGGATCTCCTGGGAATGGGAGGAGAAGGGGCGGAGGCCGGAGGATACAGCGAGGACCAGATGGGCTTCTTCTTCGGCAACGGTACCTGTTTCTGGTGAGTTCAGATCAGGAGATATCAGTATTTACTTGGTCAATTTAAGAGACTCGGTGAGACATGCAGACTATATCATAGAAACCTGGAAAAGACGTAAGCATTTGACTTCCATGTACTATGGATAGATCCAATTTGTGTGCTACGCTGTGGTGTATTGTGCGTGTGTGGCTCTGTGAGTATGAACTGAAGCTCGAAGCAGTGGGAGCAACCATGGAGGTGTGACACCAAGCATGCATGGAGCTGTAGCAACGAGAAAGATGACAGCGGAGACTTATGCAATGCTCGACATCGATAAGCAGTTCTAACAACATACTCTTTTGCTTAATCTGTTTTGTAGGTAGAATAAGTTCTCAGTTTTAGATGGAATCAACTGATGCATGGGAAACATATACTTTCCTCTAATGAATTTTTTATTTGCTCCTTCAAATTTTAGTTTATCATATATATCCTGTTGTTATGGGAAATCATCGTCGACAGTCATCCCAACGACATAGGAGTGTCCGATAAGGTGATTCAGGTGGTTCTGAGACAGCTGCAAGGTGAAAGTGTCAAGCTCCCGATATGCCATCTACACTAAGAGCAATGCTAGGAAAAAATTTTCAATCTGATTCCTTCGATTCCCAAGTTAGTGATCGAGGTCATTTAGTGAGTGTCGATTTAAAAAAAAAGAGCTCCCCAACATAATGTCAATGAGTCAACTTTTATACCTGATCTTGAAGGGGATAACTTATAGCCACTCCAACATCCCCCTCTTGATATTTTTTTCATGTGGATAGCAGAGAGGAGACAACCTCGAATGATCTGCCTTAAACTTTTATCCATGCAAGCAGATCGATGGAGGGTAACTTAGTTATTTTTCTTCTATAATAACTTTCATGTGATGTTTATACGTCGGATGATGATTGATCGTTAATATATTCTATATCTAACTTGGTAGTATAATAAAATTAAAAATCTAATTAATATTGACATCACTATGGGTTACACATCTAATGGGTTGAAGGGTGAAAATATTAAGGATGCTTGAGGTGTTTGAGTTTTAATTTAAATTTGCATCAATAACTATTATTGGTGATGATTAACCAACCAGAATAACATGAGATATGTATGTGCTACACTAAATTTTGTAGGGTAGATGCACAGATAGACATGTAAAAACCCTAAAAAAGTATATTAAATGGAAAAGGTCTAATATATTCTGTGGTGCCTAAAGTAATGAGCTTGCAATTTCCTAAGTTGTATGTTTGGCAATGGCATAATTATATCAATGCATTTACTGGTTGATTTCATTAGGCCTTATTATTCTAACATCACACGAAATTAATTAATTTTTTCCACAGCCTCCAAAAAAAGAAAATTGTAAATGATGAGTGAAGAAGAAAGAGTTGAGCAGTATCATAACTTGTGAGGAAAATGTTTTGATGAAGATGCATGTGAGAAGGGCCACCTCAAACCTGAAACAATCTATTGCATGTGACTCCCACTTTCTCTCTCTAACTTCTTGGGGGGCATTTAACAGCACACTCTTGAGTGAAAAAGACTACCTAACATGAACTTTCAGGAAAAAAGCTCTTATCACACAATCTAAATGGGATCCCTCTCCTGAATTATTTGCTCACCTTTCTGTGCCTTTTGACAGATCAATTCTGCCCCATTGGTTGCCATGTCTCTTGCATTCATTGTTCTGCTACCTGTGTCTCTGAATATGCTTCACAAGCAATAATGAAAGAACAGAAATATCTTCTGACCAAGCATTCCAAGAGAATACAAATATAATGAAGGCTTGCTTATATATATGATGGTTAGATCAAGACAAAGAATGCACACATAAGAAAAGAACCTATAAATTCCTTGAGTACCTGAAGTCACATGGTAAAGAACCATCTTAAAGAGAGCAGCACATCAGCAATCTTATTGGATGATCTTTATCTTAGGCAGGTATCTTCTCTCTGTAACATACAAAATAGGATCTTATTAGAAGTTGCAGTGAACATTTTTCACTAACATGCAACATCAACATATCAATAAATATAATATGTCTGTGATTTCAAGAAAGTACTAATATCACCATAAAGCAGAAAGGGGAATAGTAGCTTAATAGCATCACTCTCTTTCTTCACAAATGGTTTTGGACAACTATCATTGCTTGCTAGCTTTCTGAGGAAGAATCACAGCAGTGATGTTGCTGTCATACATCAAACATTTGCGACCATATTGAGCAAACTAGCTGGAGAGTCTCATTGAGTTTGGTGTAGGACACAATCCCACGACCCACCACATTCTCTCTCCTCCCTCCACCACCAGCATAAAACCCCCCCTTCCAAAGCTCCATGCAGCAATGCACAAGGAAAGAAGTCATAACAGTCCATACCCTATCTTCCTGAAGCGAAAAGAGGCAACTGAAACCATGCAGCACTTCACTTGTGCCATTACCCTCCTCTTTCTTGTCCAATTCATTGTTGTAACTTCAGCTCAGCTGGCAGAATCTCCAGCTCCAGCAGGCCCACCCAACATCACAGCCGTTCTTGAGAAAGCAGGGGAGTTCGGAACCTTCATCCGCCTGCTCAAAAGCACCCATGTCGGCGACCAAATAAACAACCAGCTGAACAACTCCGTCAACGGCATCACCGTATTTGCACCCACCGATAGTGCTTTCTCCAGCCTCCCCTCTGGCACAATGAACTCCCTCACCGATCAGCAACAGGTTGCGCTAATCCAATTCCATGAACTGCCTTACATCGTCTCGATCTCTCAGTTCCAAACAATAAGCAACCCTGTAAGAACACAGGCGGGTGATGTTAACAATGGTCGGTACCCATTGAACGTGACAACCATTGGAAACTCAGTGAACATAACAACAGGAATTGTCAATACCTCCATCGCCAGCACGGTATTCTCGGATAGCCAGCTAGCTGTGTACAAGCTTGATCAGGTACTCCTTCCTTTAGAAATCTTTGGACCCCCAGCTCCTGCTGCTGCACCTGCACCGAACAAATCGAAAAAGAAGGAAAGCTCCATTGCCGAAAGCCCTTCAGGCACTTCAGATTCTAGTGGAGCCACTGCTGCAGTGAACTTAAAATGCACGTATGAAGGAGGTATTGTATTTGCAGCTGCAGTTATTTCCCTCTGGTGGACCTATTGAGTACTACTACTGCATCTTCCCAATATTTTGATGATTTAAGCTGTTTAGGTAAATGTGGAAGATTGTACTTTTTTCTTTAATAGTTTGGTGTCCCTTGCTTATTTCTTTTCCCTTCTTTTCTTTTGCTTTATCTTTGCCATGGATTTGAATTTTTATTTTACCAAATATCTTTAATGTGGATTGTAATCTTGTGATTCATTTTATTATATTTGACTTAAAACTATACGTATATATGAATCTGCTCAACCTAAGAAATTCAACAATGTATGCCTAAAACTGTTAAACAAAGATCAGGTTTTGAAGAACATATTTCTACTAAAATTTCATATCGACAAAATTTTAGCTGCAGAAAATGAATTTCTGGTGTATATTCAAGTATCTTCAAGACCTTTTCATTCACCTAGTCAATAATGTAGCTACAAAATTGTAACCAGATCTTTAACTTTGATGTAGGTAACAAGAGTTAGAAACCATTAAAACAATTCTCATGATTCTGCAAGTGGAAATAAGGAAAACAAAAATTAGATACTATGGAATTGGTATAGTCCTTAATCTTCTCTCCTAGCTACAAAGTGCAACCTTCATCCAGCCACTTAATTCATCATCTCGAAACACCGAGATCTTGTTTGATAAGCATAAAGACATTGGCCAAAGAAAGTAAATGCAAAGTTGCGAATGTTACCAAGATAAGAAAACACCATAACTTACCTAGTTAGCTGGTGAAACATCACAAACCAATGGCCTAAAGTTGGGATGCTTCTTTCTCCCACCAATTCCCCTCATAATCATTAGATTATTTCCAAAGAAAACTCATGCAAGATGAACCTAACAAATGAAACCCTCCACCTCATCTTGATCTAACAATGTAACTACTAATCTCAAGCTCTGTTTCGACAAACAAAACGATATCCATTTTCATCGGATTTAGAATATCACACAGCTCACAGGTCAAAATGTTACCAAGATCATGGCTCAGGGAGTCAAGACTCTGTTCCCACAAGATGCAAACTCTAAGATGAATACTACACAGCAGAAATCACTCACAAATAGAGAAACGAGCAAGTGTTCTGATTACACCAAGAATTTTCATTCATAACCAACTTAATTCACATAATGAAAATGTATCTAAACCCACCATTACTCAACAGCAAACAAATTTCTGTGTATTTAAGACCCTGAGACAAAACTACAAACAGATCAAAGACAACTTTCCTTGTCCAAACATCCTTTACAAGTGCATCTGATATTCTAGCATCAAGAAGCATATGTGATGTCGACTTGTCCATGGACATTAGGCAGAGAGAGGAATACCTGACTCGTCAGATGAAGATGCCGGCTGCAGAGCCCTAATCTTGATAGCGTATTTCTTCCACGCAACCTCCCGTTCCCGGAGACAGAGTCGGAGCTATCAGACCCAGCCGATGAGGCGGTACCGTCTTCGTATCCGACGCCAACGAAGTTCCGGCATTTCCGGAAGAATAATTTGGTCCTCCTCCTCAACAATCCCCACGACTGCGTCCCGATCGGTGGAGCTCCGATTCAGGGCGTACCCACAAGAGCCACAGCTGCATCAAAGCAACAGAAGGGCGACAGCTTTATCAGTAAAACTCACGATTTCTATCCAGAAGTCACCAAATCCAATGATTTGGGGGTCGGCACAAACGAGTAGGTGACGGATCGGGGAGAGGCGAGGGACTCGGCTGCGGTTGGGGTTTGGGGTTTGGGGTTGTTAGAAATCGCCTTGGGAAGCCATTGGTGGATGATGTACGGGATGTTGGAGTCGATGAGATGACGACGGCAAAGACCGCGTTCCGCTGTTTATAGGGCGGGAGGGGCGATGGGCGACGCGGGAATAACCGATCCGGATTTGTTTATGATGATGAGCGGCTGATCCCCGAGAAATGCACGGTGGTGATGAGCTTTATGATTCGTGTGGTAGGGATTGACCACCGGGCTGATTTTGGATTTATTTCGTTGACTTGATTATAATTATTAGGGTGGGAGTGATGCGTCTACGTGGAGGCTAAGACGCGTGGCATTTGGTCAGTGGATGTCGGTAATCAATTTTGGCAATTATTATTTTCTCTCATTAAAAAACCCATATTGATTACTTTTAACATGGGATTCCCTTTTTCAGAATATATAAGTGTTCACTGCATGGTGAGTTGGACAACTTTACAGTGAACACTTATATATAAACTTTATTACATTCGATTGTGTAATGCAGCTTAGTTTCATCTTGATTCCACAACAATTAATGTAAAATCATAAAATTTATTCAACACACTTCGATCTTTCAACATGATAAGCAAATATGATGTACATAGTGATTCAATTAGTTTTATTTTATTTTATTTTTAGGTGATTTAAGAAGGTTTTAAGTCAAATTTGATATATCCTCGAGTTATTATGCAATCAAATATACTTCATCTATAAGAATAATACCATAAGTTTGTCCAACTCACCTCAATCTTTCTTACGTAGCTGTTAAGGTATCAACCATGCGTTGTTAATGTGGTAAGAGATCGTCTTAAGTGCGAGTCTACCCGTGTCAACGAACGAGTCACACTAACTTGTAATGGTGATTTCGACGAGTTACTTGTGTGACCGAGCTGAGGTTCGTCCAGACTCAGTCAAGCTGCCACCTCAAAGGGACTAAGATAGATACTGAGATAAAATCGTTCATCTATTTCGAAAATGTTTAGTACGAAAGCCATTGCCAATGGATTTTTTGATCCGTTCATTCCAACGCTGATTTTGATTGTATGTTATAAATTTTATAAAAAAATAATTAATCTTAATTATTATTGATAAGATCATTTAATTCTACATTGGTTGAGGAGTATGAGAACGACTCATAAATCCGTCAAATCTCTTTTACTCATGTCTTTTGGAGCTTACATACTTTGAAAAGATAAAATCGTATGGGTATATTCATTACCCAAAATTATCATCCAAAGCATATAATTCCACATAAGTCTACGGACTGCACCAATGATCGACCGACCGTGATTATAAATTAATATGAAAATATACAAAATAAACTTTTAAAACCCCTAAAATAAATAAAAATTAGATCATTCTGCAGGGTGAGTTGGACAACTTTACAGTGAACACATATATATATAAACTTTATTACATTCGATTGTGTAATGCAGCTTAGTTTCATCTTGATTCCACAACAATTAATGTAAAATCATAAAATTTATTCAACACACTTCGATCTTTCAACATGATAAGCAAATATGATGTACATAGTGATTCAATTAGTTTTATTTTATTTTATTTTTAGGTGATTTAAGAAGGTTTTAAGTCAAATTTGATATATCCTCGAGTTATTATGCAATCAAATATACTTCATCTATAAGAATAATACCATAAGTTTGTCCAACTCACCTCAATCTTTCTTACGTAGCTGTTAAGGTATCAACCATGCGTTGTTAATGTGGTAAGAGATCGTCTTAAGTGCGAGTCTACCCGTGTCAACGAACGAGTCACACTAACTTGTAATGGTGATTTCGACGAGTTACTTGTGTGACCGAGCTGAGGTTCGTCCAGACTCAGTCAAGCTGCCACCTCAAACTCATGCTCACGGCGAGTCATACACGACACGCCCACTCCTGGCTCTGCTGCAGGACAAGGCGCCGTTCACGTGACGCCGTCGCCACCCCCCCCTTCTCCGTGCCTCGCCAAACCCAGCACCCACGGCCCCGCTACCGGCGACGAGGACAGCAGCGGTCGGTGCGTGCCTCCAGCGGCGGGGTTCAATGCGTCTTGTTCCTTCGCGCGCGCACGTGAGATCCACGGATCCCAGGCGACGCCATCCGATCACCGCCCGCTCACTAACTCCCTCTTCTTCGAAGCCTCTCTCTCTCGCTCTGAGTTGGACCGATTCTAGAAGTAGCCGTGACGCCCTTCGCGTCTTTGACCCAGTGCTCGTTGGTCTGACCGTTGACGAGGTCAGCAATCGCCAGTCGTAGGAAATGGTAGCTCGGAGAAATCCTCGGTTCGTCGCACGCTCTGTTGGCTTCACACCAACATTAAGATCAAACACCGTCTTAAACTAGAATAGATGACGATAAATTATATCGTAATATGGTGGACATAATAAGTAGATGTACCTTAGTCGATGTCAGTTTCCGAGATGTATTAATGATCGAGACCTGATGAATTAAGTGCTGCAGTAAAAGCACTGATACATCTGCATATGCCTCCCACCGTTTCCCTATTCGTACTAAAATACACATACTTTTTATTAATATGAAAAAAATCCTCTTTCTGTTGAAAAGAAAAGCCATGAATATTATTATTTTTTAAATAATTTTTACTCGGTCGTTCTTCTTCTCGAAAGAAGGAAAACGGAAACGAAGAAATGAGCCCCCCATTCGGAATTGTCCAAAAAGCGCTACCCCACCCAATCCGCGTTTCCTTCTTATTGTCTTAAAGCACACCACAATGGCTGCGGAAGCCGATCCCACTGCGCGCAGGTTTATTCGCTCTTCCTTGCGCGCCTCTCCTCGCTTGGCTATCGATGCGGGAGAGAGGAAGAGTCCCCGACCTGTAGCCCCCCCGCGCCGCCGCCGCCGCCCGATGAGGGTTCGTCTCGCTGCTGCGGTGGCGGTGACCGCGACGCTGGCCGTCCTCCTCGCTCCCGCCCGAGCAACCGGCTCCGCCTCCACCATCGCCATCGCCCACGGCACCGACATCGTCTGCGGCATCCTCGCCCGAACCTCCCCCCGGAGCGTCCAGTGCGCCCGGGCTGGCGTCGCCGACGCTCAACCCTTCCCCCTCCTGCCGAACATCACCTTCAGCTCCATCTCCGGCGGCCGCAGCTCCCTCTGCGGCCTGAGTGCCGACGGAACCGCCTTTTTCTGCTGGAACGCCGCGAACTCCTCCTCTGGCACGCTCCCCAGGAAGCGCGTCTACAACGGCCCCGTTGCCCTCGAGGAACTCGCCGTCGGCGAAGCCCAGATTGCGGCCGTCGACCGCAACCGCACGTTCGTCCAGTGGTGGCGCCAGGACAGGGGCTTCCCTCCCAATGTCTCCGGATCCTACAGTTCCGTCACCTCTGGTCGGGACTTCACCTGCGCCGTTAACGCTAGTGGCTCGGTCAACTGTTGGGGGCCGCGCAACCGCACGATCCAGGACGCCTTCGCCAGCACCAACATGTCGACCATCGTCGCTGGGGACTCCCACGTCTGCGGTATCGACGTCGGCGGCAGCCTCATTTGCCGTGGCAACAACGACACCGGCCAAGCGACCCCGCCCTTGGGCTCCGCGTTCGAGTTCGGAAGCCTCGCGCTGGGTTCGAACCACACTTGCGCCATCAGGCGAGCCAACGGCACGGTGGTCTGCTGGGGCGGGGGCACCAGCGGCGAGTACACGCCGACGAATAGTACGCCCTTCGAGTTCATCGTCGCCGCTGGCAATCTCACCTGCGGCCTAACGACGGCGAACTTTAGCGTGCTTTGTTGGGGGACGAACAGGAAAGACCCGGCGGTGACTAAGCTTCAGTTGCCGACGCTTCTTCCGGGGGTTTGCACTTCCAGTCAAAGCTCTTGTGGTTGCGGGCTGTTCGCCGATTCCGAGACCCTGTGTTCGGGTTCTGGAGTTATATGCCAGCGGTGTGGTGGTGGAGTCGTGCAACCAAGCCCACGCCTGCCGTCACCGTCACCGGCACCTTCGACGCCACCATCGGCCACTTCATCGACGAAAACTAGCAAGAGGTGGCTGGTCTTCGCCATCATTGGGTCAGTCGGAACATTTTCCGGCGTTTGCTCCATCGTCTACTGCGTATGGATTGGTGTTTGCAAGCGCAAGAAGGTGCACAATTCCGTTCAACCAACGATTACGGCAGCTGGGAATGGAGGATCTCATGCTGCTCATTCGTCTGCTACGGGTGCCGGATCGATCGTCCCGAGCCCCTTTACGTCCCCTTCTGGGTCGCGGTCCCGAATTTTCCGGCGACAAGGCTCGCGGGTCATGCGGCGGCAGAGAAGCGGCCCGTCCTCGTTCAAGGACCGAGCCGAGGAGTTCAGCCTCTCGGAGCTTGCCGCCGCCACCAAAAATTTCTCCTTGGAGACCAAAATCGGGGCCGGGAGCTTCGGAACGGTGTACAAGGGGAAACTTCCCGATGGGCGGGAGGTGGCGATCAAGAGAAGCGAGACAGGGCCGAGGGCGAAGAAGTTCCAGGAAAAGGAGAGCGCTTTCCAATCGGAGCTGGCTTTCCTCTCTCGGCTCCACCACAAACACTTGGTCGGCCTGGTGGGCTACTGCGAGGAGAAGGAAGAGAGGCTCCTTGTCTACGATTACATGAAGAACGGAGCTCTGTATGACCATCTACACCCTAAGAACGGCGACGAATCGAGCGTCTTGAATTCATGGAAGATGCGAGTGAAGGTGCTGCTGGATGCAGCGAGAGGGATCGAGTATCTCCACAACTATGCGGTGCCCCCGATCATCCATCGCGACATCAAGTCCTCCAACATATTGCTCGACGGGAATTGGGTCGCCCGGGTGTCGGACTTCGGGCTGTCGCTAATGGGACCGGAGTCGGAGGGGGAGCATCTGTCGGCGAGGGCGGCGGGAACGATCGGGTACATGGACCCCGAGTACTACGGGATGCACCACTTGACGGTGAAGAGCGACGTTTACGGGCTCGGAGTGGTGATGCTCGAGGCGCTCACCGGCAAAAATGCAATCTTTAAGGACGAGGACGGGAATCCGACCAGCGTCGTCGACTATGCGGTGCCCTGCGTCGTGGCAGGCGAGGTCGGCAAGGTGCTCGACGCAAGAGTGGGGCAGCCAGGATTGCACGAAGCCGAGGCGGTGGAGCTGGTGGCCTACACCGCCGTGCATTGCGTCAACCTCGAGGGGAAGGATCGACCAAGCATGACCGACATCGTCGCCAACCTCGAGAGCGCGCTCGCACTCTGCGAGGAGAGCCATGGGAGCATCTCCAGTGCAAGCATGTCCTTTGCGTCGGCAGACTGACGTGATCTAAGGCACATTGATTCATACCTTGTTCGTCGATGTTTGTAAATGGATTCTTCCAACTTCTTTGCTCGGAATCGTAGTCCAATCTCAATTAACATTGAAAGCTGAGACACACCGGAAGAGGATTCCGACACCTGTTTGATGAATTGACGCACATCTCTTTCGATTCCAAGCATTGTTCGTCGATTACCGCGACGACGAGTCAAGCTCTTGGCTTGTGCTGGACTTTTCGGGTCAACGGATGCGACGTACATGCTGAAGCCATCAAAACGGAGACGAAGACGGAGTCTAATTGGCACGGCGGAGGGATTGGGGTCCTCAATCTCTTGTCAGGGGGTGGAATCGGCACACAAGTCAACCGAAGCAGGTGCGTAGCTGCTGGCGATTTCAAATGCCTTTGGTGGATGACATGAATTTGGCGAGTCAAAATGGCAGCCGACAGTCGAGAATTGGAGGATCTGCTGATAGAAACATGGATCCTGTAGAATTCAAGTCTTTGTGGCCTTCGACAAATGAGATCATATCGAGTTGAATCAACTCGAGGTTCAAACCAATCTGTCAGGTATTAGCACATCCAAGAAGAAGATCCTCCCTGGAAGCTTGGATTTAATTGCATAATCCAGTGAAATTTAGGTTCCGATGGGAAACACAAGCTTCTTCATCTCAAGGCTGCACCATGACGTACTTCGTCAAGCGTCTTCAGACATGCCTCGAGAGGGAGCGGGTAAACCTTCCTTCTGACTTTGCTGCTACTTTTTCTGCAGCGAGATTGCGTGCTGTCTGTGGCGTCCCGTGGAGTGCTAAGAATCATCTGCCTTTTCCTTCTGCATCATTCTTACCTAGAGCGCGACTGGTGCTCGATGTATTGCGTCAATGAAAGCTTCCGTTCTTTATTTCTCGTGGCTGCGTTCGGTGGGTCGCATGTCCTCTCATTCCTCGCCATCCACCCGTGGTAGCTGGCATTTGTAGGTGGCCGACCTCAGGCGGCTCATGAAGCTTCATTGGAGGTCGATGATTTATTCTACTACGTAGGCACTCCAATTGATAGCGAAAATATTTAGTCCAATCAAAGGACTTGACATGTGCCACTTAAGTCTGGATTCTATCCACTATAAAATAATTTATCGGATCATAAAAATTAAGATTATTAGTCATTCATTAAGATTACTTCACATTTATCAATTAATTAATAATTTGAGTGTCACCTTTATCAATTAATTAATAATTTGAGTGTCGGAAGGATGTGATAAAAAAATCTATCCGACCTTGGTCTTTATGTAAGTCAGCTACAAAGTGCACATTTGAGCCTATCTCAACCCTATTTTCTTTTTCGCATCAAACCTCTTATGAATATAAGGTCAAATTGAGTCGGACTGATTTAAACATCATTAACATTTTTTCTATTACCAATAGATATAATCATTTAGCAACACAAGATTCATTTTTTAATCCATAGTTTGAAAATAATATTCCTTATAAATTTTTATATGGCATGCATAGACTATTTTCTCTCTCTCTCTCTGTGAATAGATTTTCTGAATACAGAAAACCTGGAGTATAATACAAAAATGTTAATCTCTCTCTCTCTCTCTCTCTCTCTTCCCTTTATTTTGTTTCCTTGAAAACTTGTGAAGGTGGATATACAAAATTTCCATTTCCAAGGTGTTGTACATCATGTGATAAATGAATTTGGGCTGTGAATTGATTGTAACCTGTCCACTGAAACATGAAACAACTTCTTTTCTTTGAATTGAGATTCAAATCAAACAGTAACTATAATAGATTCAGAAAAAAATAAAATATCAAAAATCTTAAATTGGAGATCAAAGTACCTTAATCTAGTTGAGATCTATTGGGACATGGAGACGGAACACATGGAAATCTCAACAGATTCATAACTCATGCATGAGAATGAGTGAGGACTTGAATAATTCTTAAAACTGTTTACAACTTGTCTTCTACATCTTAAACTTCTTTTCATAAGCATCACAAATTGCTCCCACATCACCTGATTTATTAAAAACCAGGAGATCATAGTCAATGAAATGATACAGCCATACATCATCAATATACCACAAGCCCATTCGAAACAATGTGTACATTTCCAACAACAAATGTCATGAATGTACAATACAACATTAATTACACTGCAATTTTCCCTAAGTAAACTATGCCAAAAATTCTATTTCGACAGTAGTAGCAAGCCGGAGAATTTTCTGTTAAAATGGCAGATAATGCACAGTTGAATTCCAAAATTTCTCCTTGCATATCGCACACCAATTTTTTATGCTCAGCAGATTTGTTGCGTCGTATCCGCAAGTAAGCAGTCACTCTCCGAAGTGATACAAATTGAGGTTCTGTTAGGGTGGATTTATAGTGAACACAATACACTGCAATTCAGGTGCACTGGTAACTAAGAGCTTGGAAGAACTGTTGGCACCTCTCTCAGTGTCCAGCATTTGGTGGGAATTCCTTGCTGTTCAAACCATTCAGGCATATGAAACTTCTCATTCAGTATGGGCCTGACATCCTTGTGGAGGGAAAGGTGTTTTAGAAGTGGAAGAATAACTCCCATAAGCTGAGGAAAAAAAGTATGCTTTAGAAAATGATTACTTGTTAAGAAATTGGACTATATATGGATATACGGTTGCAAACGTGCTAAATAACCCAACAAGAAAGCAGAATTTCCTATTACCTGATCATCACAGGGCTGAGCAGCAAAGAATGGCATGCATGGTATTCCATTTAATGGCTGCAGCAAGAAACTAAATGGATTGTTGTCAACAATGACGATGCGGGAGAGATGTTGCGACACACAAGAAAGATCTTTGACATGTTCCCGATATTTCCTGTTCAAAGAATGCACATATATTTATTACAATGTAAACCCCTATTTCATTGTAACACAATGCTAATATCAGAAAGGAATTAGAGATGAGGAATTTCACAGAAACTATTGTAAACATAATATAAATGTACGCATGCATGAATGTAGACAAAGTAGACCTTGCAATAAAACAGCCATTCTTTTAAAATGTTACTAGGGAAGACATACAACAGAAAGTTCTAGATAGATTACAGTTGACACTAAGACAATACGAAACAAAAAAGGGACGATTGTTAAAATAAGGATCAGTTTATATTTGCAAGAAAACCTTAGCAAAAGTTTAGTTTATGCAAAATCAGACATTTTCATCTGAGCATGCACTTAATGGAACTTAATCACTGGTGGAAAGCTACATCTTCCTTCCAACAAGAAGACAAACTCTTGTATGTTTCAAGGAAACCACACTTGTTCCCTGCATCATATATCAGTTTGCTTGACATGAAAGTAATAGGAACAGTGAAAACTCAGATACCTTGCCTACAGAGCAAACTACTTGTGAGAAGGTATAGAGGCCATGACCAACAACACTTGCAACATAGTCACAAACAATTGCTCAAATTCGAAACAGCATGAAATTTAGCAGAATCTACATGAATCGCAACTTGGATGCTCAAGAACTCTGTGATAATGAAAGTACTGACAGCTGCAGAGTGGTATATACTTCTGTTGTCACTTTGTAAAATAAAACATCATAACCGAAATAAACATTATTGAAGTCATAATAATTATAACTTTTACTCACGTGCTCACAGTTGCAGGCCTGTATAGACGATGAGTTAATTTGTTGTCGACATCTATTCTATCAATAACTGGCCTAGCATAACCTGAAGCAGAAGAAAGCATAAAATAACTAAATATGGAAAGACAAGGAAAACATAGAAAGAGAGCTAGCACCAAAGGAACAGTTCATTAGAGGTAAATAACCACAACCTTCAAGGCCTGCAGTGAAAAGAACAAGGTCTGCAAATTCACTGCTCTGTTTTAGGAATTCCCGCAAACCAGGACGTTCAAAAACAGTGACATGATTCACCTTTTGGCTTCCATCAGCATCCTTCAAGAGCACAAGTCTGAATAAGTAGCCTTTGAAGCTTAAGTACTATGTAAAATTTACCTGATTATAAGTGACCAACCTGTTCTGAAGATACACATTCAAGGTCAAAGCACTTTAAACCTGCTTCAACAGCCTGTGCACGAACTGTAGACGACAAACTAGATGTCTCGTATGCACAAATCAATGTCTCATCCAAGTCGAGCACAACCTGCAAATTTGGTAAACTTATGTTAAACAAAGCACCCCCAATAAAAGTATAAAACAATAAACAAATTCTCCTTAAGAAAATAATATCATCCAAGAACAATGTCTTGAAAACCATGGTTTTTAGTGGCAGCTTTTGTGTGAATATTATTGAAATATTAAACAAAGGCATTTACTAGTAAGTATCACATGGACTCTCTCATTCACCTTCAAGACTTCATCTTGGTTTATGGCCGTGAGTTTGCTACATATTATCGATTCAAACTTCCGAAGCCTCATTATCAATTAGCACATGCATGCCTAAATTAGGCATACATCATTGTAGACCCATTTAAAGCTTCAATTAGCATATCTAACCCCTAATCACATATACTAGCTTACTTGGACCAATTCGCAGATTTGAACCATGGACGGAGGCTAAGAGTAGAAGAAGGTTTTGCAAGTCCAATGATGTATGTAGGTACTTCTTTCCTGACATCAAGACTAAGAATATTAGTTACCAATCTACATTATTTCCTCCCTAATGTTCATTCTACGAACAAAAAATAATTTAGAATGACAAACAAGAGATGGATGATCTGTGATTCACACATTGAAAGATGGGGGAACGAGCTAAACACTCTATTTAGATTTCATTAACTTATCCGTTCATCGCAGTCTTGCTTAGACCTTAACCTAGGAAATCCTTCGTCATTAAGTACACATTTAGCACACCTCTTTCTTTGATTTCCAGTTTTCATTCGTCAATTTCTTTTTATGCAAGGCAATCAGCTTTGCCAAGAAAAAACGTGAGGATAGCAATCATTGGGAAAAATTGATCAATCGCCAACCAAGTGTCGCTGCTGAGCAATGAATTCTAACCAAATCGAAGTCAGGGATTTTGCTTTGCCCAGACCACCATGAGATACCCATGCAACTAGGGGTCAAACACGAAGAACACAACCTTGTCTTCTACGCAATCTCAAGCCAAATTTGAATCGATGAGAAATCTCTTAAAAGCAACTCAAAAGATCGAATTTTTGAGCAAATCAGTCACAGCCCAGATCCCAGATCAGGAAGAAAGACGTACCGTGAGCTTCCCGAGGGGCTCCGACGCGGGGGCGGTATGGTTCGGCAAGGCGTCGGTGGGGGGAGCGACGGAGAGCAGCTTGTAGCCTGCGGACGGGGAGGAGAAGAAGGGGTGGCGAAGGCCGACGGAGGAGAGGAGCTGCGCACACGAGGGGGTCCCCCGCAGGATCTGGAGCAAGAGCCGGAACAGGATCGCCACCCGGCACACCAGCGTCCTCCACGCCTGGACGCTCTTGGTCGTCGCGTCCGCCGCGGCAGTGGCGGCCCCCGGCGAGTACGACCCCTCCTGGGCCAGCTCAGCCATGTCTGCAGCGGCAGCGACGCACACGTCTCGCCTTCCGTCTGGTCTGCCGGGGACGCGGCAGGTCTGGCGAGCGAGTCGGTGCGACGGCGGCCGGCCCGGGGTAAAGCGAGATGCGGATCTCGTGCGGGCGGGCAGGCAGGCAGGCGAGCGCCCGACGAATAAATGTGCGGGAGCGGACGTCAGTTGGTCGCGGTCATCGACGTCGATAGTTGCGGCGGCCACCAACGCCACGTTGACCTTTACGATCCGTGAGATGCGGGCTGCGAGAAATGATTTTGGAGTCTCTTTCTTCTTTCCTTCTCTTTTTCTTTTTCTTTTCATTAATTATTCTGACCCCAAAAATAAAATAAAAAATACTTATTCTGACCATGAATATATATATATATATATATATATATATATATATTGTGTGTGTGTGTGTGTGTGAAGAAATAAATAAAAGGAGTGATTCCTTCCATGTCTTCTGTTTTGGATTGTTAGCATGTGGAGGTGAACATTATGCATGGAGATTGACAGATAAGAGTGTGAGAGTAGCACACAAACTGGACATTAGAGATCAAACCTCAGGGCATAATGGAATACAGTTCATCATATGATCACTTCATCTTGTTGATAAGGTTGGGTTGGATTGCCAAACTATAACATTAATTCCATTTCTGAAGCTTTTTTTGCAAGCCAATAATTAAACAGACAAGGGAAAAATATGAGTTTTAAGGATCCAACATTTCATTTAGAACATTAATTAACATCAAATAAATGATTAAATATACCAAGTTAACATCAAACAAAATTTATATAGCACAACAATTTGTAATCCTGATGGTGCCAAGAGAGTCCACAGAAGATTTAATTATGTGGAAATCCGCTACATGAAGCCGACTTTTCATTTCCATCAGAGTCGCAGAAGATGAATGGAGAATCAGATACGACGGGAAGAGAGAACAGTTTTCCGATATGGATGACCTGAATGGCTCTTGAGAATAGCATGGCTTCATAATGTATACAACAGCAAAGATTTTTCATTAGCATGTAGACCATGGTTCCATCTCGTACATGTATGCGTCGGTATCGCCTGCAAAATACCACCATTCCTTATCAAAAGAAAATAAAACTTCCATGAAGCTTTTTCGTAAGTAAATGGAACTAATCTATCTTGTTAAGAAAAATTAGCTGCAGAAGAAGATAAGAATGACAGCAATTGGAGAAGCCGAGTATTAGAGCTGAGATACCTGTTCTCGAGAAGAAAAAAAGACATGTCGCGAGTTGCATCCACCCATCCTGCAGGCTACAGAAAAGACAACATGGCCTGATGGAAATTCAAGTATTTATAGCCGTCGAGAACTACAAATATCTTTCTGCAAAGACAACATGATAGAATTATAATGGTAGTGTGAAGTACAACATCGATAACAGAGACTACAACTAGAATCATAACGTTCATCGACGTCACGTCTTCCATGGAAATCGAACAACAGTGAGTGTGCAAAGCTTTGTGTCTTTCATGGAAAATGTACAATAGTGAATGTGCAAAGCTTCATTGATGGCAAATCATATGCTCCTTGACTTCACACCTCTCGAACATTGACGTTAACTAACTTCCGACATAGTTCGACATGACATTTCTGATCGCCTGTGAATATGAAATACTTAAAGACGCTTGAACAAAATATTCACAATATGGAGGCCACAAGAAACATAAAATTTTCTAACCTGTTTGTGGCTTACAAAAAGCAAACTTTGAAACTTCACAATGAATGATACTGAGAAGGCCATAAACAAAATGCCGATTGGTAATCGGAATGTCCTAGTGATCATGCATAATACTGGATCATTGAAAAGGTTGACCACTCCCGCCAACTGAAAAAATAGGTTGACCACTCCCATCCAGTGGGTCAGAAATGTTAAAGTTTTGCCTAAACTGTTCGATGAAATCCAAAACAATTTGTGTATTCTCTTCGGATGTGCAACCAAAGTCTCCGAACACAGCAGACTTTTTGGATATTAAATCATATCGTTGCATCTCTGGAGTTGTGTTCCAGTTATTATAACTGACTTTTACTTTTGTGTGCTCCCTTCTCAAGTCCTTCCTCCACCTTGGAAGAATGAACTTCTGCGGCACCGAGTACACACCTTTCACCGTGAGTAGAGTAATGATATGCCGACATAAAATTCCTTGAAACTCAAATAAACGACAACTGCATCTCACATCAAACTCTGCCTGCTTGAAGTAAACAGTGAAACAGACCTTTTGGTTACTCGAGCCGTTATCGACTACCATGTCTTCTATAACCTCATACACACCAAAGTCGTCTTCTTCTTTCATGGAATGGACATAACAAAACATTTTCCCCTTGAACTCCTCTTGAATTTCTTTAAATTTATTGTTGCTGTATGCTTGTTGAAATTGTTTCTCGATATTGTAGTGACTTACACAGGGACAACAATAGTTGAACGAGTTCAAATCTTCTTGCAATTCTTTCTCAACCTTGATCTTTAGTGCCTTATCGTACCGTTCCACAAACTGCTTTATTGTGGTTTTTGAGTTTACATATCCCTCAAAGAATGCATGCACACTTTCACTTCTCTGTGTCGTTGACATTCCTGCCCAAAAGCTGTCTTTCACATAAACCGGAACCCAACGATGATGGTTGTCGTACAATGTACTCAACCATGCATTAGATTGAAGACTATACTTCTGAATCATTTGGTCCCAATTGAAATCAAATTCTTCTTTGCTCATCGAATCATATACAACATGCATCAAGGTGGTCTTTATCAGTTCATAGTTAGAATGCCAGCTTAATTTTCCAGAAATTTTCTTCATTATATGCCATAAACACCATCGATGTCGAATCTCTGGGAAGACAATCTCAATTGCCTTTCGCATGGCCATATCCTGATCGGTAATTATAGCCTTTGGTGCATTACCACACATGCAAGCAAGCCACTGCGTCAACAACCACACATATGTTTCAGTATCCTCACCGGATACTAGCCCACAACCAAAGAGTATAGGTAGACCATGATGATTAACCCCGACAAAGGTAACATACGGCATATCGTGTTTGTTTGTCAGGTAAGTCGTATCAAAAGTAACAACATCATTAAATGACTTGTAAGCCACTCGACTCCTCTCATCTGCCCAGAAAATATTTCTAATATGACCCTCTTCATTAAAATCCATGGAATAATAAAAATTTGAATTCTGCTCTTGCATTCTATTGAAATAGTTGCAAATTGCTCCAGCATCTCCGACACCAAGACACAGCTTCCTTGCTTTGTCAATGTTGTCGATATAATTCTGACAAACCTTCTCCAAGGAAGGTTCATTTTCATGCTCTCCATATTCAGCAGCAGAAGCAATAGGCTCCGCGACAGTACCATCAACTTGATCAATTTTCTCTCGTCGCCTTTTGATACTGGTACTAACACTCCTCCGACGTGGAAGATACCGTGCCCTCGTCGGACTCAATTCATGGTTATGCTCGAGGAAAACAGAAGTCACTCGCACAACCCCATCATCATACACTCTCGCATTAAGCTTAGCATTGCACTCTATCTTCATCGTCAAGCTTGGGTTCACCGACTTTTCTCGTTTGCACCTCGACTTCCCACCACGACCACACGAAAGCGTGACGAAGTGCAACCTCCCTTGCTTATCATTTTTGGTCGACTTTTTGAACACCGGAAAACCTACTTGGTTGCCATATGTTTTGTAGTACTCGTACAATTCATCTATACACTTGAACATCATTCCGGCAGAGGGTTGTTCAACTACATCCTTCCCTTTCGGGCTGGCATCTAAGTCGCATTTGTTCCCATCTTGTATGACAACGATAGCCATGGTCGTGTTCTCCTGAGATGCCCTACCTTGCTCCGTCTCGTCTTCCATGTGCTGCAGATACACGAAGTAACACCTCAATCTAATCCCCACTCACAGCCCACATCACAATAACACCCCAATTAAGTAGATGGGATCATATCATGCGATTATTATGTGAAAGCGCCAGTGCTGAGGAAACCCTAATTTATGGAAAAGAACTGACTTTGAGGAACCTCTATAAAACCCTAATTCGGATACCATCGGATCAAAGAATAGGATTACCTCTGTACAAGCCGCAGAAGTTGTGAGGAGCTCTGGGGGTGGGAAGAAGGGAGCCAGCCGTCTACTATAGCGAGAGACGTGGAGGGGCTGCGACGGATGGAGAGAGGAAGCGACGGAGCGGCGAACGGCGAAGGGCGGCCGCGAGCAACCAACGATAGGAAGAAGTGGGGGAAACGAAAAGGACGGCCTCAGAAAGAAAGGAGAATAGGAGGAGGAGGAGGCGGCGGTGGGCGACGACGCCGAACGGGCGTGATCGGAAGGTTTCGGGAAGGAAGACGGCTCGTGTCGCGTGTTGGAACCAAAGTCGCGACCTAATCGAGTGGAGAGTACTTCTCGTAATCTAACTCGTAATTTATACCACCCAAAACGACCCAGCCTTCACTCGCCGAACTTTATCCCGCATGTAATGGCTCTATTCCATAAAACGTACCAACGTACTGTCCCATAAACTTTCTCATCTTACGTGGATCTCTCTCAACCTCACATATGGTTCACACAAGGTGAGGTTTGTGAGATCCGAACGGGAAGGGAGACGAATTGGGTGTGAGCTTTAGGGTAGCATTATAAAGAGCCCATCGATGAGGATGAAGAAGGCGCCCTAAGTCGGTGCGTGAATCGAGGCACGAGCAACGGTGTTTAACGCGCGCCGAGCGATCACTAACTCGTGCCTTAGACTCGCTCCCCAAGTCGCGGGAACAGGGAAAGGTGTAGCGAGGTCGGTGGCGTCGGATCTGCCACCACGTAACACACGAAGTGCGGCACCACCGGAGCCCAAGACGAAGACCCAAGTAGCGAGATTACGGCGAGCTCGACACGCCATGGCGTCCGATCAAGAAAGAAGGCAGGCGAAGCCCGAGCTGTCTCGACGAACGAATCTACTCTGACGCCCAAAAGAACTCTGCTTACATGCCCATAAGCTGGCCAAGTCCAAGTTCAGTGCAAGAAAACGCTGATGAGATCTTCTTCGAGGTCGTCGGCGGATCAATGGTACCTGGTAAGCGTCGGCTGCACTCTGTAGGTTCATCATCTGCTTTATTACGTATGGTCCCATGTATCTTTCTTTCTAAGTTAAGATTACTGTGACTAAGGTTTTATCATTCATGCTTAAATGCACATGTTGTGTTCGAGAGAATGCGCGTGACAAATGGGTCGTCTTCTTACAAGGTACTGTTCTTATTTTGTAACATTTGAATGCGTCGTTATAATTTTTTTTTATCTAAGATTAGATCTGCTCCATACATATAGCGGTCATAGATTTATTTTTCCTGTGGGAAATTATCCAAGCAACTCATGTCTTTCAAGAATTTTTGCATTTCTGGTTTCTTCTTGAATTGATATTCCAACCATCTCCATTAGAACAGTATATCTATGTTTGGTACTTGATTTTCAAATCCAGAGTTTGATTCATCAAGTCTTACTGATACTCTCGATCCGAACTATTTTTTATCCTTCAGGTGAATAATTAGCCTCTGCATTATTAAATTTACTGTGATGTATATCAGATTTTCAGTGAAGATTTTAACAAACATGTTTGTGCTTGTAAGGCTGATGAATTTTGGAGTTGCGATGCATACGAACAGTGATGCCATGGTAAGTCCTCCTGCCAAAGCTGAGAGCATGAAGCGATACAAATGCGCCAGTCGGAGTTCAAAGAAAGGAAAGGCAATAACTTTGAGTATGATCTCCAATTTGTCTGTTGCAATCTGTAGGCATTTAGATCAGGGCAGTGCCCCCAAATTGGCTATCTATGGCAGCATTGTGGGTATGATGTAGATGGCTGTGACAGCTTAATTCTTAACACTGCTTTTTCTTGCAGCTGACTTGCCGGTTTCAGTCCCGACTTAACCAAACTGATCAGGTTAGTTCGACCCTGCTTTGAACAGGTCCGTTTAAGGTGACCTGTTGGTTGCATGATTGAATCTGAGTTAGTTGGTTTGATCTTTACCTGCCGTGCATAAATGTTTATTTGGTAACTCTTAGATATGGTCCGAAGGATGAAAGAGGATTATGGTTCCATAGAATAAGTGGTCTGAAGACATGGATATTCATGGATACCGTCCTGGTAAACTGGAATTCTACTCTGCTTCTTCTAAGCTCATGCAATTGTCTCGCATCGAATTTTGTTTGATTTAGGAAGTATATACAGGCTGAGATGTATCTTGAGAGTAGTTCAATTATGACTACATGACTGCAGTGGAGTTCGTCACAGATAAGTCATCCTTGTGTGCATAGTTCGATACTATTTTTTTATTTATGATGCATATGTTTTCCTCTGCAGGACTAAATTTTTTTCTTCCTGATTCACCAGGTGTGGTCTCTTGTAGGACCGGTCACAGTTCGACACATATGCAAAGCGTGTGCATGGAGAGGCCAGTTGTCATTTAACATCGGTCCATGATGGAGTATCGACTTGTTTGAACAAACACGATCGTTTGCAAAGTGATGCAGCTGTGATTGGTGACGGAAGGATTGATATGCGTCCTAATCTCACAATTAAGAATACATGTATGAAGTTTTTCTGTGTATCGATGAAAGACTATGTATATTGATTCTCTCCATACCCATATTGATAGAAGCCCTTGGCTATGGCTTTGTACCTAACCTATTTCAATTCTTATGCAATTGATTCCTACACGCTATATGATTAGATGGACGCTATGTAATCTTTGAATGAAATGAATAAATTCTTTTTAGAAATCATTCATCAACTCAATAAAAGGATAGAGGAGCATTTTCTTTTTGTAGTCATTGGTGCTCTTCTACAGCTACTTTTTTTCTGTGGTGATTCTTCAACTTTCTTATGCATTCCAATACTAATAATTTTATGTTTAGAATGTGTTACCATCACTATATATATATATCCAAAAAATCCAAAAAAAAAGTCAACAATGTTGACAAATATCACCGAATGGTCAAACTAATCGTAAAATAGAGCCACGTAAAATTGCGGTGCCGCAACCCAACCTTCACATTCATTTGGGGGGGGGGGGGGGGGGGGGGGGACGAAGGGGGGAGAGTGTGGGTTATTTGTGCGAGGAGGCACGCAACATGTTTGGGTGTGACTACACGAAATGCATCTCTGACTTTTCTAGGGTTTGTCTCTGCAATTGGAACTCGTTCGGCAGCTGACGACGTGCGCGATAGCAACGCAACACTTCTCTTCCACCACACGACGTGCAGGCCACGTCCCCAAGCGGAAGTGAAGTTTCGGCCTTTTTGTTGTATGTTTGTGTGGAAAGGAGAAAACACATGACTGAGAATGGGAGATGGAGAGAATTGGAGGCAGAGATGGACGACTCTGGTGATGTTTCACTGAGCGTGCAGGTGGCCATTGAGAACACGTGATGACGAAGCAAATCCGGGAACGTATTCCCGGTCGGCTGCGTGCGCGTTTGTCGAAGCCGGGGCCGCGAATGCGAGCATCGGAGAGAAGAAGAAGAAGAAGATAGCTGGGGTGGAGGAGGAGAACAGTGCCACACCTTTTTTTCCACTACGTCTCTCTCCTCGCACAACCCTATACCTCACACTTGACACGTTTTTCTCTGCCCGCCGTGATTCAAAGGAATTGCTGAAAGCTAATTCAGATTATGCGAGACTTGGTAGTGGAGTCACATCGACGAAAGCTCACGATCCATCATACACATTTTTACCTACAGAAACCTGTGAAGGAAACGGATATTACAGCCGCAGTGCTGTTATATCTTCACTAGTTTGCCAACCCCTCATGCTTCACGAGTTCCCATGGTAGTGATCTTGTATAAATTCGACATCGGATTGCATGTTTTGCCATCATCGGCTCGTTGGTAGAGTTTAGACAGACATGGAGGTGGCGGAGGAATGGCCGGAACCAATCGTCCGGGTTCAAACCTTAGCTGATGCCGAAGCCGTCCCTGAGAGGTACATCAAGCCACCATCCGAGCGACCCAACCTGAATCCCGGTACGGCGTTGGCGCCGAGTGAGACGGGAAGCCTTCCTGTCATCGACCTCGCCGGCCTGAGTGGTGGCGCGGCGGAGAGGCGGGCGACGATGCTGGCCGTCTCGGATGCTTGCCGAGACTGGGGTTTCTTCCAGGTGGTGAACCACGGGGTGAGCCCGGAGCTGATGGAGGGGATGAGGGAAGTGTGGACGGCGTTCTTCCGGCTACCCATGGCGGAGAAGCAAGCTTACGCCAACTCCCCCAAGACATTCGAGGGGTACGGCAGCCGCCTCGGCGTCAAGAAGGGCGCCATTCTTGACTGGGGCGACTACTTCTTCCTCCAGCTTTCACCTCACTCGATCAGGAACTACGACAAGTGGCCTGTTCTTCCTGCATCCCTGAGGTATACATATTCACACATGGATCCTTGTTTCCGCTCTTTCGATCATTTGGACGTTGCGTACTGATGCTGAGGATGCGAGCAGGGCGATGACGGAGGCCTACGGCGAGGAACTGGAGAAGCTGTGTGGGGTGATAAAGAAGGTATTGTCTGCAACCCTAGGACTGGACGAAGGGTTCCTCCACAGAGCCTTCGGAGAGGCTGGCGCTTGCCTGAGGGTCAACTACTACCCCAAATGCCCGCAGCCTGATCTCACCCTCGGCCTCTCTCCCCACTCCGACCCCGGAGGGATGACGGTCCTGCTCACCGACCACCACGTCAAAGGCCTTCAGGTGCGCAAGGGTGACGACTGGATCACGGTGGAGCCGGTCCCCGGTGCTCTCATCGTCAACATCGGCGACCAAATCCAGGTTCGCTTCTTCCCGTACCACTGCATCCATCTGGTCACGCATACGATACGTCCTCCGCCTGCATGAGTACAGCCACGATGGACGTGAATAGGACGCATGGTCTTAAAAACCTATTCTTATCTCAATTGCGTGATTGGCAATGACAACAAAGTCTCATCTTTTTCTGTCCTGATGTGGCATGATTCTTCCTCCCTGCATCCAAAAATAGGTCAGCTTTAAGATTTTTGGTAAGATTCTTCCTCGCTGCATCCAAAAATAGGTCAGATTTAAGATATTTTGTCAAATCGTTGTTGTCTTCTGAAAGCACCAAAAACGTGTCTTGTATGAACGTAGAATGTAGAAGGACGAGATAGTTTACTAGTGCAGTTGGCTGTGGTGATAATTCAACCTCGATGACGCAGGTGTTGACCAATGCGACATATAAGAGCGTAGAGCACCGGGTGGTGGTCAACGCGGCGACGGAGCGGCTGTCACTGGCCTTCTTCTTCAACCCCAACGACGACCTGCCGATCCAACCCGCCGCCGAGCTGGTGACGCCCGTGGCGCCGCCCCTGTACAAGCGGCAGACCTTCAAGGAGTACAAGCTGTTCATGAGGATGTTGGGCCCCGGTGGCAAGTCCCACGTCGACTTCGTCAAGTCCACCTGATCCGATCCATCCTTCCCTTGTCTCGACGCCACCAATAAATTCGCATCTCGATTTGGAATGCAATACACACCACTTTAAGGATTTGATTGTGTGACCATTAATCTTTCAGAAAAATGATCCAATATATATTATAATAGAACGGTTTATGTGATCTGTAATTTCTTAATCATTCCCTTTTTTTTAAGGAAGTTTATTATCCCAACACCTGAAAAATAAATAACCAAATCAACTTTTAAATAGATGTGAATAGCCAATACAACTAAAACAAAATTCATAAGAAAGAATTCCTAACAAAATATTTCTCTTTGAATTACTCTTGCATTTTATATTATATCTTTTAAGAGGCTAATCATGTTATGAATCGATAAGTAACAACAGGTAGAGATTCTTGTTGATGCTCCTATTTATTTTGATGTGAATTGAGCCCAAAGGCCATGCATGTCATAAGGCCCAGCAGACCATAACATTTGATATCAAACTCAATGTTGATGCAATAACTTCTAAACTTGCAAGTATATATTAAACCAATACTCAATTTGTTCATGACAGAAAACTTTTACATCTGAGAGAATTTTTTAAGTGCCGATTAATTTCTCTATGAATTAAAAGAGTGAAAAAAATAATTTTTTTTAAACAAAATTATATTTCGCAGATTTTTTAAGAAATAAAAAATTTATTTAAGAGTTCAAAGTTTTTTAAATAAATCTTTCTAACATATATTTTTCCAAATGAATGTTACTTGGCCCACATATACATATTATCTATAACGTATGTGACAAAGATCCAGATGAGGGTACAGATGCTACTTGGATTACCTGTCAATCTCCATTAAATCCAACCTCATTGTCATCTTAAACATAGACACGCTCTATCTGCAACGTAACATACAATAAACCCACAGTGCTGCTGGGTCAGCCGTGTGTTCTCTTCTTATCCAGAAGTCGGCCATGGCAGAGCCGCTTTAGTGGACTTTGATGGTCAAACTTTGGCATCTCCTCGTCTTATCTTTCTTCCATCCGTCACAGTCTACCTTCAAATATGGATCAGCACTTTGAGGTGTTATCCTCAAACCCTCTCAGCTTCACTTACTCCACTCATATTAAACCCGCAGCATGAGTGGTATCAGAGGACCACATATTTGTCGCATACTTACCATCGTTTGACTAATTCGTTCAGCACTTTTCTATAATACTGTTTTATGTATATATATATATTTATATATTTATTTATATTTATATGATGAGAATGTGTGAGTATTCGATGGTTAAGAAATTATATATATATATATAATATTTGTGTTGAAGAATGTTAATAAATACGGTGACTAATTTGGTACCAATTTCGATTGACTCAGACCATGGCGTTCCATCTCAGCCGTTGATCAGTAGGCCATCGCAAGGCGTGCGCGGTACGTTAATCGGGTAACGGCCGACATGTTTCTTTGTTAGGCGGCCTTTTTAGTTCATAACGGACTCACCGATGATGTGATTTCGGCGGAACCCACATGCCTCCTGATCTCGGTTGGCGGGTCCCGCTTACGTGCTCCTGCGGTGCGGAAGGTGGGTGTTAGGGTAACGCGGAGATGGGTCGCGCCACCAACACAACAAGAAACGCACGCTTCGCTTCGTCACGCGTTTTGGGAGGGGACAGAACAAACCCGAGCTGTTGGGGGGGGGGGGGGGGGGGGGGGGGGAGGGGAAACGCGTCGTGCGTGAGTCGACACGCCCTTTGCCCCCGGTGGCCGCCACCGCCACGTGTCAACGTGGTCCGTACAGATATTTATATCCTCGACCGCGACGCGGCCTCCTTCGGCTCGTTCGCGTCGCGTCAGACGGGCCCCGCCTGTTGCCTCTTGGCTACCCCGTGGGCCCCGCGGCGACAGGAGACCGCCCCGCCCCGTTCCGTCTGGCGTTGCGTTTGGCCCTCGTTTCGTTTTCGTTTCATTTCATTTGGAGCGTAGGAAGCAGGCAGCTTCCTTCTCTCCGGAATTATTGTGGGCTTTTACGAATCCGTCCCTGCTAAGTATCAAATTTCACATCAACCCTCGTCTAGCATATTTTTTGTTTTCACGTACGCCCTGAAACGGTAACAAGTGGTGAATTAGTGGCTTATGCAGGGGTAAATATGGGAATGTGTATGACCCTTTTACCCGCCTCCCCTCCACCTACAAAAGGAACCAAAGAGTGCAGCCTTTCTACGCTACGCCAAGCGCCCAGTTCTTTCATCCTTCCTTCCGATCTCTCGTATGCATCCTTACTCTGCTTATCTTTCTTTCTTTCGTAGACTTCTTATGGCGTTCTGATGTGTGCTTGTTTCGTTCGGGTGTCTGATGAGTTTTCCGTCGTCTTTGTATAGGTGAAAGAGAGGACATGTGCACCGGCCTCGTGAAATCCTCCCCGCCGGCCAAACCCGGGGCCGTGGGGGGCGGAGATGTCAAGCAGCCGGCGGCGTCGGAGGCGGCCGCGCTGCTTCTCGAGCTCGCCGCCTCGGACGACCTTGCAGCCTTCAAGCGGGCGGTGGAGGAGGACGGCCACTCCGTCGACGCCGCCGCCCTATGGTACGGTCGGTCCTCCGGTCGAGGGATGGGCTACCAGCAGCGGACGCCCCTCATGATCGCGGCTCTCTATGGCAGCACAGCCGTCATCGGCTATATCCTCGCAGGCCACCCAGCCGAGGCCGCCCGCCGCGCCGCCTCTGACGGCGCCACCGCCCTTCACTGCGCCGCAGCCGGCGGCGCCTCCGCCTCTCTCGAGACCGTCAATCTTTTGATCGGTGCCTCCGCCGACGTCGTCGACGCCCTCGACGCTAGCGGCAACCGCCCCGGGGACGTCATCGCCCGGCAGTCCTCGAGCACGGTCGCCAAATCTCTCGAAGTAATCCTAAAGGCGCCGGTCTGCCCTAGGGTTTCGTCCCCTTCTAAAGAAGAGCCAGCCAAACAGGGCGAGAAGAAGGAATACCCGCCGGATTTGACGCTTCCGGACATCAAGACCGGGATCTATGGCACCGACGAGTTCCGGATGTATACTTTCAAGGTTAAGCCGTGCTCCCGCGCTTACTCCCACGATTGGACGGAGTGCCCCTTCGTCCATCCCGGGGAGAACGCCCGGCGCCGAGACCCGAGGAAGTACTCCTACAGCTGCGTGCCGTGCCCGGAGTTCCGCAAGGGTTCTTGCCGGAACGGCGACGCTTGCGAATATGCCCATGGCGTGTTCGAGAGTTGGCTCCATCCGGCGCAGTACAGGACACGGCTGTGCAAGGATGAGACCGGATGCAACCGCCGCGTCTGCTTCTTTGCCCACAAGCCGGAGGAGCTGCGGACAGTGAATCCCTCGGTGGCATCAGTTAACGGGATGGCATCGTCGTCGCCTAGATCATCGTCGCCGGGTCTTTCCTCTTTGGACATGGCCACTGCCTTGATGCTGATGCAGCAGCCCGGCTCGCCGATGTCCCCCTCTGCGGCTTCATCGGGTTTAGGGGCCACGGCGGCGTGGATGAATCAGACTGGGGGCGTGATGACACCTCCTCCGGCCTTGCAGCTGCCGAGCAGCAGACTGAAGGCTTCGCTGAGCGCGAGGGACTTGGATTTCGACCTCGACTTGCTTGGACTGGAAGGGTATCAGCAGAAGCTGATCGACGAGATCACGAAGACGGCCTCTCCCCGAGCCAACTGGGGCACGAACAGCTTCGCTGCCTCACGGATTTCAGAATACAGCGACTTGCTGGGTTCTGTTGATCCATCACTGCTGACCCAACTGCAGGGGCTCTCCACGAGGCAGACTGGAGCTCAGTTCCAATCCCCCTCCGCCCTCCAGAAGCACCAATCTCAGTTGCTCTCTGGATATGGAGGAAACCTCTCTTCTTCCCCTGCGACATCCTCGTTCGGGCTCGACCACTCGATGGCGAAGGCCATCATGAATTCCAGGGCATCCGCGTTCGCCAAGCGGAGCCAGAGCTTCTGCGACCGCGGGGCAACCGCCAGTCGCCAATCCACGCTCTCAGCGATGACAACCGCAGCGGTCGCCGCGCCGTCCCTTCTGTCCGACTGGGGCTCTCCGGATGGTAAGTTGGACTGGGGCGTTCAAGGCGAGGAGCTGAACAAGCTGAGGAAATCCGCGTCCTTCGCCTTCCGCGGAGCTTCTCCAGCCACCGCGCCCATGGTGATGAACGAGCCCGACCTGTCCTGGGTGCACTCTCTGGTGAAGGACGGACCTGCGGCTCCCCCGGTAGGCCGGCTTGGCGCCGGCGAGCAGCAAAGCGGATACCAGCTCAGCAGCGGGGGCGACTTGTTCTCTCCATGGTCGGAGGAGAAGATAATGGCGTAGAGGACGGAGATAACGTTGATTTTTCGATCTGACCAGTTCTTTTCTTCGTTACGTTGTTGAATCGATTACAATCTTTAGCAGGATGTCCGAATGATGCCCGAAGGGAGTCTGAGCTCATCAATGGCAGCCTGCAAGTTCTTTCATTTATAAGCAGTAACATATATATATATATATATATATATATATAAAGTATGTCACCATTAAATAAATAAATAAATATATATATATATATATATATATATATATATATAAGAAGAGAATAAATCCATTGTGTCATATTATGCTAATAGATCTCTGTACCAAGTTGATGTTATGCCTGCTTGTAATCCGATCATATTCTTCTAATCTCCTTATTTTAAGCACTCGATTGCTTTGTGTTCTCAGCTTTACCATGGAACCTTGTCATACTAACAATGTATTGAAGGTGAAGTTGACTTACTGATCAATTTGATATAGAATGAATCATTCAATGCATGCTTCTCAGTGGTCAGATCAATGAATAAAGTTGCAGAATTAATGTGCACGTCATACGGATAGTCAAAGTCGAGTCAACAAAACATTGAGCCAACCGTAATTATAACTGGTTATTCCGTTAATTATTATTGGCAACAGCTGAAGAAAAGATATGTCATTATGGATTTGATCGAAGACTTAACTCAATACTCGATAGCATTATGGATTTGATAGGGCGGAAAATAAAAACAAATATTGTCTCTTTGTCGGATTGCTCTGCAACTGTGGAACTGTTGTAGCTCTTCGCCGCTTGCATCACTTCGTGAGCTCCAAGAACATTGAAGATTGTCGGGATCATCGTTCTGAGGAAACTTAGTACCATTTACGGTCTCGATCTTCTGGCATAACTCGAAAGCTCAGATGCTGTCTCCATGACGACCACATCAAGCATTTCCAGTGCTACTGCTGCTGCAATCTCGCCGACCTCTTCCGACCTCCAAACTTCTCCCGACGGCCATGTCGTGCTCTTCAGATCCTCCTCTGTGAGCGTGCAGATCTTCTCCCAAATGTGACTCCAATCTCGCCTGACGACTCGCTCAGCTCTGCTAGATTTCGTGATGCCTGAGATCGTCTCCGTATGAGAACATGGAGATGTGGAGTTGAGATTCTCGAATTTTGATGACAGTCTCCTTCTCGGGCTTTGCTGCCGTCGCTCGTCGTCTGCATTTCCCGAACGATTAGATCACCCTCCACATACCAAGGTAATTAACTTCTTTACTCGAAGCGATTAACCGTACCTGAAGTAGGAGGGCTGACGGAGATGGAGTACTCGCCGTCCATGAAGCCATAATCCAGAACTGAAACAGGACTCGAATCTTGTGAGCTGCAACCTGCTTCGTTCTTCGCCTGAGCAGCTGCTAACTTCTGCATCTTCTTTTGTTCTGCGGCCTTTACGTTGCTGCCGCCGAGCTTTGTAACCGTGCAGGAATCTCTGCGAAGCTTCTCCTTCGGAGAAGGGACAACCGAGCCCCTGCCATTCTTGTGCTCTCTCTCGGGCAAATTCTGCTGCTGCTTGTGAGAATTCTTCTGCTGGTTCCTCGTCTTCTTTTCTGCCACTCTCCTCTCAGTCCTGTTGGCTTCCCTCTCCTTCGAATCCCCTGTACTTGCCTTGTCTTTCCTGCCCTTCGCCATCGTGGTCTCTGCTTTACCCTCAGGAGCGAAGCTTAGAACCAGGAACTCCTCGTTCTCCTGCCTCAAGTACGTCGGAGCCCCACGAAACGACAACGAGGTCTTAATTTGCACCCTACTGCTCCCCTCACTGCACGAGACCCCCGGCCAGCTGTCGGCGGAGTTCGCGGACCGACTTCGCTTGACCGAGTCCGGAGGAGTGTAGGGGAACACCGGCATCGAGTCGAGCCCCATCAGTCGTGCCACGACGCAGGGACTCACCGGCGGCTTCTTCTTCTGCATGGCGACCCCCTGGCTATGCACATTGTGGCGGAGGCTTGCACACAGCAACCGGCGGATAACCCCGGACAGGCACCCGGCAGCGTCGGAATTGAAGTCGAGAGGAGGGCGGCGAGGGGTCTTCATGAGGGAAAGAGCGAGAAGAGCACGGACAAGGGTGCGCTCTAAGATTTTTTGATCACGTAGGTCGGGAAAGGAAGTGAGGGAGCGATTTGAATGGAAAGAGAGGCCGGCCGGACTGCCGGGGCGGGCTTTGCATTTGAACGAACAGTGGATGGGCGATGGGATGACGAGCCATGTGTGGTTGGGAAAAGAGTGGCTCCGTGGGGTCCGCATGGGTCCTTTTTTGGGTGTGGACCATCGGAGGTGCTGCTTTTGGTCTGTCGCCTCACAGTGAGGTGTAATGCCGTCGTAGCGGAGACGGGGGCGGGCCGGCGACGCGAGGGCGAGAGACTCGGTTGTGGCACCGGCCGATGTTTCTGACCTAGGATTTGCGTGGTGGGTAGGGCCCGCAGCTCCTTCCTTTTCTTCCTTTTATCCTTCTCATGGCAGTGGGCGCAGTCAAAAGCAGGACGATCAGCGTGCTGTCGGATGTCGACGACGAAGAAAACGTGAAAGAGTGTCATAAGCTACAAACAGAGACGGACATAAAAATAGCGATAGATTTATTTTGAGCGAATCCCAAAAAAAGCAAAACCTTTTTTTTACATTTTTCTTTTCCGCAAAAGTATTTTTCTTTTTTTTCAGATAATTTTTTTTTACCTAATACCCAATACCTGAAATACCCCTAACTTGACAATCAATTACTTATCTTTTTCTTTATTCTTCTATAAACTAATCGATATGATGAATCGATCTAATTATAATATATATAATATACTTACAAAATTCAAAATTTTATTTTACTAAGACTCTAATAAATATTAATTAGAGTCAGGTGAATTGATTGTTTATTGTGGCATATATGGCGCGTATCAAATTTATAGAGTAGAAAATACAATATATTCAAGCTTGACAGAGATATATATGACTAAAGGAGGAGTTACTGCAGGATGTGTTCATCTTCCACCATGGAAACGTCGACGACAACAGTAGGCGGGAGCGGTACTCAATGCGCATCAATGAGTCTCTTGGATTGCTTCTCCGCCACGCCTCTGCACGGCGACAGCGACAGCGACAGCAACAGCAACAGCGACGACTGTTGATGACAGTAGCTTCCATGGCGATGCCATTGTTCATAATTAATCCTTTCTGTGGACTCATCTCAGTTTTGTTGTTCAAGATCACAACCACGTCTGCAAATGACAGGGCAATGTATGACCGTCAACGCACCACTCCATCCGCCACACCACAGTCTAAGGAGGAAGGAGGAAGGAAGGAGGAAGGAGGAGATAGCTGACATGCACGTAGGTGGATAGATGAATCTCTGTGCAGAGTAACATCATGATGTCCCCCCACTGGGTGGTGCTTGGGAACTGCGGCAGAGAAGAAGTCCAAGTTGGTGGCTTAGGTTTCCACAATCATGTATGATCGGTTGATGCTACTGTTTGAGAGAGAGACTGCATGTAATCTTCGGGTGATCAGAAGAGAAGATGACAAGTTGTGAGCCTTCGTAAGATCAGTTCTTTTTATCTTCGTAGAAATGATCAGTTGATGTTACTGTTTGAGAAAGACTGTGCATGCGTGTAATCTTGTTGTAATCAGAAGAGAAGATGACAAGATGTGACTCATTCTTCTTCTCTTCTCCTTTTAAGTATTGTATTCTAATTTTTTTTTATAAAATTTAAAAATTATTATATCAAATACATATAATGTGTAAGATTTAAATGTTAAATTTATTATTTATATAATAATATACTAACCAATCATGTTAGTAACACATATTTCTAAGTGTTATCAACCTAAGTAATATAGCTTTTGTGGATATACACAACTTTCATTTGCTTGCAATTATATTTCGTCCCTTCTCTTTCGCATTATTTATTTTTTTTGAAGACATTGACCTGTTTACTCGGTAAAACCTTTAATATATATATATATATATAATCTTTAATTTAAAATTTATTTTTATCATTTATTTTTTATCATAAAAATGAAAATAGATTAAAATAAGTGAGATAATATAAAATTTTAAATGATATATTAAAAGGTACATCAGTATGAAATTGAAATGATAAAATCCATATTAAAACAGAATATTGAAACCTAAAATTTTTATATTTTATATTTTATTATATATTAATAGTGTAAATATCGACAGGGCTAACATAAACTCGGGCAAATGCCCCACAATCAACTAATATCAAAACTAAGGTCATATGGATTTTTCGACAGGGTTTCTCCGACACTCAAGTAAACTATTGAGTGATTTTTATATATAATAACTAAATTTAATTATCATGTCAAAAATAATCTTTTATATCAGGTTAATCAAGAAAAATATTATGTTACATGAGCCAAATATTTCTTTGTCATAATTATTCTCGAAGTATTTCTCCATTTGAATTAATGACTATATGCTCTAGATGTAGATTGAGTCCTGTCATCTTACTGTTGATTGGGGTATCGAGCCACTATTGAAGTAGATATTTCTCTTATCAAATTTTATCTCAGTCAGTCAAATTTCTAATATTTTCTCTAATTCATATATTTTCTTATCGTAAGATTTAAAACAACTTCATAGTGGTCCAAATGCGTTTTAATTTTTCACCTTTGAAGGACGATAAATTCAACTTCATGACGTACCAATTTTCTTCGATGAAGGTTTAACATTATTATTGATCGAAAGGGATTAGACGGCTTCAATATTTTTGACGGTGTTATAATCACGATATCGTTGACTAGTGAGTCGACACGGTTTGATCCTGTCACAAAGACACAAGCTCGTTTTGAGAGCCCACCTAGTGCTCTCGAATGTTGGCTGTGACGAGGGAAACCGATTGACATGATCCTGATGTGTTACTTATTCATTAGAGATAGATTCTAGGCCAAGGTAGTTGAGCTTTCTTAAGATTCTAGAGTCGAACTGAAAAATGCCTTGGTTTCGTGCACAAGAACGTCAAGGAAGTTTTCGACTCAACCCTTCCGATGATAAGATCAATCATGGGAATTAAAGTAGTAGAAATATTTTTCTTCCCTCCTTTTAGGTTTAGGGGGCTGGCTTTTACACCTGGACGGTCGATGGCTAGAGACTATTGGCTCCTCTCTTTATCCATGATCCTTTAATGGCTCATTTATGTCAATAGCTGGTTGGTTCATTTTCTTGTTAGCAAAGGACGATCGTAGGGGCATTGTTTGCCCGGGCTTATGTTTCTATAAGAAAAGAGAAAGGCGATTATTGGCATTGGGCGATCGAAAAGGATTAATGCTCCTAGAAAAGGGAGAGATGAGTTTAGTTGTCAGATATTAATGCTCTTGAAAAAAAGGGGAGATGAGTTTCACCGTCAGGGATAAATGCTCCATGTGCCTGGGCATACAATCATTCCCGAAATCATGGTCGATAGGAGGAAAGGTCGCTTTCGTATTGTTGAAACGTAGGATAATGGAGATGAGAGTAGTCCCTGAGTGAGTCAGCAAGTTAAGAATGACATTACATTATTCCCTATCAAATGAAAAGAGATCAAATCGGCTTTGATCTTTCACCTTGGAAGGATAATAAAATTCGACTTCATCACTTAAAAAAATTTGTTTCATATGGTGTATGATAGCTAGTGATATAAGTATTACGATAAATATATGTCTACCTTATAACATATTTCCATATCACATATGAGAAAAGGCAGTATATGATGAGGGAGGCTTAAACAAGATTATTACGATTTATTATGGTAATAATAAATCATAATAATCAGTTTATTATGATAATAATAAACTATAATTATTAGGATTAGATATGGGAAAAGTCGCTTTCCCATGTCTTGATCAGTTTATTACGATTCGAACTCGTATATATATGATTGATCAAGACGCTTTTGATGTAAAAATATCGAACTCCCAATATATCACTTTTACAAAGTCTTTAAGTCAAAAGAGATTTTTCAATTGAATCCGATGTCCAATAAAAATTATTCTATAAGGAACAATCTCTAACCGTCTCATATAATTTTTTCTTAAACTCTTGTATACGATGATAATAGAATGATTGCATGTCGGATGACGATTAGTTAACGATGCACGTTCTTCAACAAGCAAAATTATTTTAAGATATCGCTCGAAAAGAATCAATATTTGATGATATATTTGATAAATTAGGTGTAATTTATTATATATATATATCTCGGTCAACTGACATCTGATTATTTAATTAAAAGCTTAAATAATATATAATATTCTCCAGTAATTATTATGATAAAAAAAGGGTGTTTCAAATATTTTTATTTTTAAATTGGATATAGTTAAATACTAATTATAATTATATATTAAAAAGAGATTATTTTGTACTCTTCGAGGAGATGACGTACCCAACGTCACTACGTGGCTCGCGCAACGATACGTTTGCGACCCATGTAAGCCATGCACGTCTCTTCTTCCTCCTCTGTCCTCTCTCTCTCTCTCCCTCCTCTCTGTCTCCACTCGACATAAAACTGATGCCGCTCCACCGCTTCTCTCAATCTCTTTCTCTCTCTCTCTCTCTCTCTCTCTCTCTCCCTCTCTACAGCAGGATATGGATTTAGGAACAGGTCGCTGCCTCGGGTCTCGACTCGACATAAAAATGATGCCGCTCCACCGCTTCTCTCAGTCTCTCTCTCTCTCTCTCTCTCCCTCTCTACAGCAGGATATGGATGCCGAAGCAGGTCGCTGCCTCGGGTCTCGATGGCTCCTCTGCTTCGTGGTCGTCACTCTGCTCTGTTCTGGAAGTCTCGCCCGTCCCGTCTCGGGTATCCAATTCGTTCCTTTCTTCCACTTCTACAACCTCTCTGTTCCTCGTTTCGTTTAGATCTCCTCTCTCCTCTGCTCTGCTAGTCTCCGGAAGACGATGCTGCAGGAATCACTCGATACACCCTGCTGATGCTGTTACTTGAACAGGGCAGTGGAGAAGGGGAGGAGGACGGCGGCCACTGATCGTTTCGTTGGAGGACTACAGTGGGCCACGAGCCAACCCAAGACACAATCCCAAACCATGTCCAAGCCCATGCTCGGGCCCAGGCCCAAAACCAAGCCCCCTCCGTAACTAAGATCCGTCGAATGCATGATGAACGGTCGGATGGAGTCCGCTGTCTGTCTACAACCGGTGGTTTTGTTCTATTTGTTTCTGTTTTTGGTTTTTGTTGTTGGTTTCCATCTTAGTGACTCTTGACGTTTCTTTCCCCTATAAAAGTAGTTGTTTGCAGTTGTGTCACGGTTTGCTACCAAAAACATGTTATATGTTTTTGATGCCAGTATGTCACATGCATGATTCGCTTGTACCATCTTTTGATCTCTAGGAAAGCCATGCATGTGATTTAAATGAATTAACATTTAAATTGGAATTTTAAGCTATTGGAAATCTCAATTTCACCAAAATTATCCCAAAACTTTTTTTTTTTTTTTTTTGCATTTGTTCCGATGAGTGCATAAAAAATTGTCTATAGAAATATTGTTTTATGTAGATTTCTAAAATTTGAGAAATTGTATAGTCGTTGAATTATTTTAAATTTTGGTAGTATAAAATAACACAAAACTTTTCCCAATTTTCTTTCCTTATATACTCATCTCAAATCCAATTAAATGATACATGAAATAAATCTAACTCGCTATCATCATTTCTGTCCAAATGTGATGAAAACTTTTGCTTCTATTTCTATTTTGTGTAGTATACAATCCTAAAATTTAGGGAAAAGATTATAATTTAGGGAATGTAAGCATGAAAATATTTTTATATAAAGGAAAAAAATAAAAAATATTGAACTGAGATTATTTTATGAATATCTTATGTGCTTGAAGATATTAAGAAATTGTTGGGAGATGATACTTGAAAAAATAACTTAGTGCTGATGATGGAGGTGCATGAGTGATTAAGACTGACGTTAAGTTATTCCCTATCAAATGAAAAGAGATCGACTTCGATCTTTCGCCTTAGAAGGATAATAAAATTTGACTTTTATCACCTAAAACAATTTCTTTAAATTTTTTTTTCTGTGGTATACGATAGGCAGGGATATGAGATAAGTATTATGATAAATATATGTCTAATTTATAACATATTTTCATGTCATATACGAGAAAATGTAGTCATATGGGAAAGGTTTATTACAGTGAGGGAGGTTTAAACATGATTATTAAGGTTTATTATGATAATAATAAATCATAATAATCAATTTATTATGGTAATAATAAATCATAATTATTAGGCTTGGACATGGGAAAGGTTCTTTCCAATGTGTCTTGATCAGTTTATTACGTTTCGAACTCGTATACTTATGATTGATTAAGATGCATTTGATGGGCATCTTGATGTGAAAACATCGAGCTCGCGATATATCACTTATATGAAGTCCTAGGTCAAAGAGGTTTTTTAATATTTTATAAAATATTTTATAGAGGAATAATTTTTAATCATTTCAAATAGTTTTTTCTTAACCTCTTGTACATGATGATGATAAAATAATTATATGTCGGATGATGATTAGTTAACGATGTACGTTCTTTCAATAACTAAAATAGAATTATTTTAGGATATCGTTCAGAAAAAATTAATATTTGATGATATATTTGATAAATTAGGTGTATATATATATAGGTCAACTGACATCTGATTATTTAATTAAAAGCCTAAATAATATTTAATATTCTCCAGTAATTATTATGATAAAAAAGTGTTTCAAATATTTTTATTTTTAAATTAGAAATATTTAAATACTAATTATAATTATATATTAAAAAGATATTATTATGTAATCTTGGAGGAGATGACGTACCCAACGTCACCACGTGGCTCGCGCAACGATACGGTTGCGACCCATGTAAACCATGCACGTCTCTTCCTCCTCCTCTGTCCTCTCTCTCTCTCTCTCTCTCCCCTCCTCTCTGTCTCGACTCGACATAAAAATGATGCCGCTCCACCGCTTCTCTCAGTCTCTCTCTCTCTCTCTCTCTCCCTCTCTACAGCAGGATATGGATGCCGAAGCAGGTCGCTGCCTCGGGTCTCGATGGCTCCTCTGCTTCGTGGTCGTCACTCTGCTCTGTTCTGGAAGGCTCGCCCGTCCCGTCTCGGGTGTCCAATTCGTTCCTTTCTTCCACTTCTACAACCTCTCTGTTCCTCGTTTCGTTTAGATCTCCTCTCTCCTCTGCTCTACTAGTCTCCGGAAGACGATGCTGCAGGAATCACTCGAGACACCCTGCTGATGCTGTTACTTGAACAGGGCAGTGGAGAAGGGGAGGAGGACGGCGGTCACTGATCGTTTCATTGGAGGACTACAGTGGGCCACGAGCCATTTTATATTAATTTTTATTCACAATCTTATAATTATATCATGTCATTTTATATTAATTTTGGAGAGATTCTTATAATTATTTATCCTATATTTTTTGTTTTATCAATAAATAGACAAAAGATATTAGACTCGAGAATTCGAGAGAGAAAAATTGTCCTGTGTGCTCAAAGATATTAAGAAATCGGTGAGAGATGATTACTCGAAAAAATAACATAGTGCTCGAAGAAACTTATAGTCTGTGATGTGATCGTGTGACAAAGGATTTAACTTTATAGAAAAATAACATTATTTTTATATTTATGTTTTTTTATTAATTATCTTGATTTTTTATTTTTATCATCAAGATCAAGAAAAAAAACGATGGATTTGAGACTCGACATTAGTAAACGAATGGTCGTCATCTGCTATAGAGAAGTTTTACGGAATTAAAAAATTTTACACTTTATAATAGAAAAGAATGATGAAGATAAATTGAAACTTAAAACAATGAGCAGAATTATCAAAGAAAGGTAACAATAAAAAATAAATATCTTTTGTTTATAGTAATTTTAGATTTATTATTGTTTGATTTTAGATTTTGACATATATATATATATATATTGCATAATAATAGGATATCATTTGATCATAATTATTTGTATCATCACATGTTGGATGATAATTGATTGATAATATTTTTTTATCAATCTTATATAATAAAAAAACTAATCATTATTTCCTCTATCCAAGGATAAATTTTATCTTTTTTAATTTCATATTTATTATTAATTCCTTAAAATTTTATTTTGTGACGGAGGATCCTTCCCTCAGCACCTTGTATGTACTTCAAAAAAAAAAATTATCATATATCAAATGCACTTAAAGTTAGCATTAATGCTTTACTGAGTTCATTAAAGAGCTAATTATTAATTTGCAATTGAGTCATATGGACCCTATGCATGCACGTGCTTATGGCTGCTTTCATTTCCTAAACACATCAAACGTTGTGAATCAACATCCATAATTTAGCGTTCAATATAAATTAGGAATTTTAGGACATTATTTAATGAACTACGAACATGAATGTTTATATCCTATTTGCCCTTTCAAAATCACACACACATATTCAAATTATCGCTCTCATTAGCATCACTATTACTCATTATTACCAATAAATATACATATATTTCTAATCTATAAGTGACATTATAATAATTATCTATTTTTGAAGCTGATGAACAAGCGATTTAGTAGTAGTATTAAATTGGCGTTTCGGCTGATCTGGACAACCAAACGCTCACGTGGCGCTTGCTGATAGGTTGCATGGTGTCCAACTTGGCACGATGACCGATGCCATGGCCACGCACATCCTAACGTTCCCCACCTTCCTTGTGATTTGCTCATGCGATTTTTCTACAGGTGGACTCCGCTTTTCCTCCGATCAGAGAGAAGGTATAACTCGGGTAGTATTCCAATTCAGTATCCAAAGAATATTGGGTATTCCGAAGTCCGAGTAGGAGACGTGTAGGGTCCAAATAACTCTAGTCCTACGACGAGATCGATATCAACGGCCAGGATTTTCTTCCTGCGGAGCTGCGGCGGAAACGAAAGAATCGGAGAGCCGTACCCGAGTCGTCGGCGAGGGTTTCTTGTTTCGGATCTCCGCGGCTCCTCATCTCTCTCTCTATCTCCCCCTGTATATATAACCCCTCCTCGGG
Organism: Musa itinerans; assembly: GCA_001649415.1. Classification (NCBI taxonomy): domain Eukaryota; kingdom Viridiplantae; phylum Streptophyta; class Magnoliopsida; order Zingiberales; family Musaceae; genus Musa; species Musa itinerans. Next base: position 715,455 of record LVTN01000005.1, read on the forward strand.
GGTTTCGCTGGCAGCCACGATATCCGGGAGAAGCCCTAGGAATTCGAGCCCTTCCCTAAACCCTCCTCCCCCTTTCTCTAGAGGAACGACATCGATGGCGATAGACGACGGAGAGGAGCAGACGAGGAAGCGGAGACGAAGGAAGCTTATGGTCGGAGAGGCAGTCGAGGTACCGGCTGCGAAACCTTGTTCTTGATTCTTTTTGTTTCCCTTTTCTTCCCCTGCTTTGCCGTTCTTGGACTAGCGTTCGCAATGCAATGCGATGGAGGCGGTCGAGATATGGTCGCGAGATCGTGAATCTTAATTTTTTTATATATATCATATGCCAAAAGGCGACTTGAAGTTGATGCCAACTCCGTTAGCATTAATGCCTTAATGAGTTCATTAAAGAGCTAATTATTAATTTGTAATTGCACTACACATTTAAGTTATATGGACCTTATGCATGCATGTGGTTATGGCTGCTTTGTAATTGCACTTTGGAGCATCAATTTGTAATTGGCTGCTTTGTAATTGTAATTATTAATTTGGCATGCATGCACTTTGGCATGCCGAAGCATGCACTTTGTTATGCACTTTGACATGGCTGCTTTCTAATTGTAATTATTAATTTGTAATGACACTTTGGAGCATCAATTAGAGACCAACTTTGTGAATCAACATACATAATTTAGCGTTCAATATAAATTAGGAATTTTAGGACATTATTCAATGAACTAAGAACATGAATGTTTATATCCTATCTGTCCTTTCAAAATCACACATATTCAAATGTTTAAATCCTATGTATGTATCGCTCTCATTAGCATCATCATTACTCAGTATTACCAATAAATATACATATATTTCTAATCTATAAGTAACTTTATAATAATTATTTATTTTTGAAGCCGAATGAACAAGTGATTTAGTAGTATTAAATAGGTGTTTCGGCACAAACGCTCACATGGCGCTTACTGATAGGTTGCATGGTGTCCAACTTGGCACGATGATTGATGCCATGGCCACCGATGAGTCTTACAAGAGGGATTTGATCATGTAGAAATATGATCAAAACGACTGAAGAGTTGAATTGCTCCAAAACTCATATTCGTTCAAAGGAAATCGATAAATCAGATGACAAAATCGAGTAAGTGAACGTTACTATCAATAAAGCTACGGAGAATAGAATCGGTGCGAACCATGTAATAAGATGACGGAACCATAAGCCAAAGTTACAGTCTTTCGATCGACTAACGAGAATTGCTATGCAAATAATATTGGGTATTCCGGAGTCCGAGTAGGAGTCGGATAGGATCCAAATAACTCCATCGTATACAAGATCGATATCAACGGCCAGGATTTTCTTCTTGCGGATCTCCGCGGGTGTTTCCTGTTTCCACGGCTCCTCATCTCTCTCCCCCTGTGTGTGTATATAACCCCTCCTCGGGGGTTTCGAGGGCAACCAGGATCTCCGGGAACCCTCGCCTAAACCCTCCTCCCCCCACCCCCTTCTCTAGTGGAACTACGATGTCGATCGACGACGGAGAGGAGCCGACGAGGAAGCGGAGAAGAAGGAAGCTTATGGCCGGAGAGGCGGTCGAGGTACGGTCGCGAGACCGTGATGTTGAATTCGTTTGTGACGCAATCTGATGCCATGCTTGTCTTTAGTCTTTCCTATTTGTTTTTGATGAATGAGTTGGGATGCTTGTTCGTCTTCTGAACGAAATCTTGATGGCCGTCGGTTTCGGTTTTTCCGCGAGGAGTAGCTGGCTATAAGCTGATCGCAGCTGTTTGCTGCTTTTAGCCATTCCCTTAGAACTTCTCGATTCCGCATTAGTGGTTCCATCTATATGCCCATTCTCCAAAATTTGGACCTGAGGATATTTGCAACCTGCTTCGGAATTGACGGCTTTCAGCCTTCTTTCCTCTTGTTGACTTTCAAGTTCTAGATCAAAAGATCTGGGCCTGCCGAACTTTTATACATGATTTATTTTTGCTGAGTTTTGAGTTATTCTTAGTATTTTCCAATGAAAAATTCGTGAGTCATGTCAAATTTTGGTAACCGCTCCTTGCATATGTGCAGCATCTTGCTTCACATCTGTTGTGCTCTCTCATGATCCTCGAATGATGGTATATCGCATGCATATAGAAATTCTGCTATTTGCTGATCTTGTTCTACTTCTGGTCTTTTATAAGTGCTTCCCTCTTTCCTATCTGACGTAAAAATGGTAACTTTTCGCCAAGATTACGTTCTATCCTCTTGATTTGTGATTTATTTTACATCTGTTATGCTGTGATATTGCAATTGTAATAAATATCTGTGGTAATAGCTGGTAGTAACAAACCATCTTAAATTCATGCGAGTTTCTGCGGTATGGTTTTTTTATTGCTATTTTTAATTTGCTCATTGTTGCTAAAGTTTCTTTAACGACGGTGATTGTATCAGAAACTACGAATTATCCTGGTGGCTGCATTCCCCATTACCCCAAAATTTCAAAGTTCGTCCTCATCTTTTGCCTCGTCAATTTTGTGATTAGTGGTGAAGCAATTTCTCTACTGCACTTTCTTTAGATCTTTTGGGCTTAGGACATGTAAAAGGTGCAGGCAGAATTGTTTAGCGTTCTATGATAATCCATGTGACTGAAACAACTTTGACTTCTCTGATTCAATCGAGATTCATGAACCTACCAATGTGTTTTAGGTCATTAGAAATGTGAAGCAATTTGCTCGTATATAAAGCTATTTGCAAGCTTAGTACTAATATTGCAGCAGCAGTAGCAGCCTTGCTCCTATATAGAGCTATTTTGCTAGCTTAGTACTATCATTGCAGAAGCAATAACAGCTTTGCTCCAGCAACAACATTTTGTACTACCATTATGATAGTAACTTTGCTACTATCATAAGCTATTTGCTTGCTTAAAACCAGTAGAATTTTACTGCTGCTGCAGCAGTAGACAATTTGACCCTATACAAAACTACTTGCTAGCTTTGTGCTAGAATACTGTGCTTCTACATCAACAAGCACTTTGCTCCTACCTTGAGCTATTTGCTACCTTATTGTTACTATCAGGACAGCAACTTCTTTTGTGTAAAGAAGTGCATGCCATGCCAAAGTGCATGCATTTTGTTAGTGTTACTAACAAAGTGCATGCACTTCGGCATGCACTTTGTTATGGCTGCTTTGTAATTGTAATTATTAATTTTTAATTTGCTCACTGTTGCTAAAGTTTCTTCAGCGACGGTGATTGTATCAGAAACTACGAATTATCCTGGTGGCTGCATTCTCCATTTTTCCAAAATTTTGAAGTTCGTCCTCATCTTTTGCCTTGTCAATTTCTCGTGGTCCTATTTATGATTTTTTGTGCTATTGGGACAGTGAATAACAACTGCATCGTGACTCTATTTTGCCTTCTAAGTATTTGATTAAACTTTGATGCCCTGGCTTCCTCCATTAGTTCTTATGTTTGTTTTGTTAATTTAGGTGGGACATTTCCATGAAGGCCTTCAGTCTTGGCATTTGGCAGTGGTCATTGAGTGTGGTGAGTTTTTCCGTGTTGTTGAGCATGCAAATCGATTGAGTGGTGACCGTATTTCAGAACCTGAGGAGGTGATTCCAGTATCAGATGCAATTGAAGGCACATTCAGCACAGCCACTGAAAGTTGCAGACCACGAATTAGACCGGTGCCACCACATGTCAGCATTGGAAGTTCAGAGATCAGATATGGGCTGTGTGTTGATGCCTTGGTTGACGATGCCTGGTGGGAAGGTGTAGTTTTCGATCACAGCGAAGGTTTTGAAGAGAGGAGAGTGCTCTTTCCGGATCTAGGAGACCAGGCTATTTTAACCATTGAGAGGTTGCGTCTTACCCAAGACTGGGATGAAGCTTCTGGGCATTGGAAGCCTCGTGGCCAGTGGTTGTTCCTTCAATTGCTTCAAAATTTTGACTGTGCAGGTAGCTTGCCTGTTTCGATCAGGCAGATATGGTGCGACTTGAGAGCTACTCATGATTTTCAGGACAAAATCAAAAGCTGGGCTTTTGGAACAAAAGATATTTGGGAAAAACTGTTGTCAGAGTTGATTGAGGATGTATGGTCTGCAGCGAATAGCATTTCAGTTTCCGATGTTATCTCTAAACAATTAGTAACTGCTGGCATGGCTTCAGTTGATGTTTGCACTTCAATGGAGGATGTTATATGTCCTGAAGGTGCTGACCTTGGATTGGATGATCTGGCTAATGGTACAGAAAATTATTGCTCTTCAGGACTAAACACACCTGATGATCGTGGCTTAATTTCAGGTGTTCAAAGTCCATGTCAGTTGAAGTATGCTAGTGAGAATTCCTCCCAAGCAGTTTTAGTAGTTGATGCTACAGAGGTTTCAGGTGCAGATGGGTTTCTTCAATCCTGCGACAGTACTAAAGCATCAATGAAACCCGGGGTTTGCTCGAAAGCATTACAGGATTTCATTCAAGTGTGTCGCAATAAATTTTGCCCTATAGATTTGAAGAAAAAGCTTTATGTCTTGCGTCAACTTGCAAGGTCGCATCTTATGGCTGTAGGATGGAAATTCATCAAAGATGTTCATGGTCGTAAGTATTATGTCTCTCCTCTGGGAAAACGTTTTGGGTCTCTGATAACAGCCTGTGAAGCATGGAAAACAGTGGAAGAAAATTCAGACACAACAACTGATTGCACCTTTGTAACAGAGAATCATGCAGCCGAGGTCCGAGGCACATTCTCCAACCTCTCATCCATGCACAGTAAGGCTGAGGATATCCCAAGCTGTAGTGTTGCAAACAATTGGAAGCCTCTGAAACTTGATGCCAGCTACTGCCCCGAGTTGGTAGAAGTATATGCATCCAAGATGAGAGGTGGAAAGTCAAGGCTGAAAAGCTTGGCGAAGCTTGATTGCAAATCTCTATCAGAAAAAGTGAAGAAACATCTTGTGGCTTTGGGTTGGACAGTCGAATTTAGAGAAGATGCAATCTTAAGGTTTCGTTTCTCTTCACCTCAAGGAAGAATCTATTACTCCCTTATCAAGGCCTGCAGTGATTTGCTGCACCAGAAGGTGGACGAGGAGTGTGAATATTCTGATGATTCTGAGCATGACTGCTCAGGCTGCAGTGCGAAGAGGTTGCATTCTATAGTGGATTACCGTATGAAGTGCTCAGGTATAAATTTCAACTGTGCTGCTTCTGGGAACAAAAAGGTGGAATTTAGGGCAGACGAGGACATTGAACCTGAGTATTTACCAGAAGCAATAACGGAATATGAGGGTTTCATGGATTTGCAAGTGCAAAATGGCAAACGAGCAATCTTAGATGCAAATGTTAAATTGCTGAGATTGAATGCTAAAAGACATCTTTTATACATGGGCTGGTTCTTTTATCTTAAAGACAAGAAAACTAAGCAAGAATTATGTTACAGGTCACCAAGTGGCAGGTCCTTTCATTCTCTTATTACAGCCTGTAAGGCCTACTTGAAAGAAAATAGAAATTCCACGATTAACCCTCTCCATTCTGTGGGCAACCAGAAAAAGGTCAAATCCGAATTGAACGTTGAACACAGTGAATCTGAAAAGAATGATAAACAATGGGAACTCTGTACCATTTCAAATGCTGCAACAAGTAAAGGCTTCCATGAACCTGCTGACTTTTTGGACAAGGAAACTGTAAGAGAATCAATATTTTCTTGTAATTCATCGGAATTTGGTGAACGTAAATTTGGTAGATTGCGATTCAAAAGAGTTGCAAATTTAAAGAAGAAAAGCATGCCTCTTTCTCCTTCACATGGTAGCACACAAACTCATCTATCTGGTCAGGAAGCTGATTGTCAAAAATCTAAAAGAAGAGTGGCATCCCAATCTATCAAACAAGATGAGAAAATGGGCGAAAGCTTTTCATCTCGTGTGCGTAGATCAGGCACAAGTTTGCAGCAACTTGTAGAATCTTCTAGCCAGCATTCTGCAAAAACAGTTTTGTCTTGGCTTATTGACAATGATATACTATTACCAAGGCAGAAGGTTTATTGTATGTGTGAAAAAGACAGACAGTCTAGGAAGGAAGGCCGGATAAATCATTCTGGAATAAAGTGCATGTGCTGTAAAACAGTGTTCGATCTTGCAAGCTTTGCAGCTCACAGTGATAATAGAACTCAAAGGCCTTCTGCCACTATATTTTTATCTGATGGAAGATCTTTACTACAGTGTCAAATGCAGATGATGCATGCTAGCAAGCAAAAAATCTCCCCACACATCAGATTGAAGGGTGACCTTTCTCAACATCAAAGTGATGCAATCTGCTCTATCTGTCAAGATGGTGGTGCATTGATACTATGCGACCACTGCCCATCAGCATTTCACATAACCTGCATGGGCTTAGAGGTAAGTTGCTTGTTTAATCTATTGATTGTAAAATGTCTTATTCTGTTTGCTGCATCTACCTGAAAATTGTCTTAACAGAGCTTGTTTTCCATTTCACTTGCTGAATATTGTTGGCTTTATTATCTTTTACCTTGTTTGCACATGAAGTTTCAGCAGCCGTGTTCTTTACCTTTTCTGTTGTAGCACTGTGTCTTTGAGGATGGTTGAATTTTGTCATAGTCATTTACTCTAAAGGATAATGCTATCTGTATTTCTTGTGCTTTCAACTGCATCGATTGTATTATTTGCATAATAAATGAGAGATATGATATTTGGGTTCTCTGTTATGAATTATCTTCTTTTTATGTGCATAAATTATAAGGTCTAACTCTCATCTCTGACCGCTTTATTTGCTATTTTAATGTGAAACAGAAGCACTTGTAGGTAAAAGTTCAATATCTTACAAGTGAAATGCTTACAAGTCGGAGTTTGACTAAGGCCTGGTGCAATTACTGCTTTTCATTTAAAAAGGTTGGACGTGCTTATTCTTAACAATTGAGGTCTGCTGGGCTTATTTTCCTATCAAATTAACAGATAGAAGGACATGAAAGAAGAGAAAAGGAGATTATTAAGATATAGAAGGGTATTGGGCTTGTTTGTCAACGGAAAGCACCTTAAATTAATCATTGAAGTTTCTTTGCTGCTATTAAAGGCCAGACTGTCCCTCTCTATTTAAAGAATATATCGACATTTTCTAATCCAATTGTAACTCTTAATAGCCACTTAGAAGGGAAAGTTTAAGTTTGATAGAGCCCCAACTTTAGAATTTGCAGTATCATCTGGAGTTTTATAACAAGGAAGTAGGAACAATACACTGGTAGCATCTTAATTAAAATGAATCTGTAATAAACTTTTGTCTAAGTTGTATTCATCAAAACCTTTCTACATGTAATACATTTATATTTAACAATAGTGCTAAATAAACCTAAGAGAAGTCCCAAATGTAGCTTGGATGTGTCTAAAGAAGTCCTTTACATGCTCTGGTTAGGAAATTTAACATAAGTTTAGAGATCTGAGCCTATAGGTTTTTACCAAATAGGGATTGTTTGGAAATAATGAGTAATGACACCTTATACTATGCAATGACTTTTTTAACAGAACCAATTTATGTGTAATGATTCTTGTTTCCGATCCAATATAATCAGGTGAGAGGTTGTCACTGTTGTGGCTTTATCAAAATTGTCTTTCTGAAACCGTGTCAAGTTTAATTTCCAAATTATGTACCTCTAACTTGTTAACGATTCTAATATATCAGGTGGCTAAATTCTATTAATGTTGGTTTTCATGTAGGATGTCCCTGAAGGAAAATGGTTTTGTCCATCATGTAGATGTGGCATATGTGACCACAGTGAATACAATCATGATGTAGAGCAATTTACAAAGACAACAATGTTTTCCTGTGATCAATGTGAAGGAGAATGTATGTTTTGACTTTTTACCTTCTTACTTATGCATGCACCCATATGTTTGTGCATCTAAAATTTTCTTTTCTGTAGATCATGTAGGTTGCTTGAGAGGTGAAAGATTACAACAGCTTGATTCTTGTCCAACTGGAAATTGGTTTTGCAGTAAGAAATGTTTAAAGGTACATTTCAACAAAAGAATTGAATCCTTTTTGGCACTTGATCTTTTGTGCCTTCATTTTTCGCTGGATATAATGAATCCATTGTTTTGGTGCACTTGAACTTCTGTAGTGATTGATATAATGAAAACATAACTCACTGCTAAATTTATCTCCACGTGTTTCAAATTTTGGTAAATTCTATGTTTTTATTTGTTCACTAGACTTGTAATCATCTTTTCAAAATTCGTAGATTGAGCCGTTGTCGAAATGGGTTTTAATTTGATCTAAAATTGTCCATGTCTAAGAACTGATGTGGCACAGTGATAAAAGAGCTAGAGTTTGGTCCTTCTTGTTCTTGGGACCTTTATTCTCCAGATATTGGCACTGTGTAAATAATCTAAACCTCTTTGGTCGGTAAACTTATAGAGACTTGGTGGAAAATAAGTCGTCACCTGACTTGAACAATGCCATAATACAGTATCTGGTTCTTAATTACTCAGACATGCAGGTGAGAAGCTTAGCAGCAGTTGGAGGAGATACTTATGGAATTATAAAGAGACCATGTTAGTTAGATCAGTACACCAGAGATGTAGTACTCTATGTAGCAGATATGGATGGATGTGGGCACATAGCATATGGTGGCTGGAAGAAATAATCGGAGGGTCTGAAATGTGGACAAATTGTATGCATATGAATCTTTAATTGGGTTCAACCAACTAGTGGTTTCACAGTGCTGTCTTTATCAGATTTTGGTCAAAATGATCACTGTGTATGATAATGTACAGTGGCGTACTAGTTTGCATTTGATTTTCGACCTTAGTTATACAGAGCAAAAATGCAAGAAGCACTTCCATCCTATTTGATTTTCTTGTTTTTAACATATTGCATTTACTTGAATCCTATTTACAGTTGGAACCTCCATTTCCTTGTTTACCTTTTCTAAAGATTCAAGCTTCCTCTATCAATTCTTTTATTTTCTCATGTGAGTTCATCTTTTCCTTCAGTTAGTAGAAGTCACTCAAGGAAAGTTTGTTCTTGATGTTTCTTATATTGCTTCTGCAGATATTCTATCATCTCTGTGAACTTATTGGGAAATCGAACCCAACTTCCGTTGTGGGATTATCATGGACTTTATTGAGATGGGGCAGTAATGATAATTCAGATCTTGGAAGATTTGCCCTTGAAGCCATGGCTGAGCATCACAGCAAGCTATGTATTGCACTTGATGTACTGCATGAGTGCTTCGTGCCGATGACTGAAACTCGTACTCAGAGTGATCTCGTTGCTGATCTTCTTTTCAATAAAGAGTAAGACACTTTCTCAAATTTTAGATGTAATATTGTTTTACTTTGCCCAATTATCTATGTCAGTTTACATGTGTATGAAGTGATGACTTGCTGAATCTTGTTACATCGGTGTGGCATTTGATGACCTTTATTTATTTAACATGATAGTGTGACTCAGGAATTGTATGTTCAGTAAGGATTAAATTCTCGATCAAGGACCGGAACTGGTTAGTGGTCAGACCTATATGGTACAACTACCCAGGTGCTGTTGCAGTTGGACACTGGACTTGGACCCCATGAGTCCCCATAAAACCTTATCTTTACATATTTTTTACCTGAAAAATAAATGAAATATGTTTTCCAAACTTATCATATGTCAAGAACAATGTCAATTGGAATGGGAAGAGAAAGTGAGATCACAACATTAGGTGGATGCCACACCACTGTTCTCACCTATCGAACCTGTGGTTTAGATTTTTTTTTTGCTCTCGAATTTGTTCCCCATCTTGTGATTAGCGGTGAAGCAAATTCTCTACTGCACTTTCTTTCAGAACTTTTGGGCTTAGGACATGTAAAAGGTGCAGGCAGAATTGTTTAGCGTTCTATGATAATCCATGTGACTGAAACAACTTTGACTTCTCTGATTCAATCGAGATTCATGAACCTACCAATGTGTTTTAGGTCATTAGAAATGTGAAGCAATTTGCTCGTATCTAAAGCTATTTGCAAGCCTAGTACTAATATTGCTGCAGCAGTAGCAGCCTTGCTCCTATATAGAGCTATTTTGCTAGCTTAGTACTATCATTGCAGAAGCAATAACAGCTTTGCTCCAGCAACAACTTTTTGTACTACCATTATGATAGTAACTTTGCTACTATCATAAGCTATTTGCTAGCTTAAAACCAGTAGAATTTTACTGCTGCTGCAGCAGTAGACAATTTGACCCTATACAAAACTACTTGCTAGCTTTGTGCTAGAATACTGTGCTTCTACATCAACAGGCACTTTGCTCCTACCTTGAGCTATTTGCTACCTTGGTGTTACTATCAGAATTCAGAACTGCAACTTCTTTTGTGTAAAGAAGCTGTTTGCTACTCTAGTATTACTGCAGCAGAAGCAACTTTCTCTTTTGCTCATGTTTTGCTAGCCTTGTTTTGAGTGCGATAATAAAAGTATGTAAAAATAATAATTTTGCTTGATTATGAGGCACACACAAGTGTGTGTGTGTGTGAAAGAGAGAGAGAGAGAGAGGGAGATGAAACCTTGTCGTTGGGAGGTTCAAACATCACCTGCAGCTGGCTAGGAGGCCTGGTTGGATCTGGATTAGAGATAAGATCCTTACTGGTATAGTACTAAGAGGTAAGCCATATCGAGTAGTCCACTTGGTACAGTATGGATTTTTATGTCCTCTAACTGTCAGATCAGTAAATAACGATCTATGTCCTTGGGTATGCTTGAATTATAATTCTTGGTGTTTAATAACTTGATGTTGTTAATTTCAACCTAAATAAGCTTTGTAGTGTTTTTGTTTGTTTTATATCTGAGTGTAGATTTTGCTTAGTTGGCTCCTTATTTTGTCTATGCCCTCCAGAAAGTTGCTCCTTGTAGTAAATCTTCATTCCCCTTTATACTAATGATTTAGAATGTCTAGTCAGATTCCTGATGCTCCTTGGTCGCAAGCTCATGCGATAACTTGTTTCAAATAGTTTGGATTGCACAAAACAACTAGCAACATTGTATTCTTATCTTGATGACACTATTTCATAATGATATTTTTTTAATTATCCAACACTGTTTTGTAACAATTTTATAAATATTCTATTTAATCTAAGGAACATGCAAAGATCATATAAAACTCAACACCCTTCTTTATCTCTATGGGTAATGTCTTCATTAGTCTCCCCTCCTTTTTATTAATAAATTTTGATAATGGAAATATTCATCCTAATCATAACTCGACATGTGGCAGGACAGTTGGTAATGAGAAGATGGGTTCTGGTCAACAATTAGGCTATGTGGACACTAGTCTAAAATAGTAGTTCAAAGGAATATTTTATCAATACCTCGAAAATAGCAGGCTGGGGGAACATTCCGCTCGTATCGCAGAATATTCCACTAGTTAACCGCTATAAAAGGTTATTTAGGTATGGTAATCGAGGTCAGTCACTCTTTACTAAGATTACTCCTTTTCGTTCTGTCACTAACTTAGCTTGTGACAGAACAAAGCCTGCTAGATTTGTGTTTAATTTAGCTTCCCTTTAAGTTGATTCTTTTAGTGCCATATGTGCCATTTCAATAGCTTTCATCTGAAGGCCTTCATCCAAAGTGAAACAACTGCTGTCTTCAGATGCTTATGTTGAATCCTGCCTTGTTGTTTCTCAGATCAGAGCTTAAACGATTAAATTTTTGGGGATTTTACACTATGCTTCTGGAGAAGGGAGATGAACTAGTATCAGTTGCTACTTTCAGGTTATTATGTTGCTCTTTATCACTTTTAACACTTACATTTTCATGCATTCTCAATTTATTTTGCTTTCTGCTGAACTAATGTTGCTTTTACACTCTTGATCCAGGGTCTATGGTGACAAGGCAGCAGAAATGCCTTTAATAGGTACTCGTGTTTTGTATCGCCGAAAGGGAATGTGTCGTCTTCTTGTGAATGAATTGGAGAAGGTAATACCACCAAAAATGTTTGTCTAACTTTGATCGAGCTTGCATTGGGAAAATACATGCAGCACATTGTTTGAGGAACATTTGATCTGTATATGTTTCTCTCTCTCAGTTAAGTTTCAATTAACTAGACCGAGCCCAAATCATTCTGTAGCTGGTCTTATAAAACTTGCATGGTGATTACTTACATCTTATAATTTCCCCTTAAGATTGTTCATAGCTAATGGCTGAACTGACTATTTCTTCTACTTTGAGCTTTTTCTATGAAAGAATTTTTAGATAGGATTCAGTTTCATCTAAGAAATGTTGACCTTGTATTTATTGTTGAAAGAGGTTTGATGAGTCTGTTTTCCTATGTTATGGTTAATTTTATATTTCTTCCGATGCCGGATGTTAAACTAATCATTGATCATGTCGAATGAGATTCTTATTTTATTGGTTTTCATCAGTTCTTTCTGCGTAAATGTTAATCGAGGCTCACGAGATGATGTATTCTCACCAGCTTGCTTTTCTTATTTGTTCTACAGTTGCTTTGTTCGTTAGGAGTAGAAAGGCTGCTGTTACCAGCAGTTCCTCAGCTTCTACAGACATGGACAACCTCCTTTGGATTTACCCAGATGACCAGTTCTGATAGATTAGAGTTATCAAAGTACTCCCTTCTTAGCTTTTCAGGAACTACTATGTGCCAGAAGCTCTTGGGAGCGGCTAAAACCGTTTCAGGGGTACCAGCAGGTGATCTTCCTTTCTCTAATTTGTCTGTCATCAATAATTCTGTCATAAACATAACTATTGTAATGGTAACAAATACATGCACAAAATTACATATCCATATGATACACATTTGGAGATTTACTTCAACGGATGATTTCTTTGTCGAATTATCTGATGGGTCTGATTGCGAGTACTAAAGTCTTTACTTGTGAAAGCCATAATATAATGTTGACGTAGATAGATACTTATGAGGATATTGTTTCATCATCAAAGTGATGCTTTTCATTATCTTCAGTGAACAGACATGCAGGCCAGTTAGCATCGCAAAAATAACTTGAACAAGAAGCTCACAGCAGTAGAGGTATGTTTTCCTTTTAGACCCGTGTGCTTTTTCTTATTAGCCACAACTTGCAACTCCTCCAGCTGATCATTACGGCTTTCCCAGTGTTGATGCAGGCAAGCGCAAAGAGGAGTTGCATTATGATCGGTATCTCCTCAAATCATTCCGGTATGCTCCGCCTGTGACGACCATCACTTTTGTTATTAAAGGATATATATATATATATATATATATATATATTGAAATTCCATCCCAAAGTATTCTTTGACTAACAATGTTTTTGTTACATTGTATTCCCGGAACGTGTTATTAAAACCTTCGAGGAGCTGTTGCTGCCACGTCCTATAAGTTCACTAGCTTTGAAAACACTCCAATTAAGCACGAGGCAGCCCTCGAAGAGTCTGATCCGAATTTGCAATAAAGATGTTTTTGATGATTTGGTACGTTTCACGGGATGATGAATAATAATAATAATAATAATAATAATAATAATAATAATAATAATAATCTTGCATTGTTACTTTTTTTCAATTTATTTATTTTTATTTTATATATTTATTTTTATTGTCATGAGATGTTACACAAGAACTCTTGAATCCATTTCGAGGTGGTAAAATTCTCTTAAACCCTTGTGGTCTTTTAGATCGATCACTCTTTTTCATCTAGGTTTTTAGTGTTACGTTGACAATACCTTTATTCATCTTTTTCTTCCTCAGGATGGCGATGATTTCTTCTGCTTTTCTTGTTGATCAAATTCGTTTCCAGAGTGGTGATTTTCTTAAACTCTTCTTCTCTTTTAGGTATCGATCTAGAATCTCGGCTACTAAGATAATCACCTCGAAGATTTCCGATTTTCTTGTCGATCGAATCCGTTTTGAGGTGATGATTTTTTTGAACTCTTCTTGTCTTCTTGCTACCGATCAAGAATCCAAGCCATGATGATCAGAACTGATTATTACTCGGCATATGAATTTTCAGCTTTCTGTGCATCATCTTCTAATTTAGTAACCATAAAATCATGCGACTTGACCATATCAAAGTAAAATGCAAGAAGCTAAATGTAAGTTCAAGCTATATGACCAACTCAGCATCCCAAGGCAAGCACTATCAAAATCAAGGGCATGCAAAAGTCCAAGGTGAGAGCACAAACCAAGTTGAATCCAGGAAAAACAAAGATATAATCTCTTTCAAATCAGTACCATTACCAACAATCTCAACAAATATGATTTTTTTTTTTTTTGGGGTGGGGGGGTTACCACAACAAGCTTAAATAACTGTGAAACACCTCCACCCATGAATCAGATATTCATCTACATGTCTTCTTTAAGCAAATTTCAACCCATATTTGAAAGCTTGTTCATATAGTCTAAGCATCCCATCCAGTCAGTCAGAATGATTTGGCTTGAGAATTGGACAAAAGTCAGCCTCAGAGCTCTAATCCACCATCAGCTTTATGAAAAAATAGATCCTTTTATTAGTAAACTACCGCTTAGGAGAGAGGGATTAGTAAGTAGGAAACCTGATCATCAAATTCCAAGCATGTTGAAATTATCTATCACAAAATCCTATAATATCAAACTATTACTAACTGTCACTGATTCTTGATGAAAATTGACCCAAGAAGGGTAAAATAAACACCCGATAAGGACAAAAATATCTTATTTAAAAATGTAATGGCTGACAAATAATATGCTACAAAAAGATATAACTATCAGGTTCATTCCGAGCACCAAAAGAACAAATTGTTGATAGAATGCTTTCACCCCAACAAAATGGGAGAAAGAAAAGCCATAACATGGGTAGCCCAAAATTATCTTCAAAGTTCAATCTACATAAATCAACAAAGTGAAAGTAACTCAAGTATCATCTAGCCAAGCCCATCGTCCATATAGAAGTTGCTAACGGAAAGCTCTTCGGTAATATTGTCTACGTGTTGCCGGCACAAAACTCCACAGATATTACCCTAGAAGCTTACTACTTGGAAGCAACCTTGTGTTGCAACAGGAACCACAATCTCATTTTCAGAACTTAGATTACACTTATATACAATACTTTGTGCTACCGATAAATTCTCCCTTTAATTAATCAAGACCTAAAAGAAGGACTTACAGCCTTCAAGGCTCAAAAGTAGAGCACCCTTTTGGTCAGATATCAAGCAATTTTGTTATTAGCATAGAGTTGAAGTGATTATCAATGCATGAGATATAAGTCACAAGACATTTTATATAACCAAGTTACTCTTTGTGAAAAGAATAATGAACCTGATCGATATTGGACCAAGATAGGTAAAAGGTCATTTATCATAAACGAGTTCATTTGCAGACAAATTACCAAGAGCTACCACCCTATGAAGAAAAGGAGATACAGAGACTAGTAGCATAAAGACCATATAAAATTTGTACTAGAACATAAAGCATGTTTAAGTCATCATCTACAAATTCAAAATTATTGTGTAGTCTATCACATTTGCATCTTTCTCAGACCAACTATTAAGTGTGTTCAAATTGATAATCTTGAATGAATGCTCATCCTTTGTCATTTAACCTCCAATCATTAGCAATTCCAGTGTTACTCACCTGAAGATTCTTAAAAGTTCAGAAACTGAATTAATAGAACAAAATTAAGATGAAAGGAACATGATTCATGGCCTTTTGGTGTTTTAGGACAGTTTCTTCAAGGTATTAACTGCTCCCACTCAACATTATGAGTTTGTTAGATGGAAAGAACAAGTACCCTTTCTTTAAGGTGTTAACTGACCCCAATCAGCATTACGAGTTCGTGAGATGGAACTCTTCAGTGGCATCCCCAAAGCCACCGATCGAATACTTGTTGAATCATTGTTCCCCAAGCATGTACTGTACATCACAAGTTGTATCAACGTTTTCTTTACCAAAGAACTCCTCGATCCATTGACAGGTCGCCAAGCCTAAAAAGATTCGCGCGCACAAACAACAATTCGTCAAAAGCATCCAAGATAAACCCCTCGCTCTGGAAAGAAATCAGAGAATAGCGATCTTCAAATACCCTCAAGAACCGTTTGCAGCGGAGGCAACCTCGCAGGAATCGGCAAGCCCCATCGGTCTTCCTCCGACGCCCACCAAGAATGGCCCGTTCACCATGCTCCTCCTCCGCGTCCGGTACGGGTACCCTCGCGCTGGGCGAAGTCTAGAAACTGGATTAGGGTTTTGCAGCGAACGTAGTAGGCAAAGACAGCGACGAAGGAGTCGCCGTCGAGCTCCGCTACGGCGAGATGGAGGACCTGGGTGTCCACGCTGTCTTCTTGGAATGGCTCCTGCCTTCGGCTTCGAGAAATGAAATCAGGAGGGTCGAGCGAGCGCGAGAGGCGTCCGCTCTTCTCGAGAGAAGGGGTCATATGGTTAGACGAGCGCGAGGAGGCCGGCAAGAGTGCAGTCAAGAACTGGCAGGTCGAATCTTGATGCGTTAAAGTAATAGAGGTTGCGCACGAATCTTGATGAGATCCATATCGGGGACGCATGTCAAGCAGCGGTGGATCCCTTTTCGCGTGATGGCATGCTCGTATCTTATGGTGTGACTGGGATGAATACAGTGAGCTGGCGAGGGAATAAGTACCTCTATGGAAGTGAGATGATCGGACATTAAAGCAAACACTTTGAGGGCATCTGCAGCAGAAGCACTTTGAGGTTTGCGCCTATTTAAAGCAAACACGTTGATTATAGAGTCATCTGCTCATGACAAGAAAAAACGAAAAGAGGAATTAAAGCAAACACTTTGAGGGCAATAACACAAGAAGCAACAAGTGGAAGTTTCCTCCACGAAAAATGCAATGTGTGACCACAAATTTGAAGCGAAATAACGATTTCTTTTGTTTTTCTTTTTTTACCTGAGCGATATGGTGGAAGGCAAAGGCGACGACAGGTCGCCTGATTGCGCACTGGTTCTTCGACGTCACCATGGTCAGCCGATGGTTACGCCGACATCAAGGGCGGTGAGGACGCCGGAGAAGGGGAAGTCGCGCCAGCGAAGGCGTCGGGAAGGACGTGGACAGCGAGGATTACGATGCCGGCGGCGAGGCACTCGACGATGAGGGCAGGCGCGGCCGTTGGCAGGCTTCCCGTCGAAGAGGCGGGCGAGCGATTGATGGGAATTGTGTCGGTGTTAGTTGTGTGCCGCGTGGGAACGTGAATGCATAGCTATTTACGACGTTGCCATCGATCCACAAATTATATTGCACCAAGAGATTTATGAAATTAGGTTTAATTGGATTAGATCTATTATTTATATAATAATATACTAACGAACTCAAATATTATACATAGTATGAATGTATGAGTTTTGGGGTTCTTGAGCACATGGAGTGAGGAGTGGTGCAGTTGCTATGGCTAGAGTTGTCCCGTGCCATGTATTCATGGATGACAAATCGATTGACAGCATGACATCCGTGGTGACCACACCTACTTCTGGACAGGATAACTAACTACGTTGGCTTTTGGGGCCGCCGAGAAGCCAATGCATCTGTGGGTATCCCAAGACTAACGTGCTCCACCTCTCCAAGGCTCGCACCTCGTTTTCACGCGAGTTGATTAGGAATGGGTCTGGATGAGATCAGCGCTGCAGGAGGCGCACCACACCACCCGTTGCCCCGGTTAGTAATAAGCTCGCACAGGATTTGTTAGACCAAATCGGAATCGTTTGAGGTGGTTGCGTTAAATGACAAAATTGGCCTTGAAGAATCGCTTCAGTCTTTAAAGCTTTTTTTATATCCAGCATTTAATTGATCGTATAATACATTACTTTGAAAGATATAGAAAACTAAAACCCAAACCATTTATTAATGAAAAGGGTATTTTCGTCACTCAGAAACAAAGGCCTCTGTTTCGGTCGGTGGACACGTCACCGCTGGTTCTGGACCAGCAACAGCCACGATTAAAATAAAATAAATGAAATAGAAAAGAAATTGGAAGACCCAAAAAGAGATCGAGCCACGAGGAGAGGGAGACGAGAGACGAGGCACGACCTCCTCTCCTCCTCCTCTAAACCCTAACCTCTCTGATCTGTTGCTCTCAACGGATGGCCCTCTCTGCTCCGATCGGCTCCTCACTTCCCTTCTCCTCGTCGTCGGCTCTTTGTCCCCGCCGTCGTCCCCTCCTCCACATCCTCCGCCAACACTATTGCAATCGCCCACTTTCCCTCCGGGTCTCCTCATCCATCTCCGATTCGCAGAACACTAATTCGAATGCTGTCTCCAAGTCTTTACACGTCAAGCCTCTGGAATCGGTGCGATTCGATCGGCTGCTGACGAGCAGCACCGAGGAGGAGATGGGCGAGGGGTTCTTCGAAGCGATCGAGGAGCTGGAGCGGATGGTGCGGGACCCATCCGATGTCCTTGGGGAGTTGGTCGAGCGGCTGTCGGCGCGGGAGCTGCAGCTCGTGTTAGTCTACTTCGCGCAGGAGGGGAGGGACTCCTACTGCGCGCTCGAGGTCTTCGATTGGCTCCGGAAGGAGAACCGGGTCGATGCGGAGACGATGGAGCTCATGGTGTCCATCGCATGCGGGTGGATCGAGAGGTTGATCGGTGGAGAACATGCGCCGGAGGACGTGATGACGCTGCTGAATGAGATGGAGTGCGTAGGCCTCGATCCGGGGTTCAGCATGGTGGAAAAGGTGGTGTCTTTGTACTGGGACAGGGGGAAGGAGGACGAGGCTATAGCCTTTGTTAAGGATGTTCTGAAACGAGGGGGAATCGGAGGCTATAAGATCGAAGAAGGGCACGAGGGCGAAAGAGGAGGACCAGTAGGGTATCTCGTCTGGAAGATGATGGTAAAGACTGCACTGCTTTCAACCGTTTGTATGATTATTAGTGTAGAAAATTGATTTATTTCTTCAGTACTGGCAGTCGTAAGCTTCAATATTTATTGATCTTTGAGTTGCCACGCTACTTAAATCATCATTCCTGGTTTATTGAACTGTATAGATTTGTTCTGGTTAATTTCTACTGTATATCTGATGAGCTGAAGTATTTGTTGATTCTAACGTTTAAGGCCAACTTATATTTTCCTCAATCTAAGGGGCCACTTACACTTTACAAACTGATATTATCTGTAAAGAATTTTGGGGCAGTATCGTTCTAAAGCTATAAACTTATGTAGTTCTATCAGATTTTAAGTGTCGTAGAAAAAAATTATGATTCTTGAAATCCAACTATGTCTTTTGTGGTATAGAAAGAGGTTATGATTCTCAAAATCAGCTGGATGGGCTTATAAACCCACCCCCACTCCACCCCAAAAAAAACTCTCTGCTTCCTGCATAAGTGTAGCAAATTTCGTTCCTTATTATTCTTTAAAAAATCCTTAAGTAGGTACCACATGTTTGGAAGTGGGAACAGCTCTTGATACTTTATTTGGTGTTTTGCAGACAAACTCTGTTATTAAAGCTAGCGGCAAATTTACGAATGCCAATTATGACATGAGAACAATTGAAATTTGTTATCTATCTTTCTAGTATCATTACTACCTAAAAATATTTTCATCTAGTGCACTGCATAAGATTTAGAATCTTGCATCTGTTGTACCGTGACTCCCTGTTGGCCAGAATCACTATATCGTTGGACTAGATAGGCAATCATAGGTTCTTATTTTCTTTTCTGATTTCTTTCAGGTAGATGGAGATTATCTGGGTGCAGTTAAATTGGTTATCGAATTTAAAGAGAATGGGTTGAAGCCTGAAGTTTACAGTTACCTAATTGCTTTGACGGCATTGGTTAAAGAGCAAAAGGAGTTCTCAAAAGCTTTGCGTAAGTTGAAGGTTTCAATTAAGGCAGGCTTGATTAATGCACTGGATGCTGAGAATTTGGGCAATATTGAAAAGTATCAGTCAGCCCTTATAAGGAATGGAATCCTTTTGTCAGACTGGGCACTGCAAGAGGGTAGTTCAGCAATTTCCGGAGTTGTTCATGAGAGGCTCCTTGCACTGTATACTTGTGCTGGTTTTGGACGTGAGGCGGAGCAGCAGTTATGGCTAATGAAACTTTCAGGTAAGGAGCCTGACAGGGAACTTTATGATGCTGTGCTAGCAATTTGTGCTTCCCAAAAGGAAGCTGGTGCTGTCGGTCGGTTGCTTGCTGGAGTGGAGATTATGAGCGCCGGGCTTAGGAAAAAGACATTATCATGGCTGCTACGGGGCTATGTGAAAGGAGGGTTTTATGTAGATGCTTCAGAAACCCTCATAAAAATGCTCAACTTGGGCATAAGCCCAGAGTACTTGGATAGGGCTGCCGTTTTGCAAGGACTAAGAAAAAACATACAAGAATCTGGAAACATTGAACCTTACATCAAACTTTGCAAGCACCTCTCCGATAAGGATCTCGTTGGACCCTGTCTTTTATATATGTATATACACAAGTATAAACTGTGGATTCTGAAAATGCTTTGAAAGATTTGTTCATTTACCCTCTGCTAGTCAGATAAGTGAACGAATTACTCTTGCAAAATGTTTATATTTGAGATCTCATGTGAACTTGCAAAGGATGCTGGGCAGAAGAGTGAGTGTAGTGGGCACACATACAGGTACCAATATGAAGTGTTTACGAGTTGTAAAAAGAGTAGAATGTGTATACGTGTATCATCCAGGAATTACCATATTATTACGACTGTTGTTATATTTTGTATAGTTATAGTTTCACATCCTGTGGAAATTGTACAGTGGTTGGCTTTTGGTCGTTCCAAGATAACGGGGCTTGTAATCAAAGCTATCAAAGCAGTTCGTCAAATCAGATGCCTTGTGCTCTCCATTTTATGGAATATTGATGGACACCGATGCAGGTGCCTCCTCCTTTCTTCATTTGGTGTACCTGAAATTCTAGCTCCATCCTAGTGTAATTAAGATTTCTTGGCAATAAATCTATTTGTTATTTTCATATTTAAGAATTTCTTTGTTCTCTAATATTGTAGTCATTACATCTGTAGCTATGATTTTCCGGTCATCTACTTTGACTATTTTGTCCCCTAACCAACAATGTGAGATGGCTGTGATTCTTTGCACTTTTAAATTTCACAGTTTGTTCATTATGGGCTGAATTGCAGAGGAATAGGCTCTGAAGATATCTACTAAACTTTCCTGTAGGTTTTTCTTTTCTTTTGGAGTTATATTCAGAAACCTTGAAGGCCTGAAGTGATGCTTTTAGTGAGCAGGTACTCCACCCTCTGACAGAAGAAGCATTTGATCACTTGAAATACTATTATTGCTTATGAATATTATCCTGAGAACATCATGGATGACAAAGTACACAAGAATGCCTTTATAAAATAGGTTTATTGTCCTTGGACGGTCTTGGGTGTTTTTCTGTGTTAAATTAATTATCTTGTTTCTAAGTGGGTTGACTTTCCATCAGTAGTGTCTCACTGCGATCTCTAAACTTCCAAAACAAGTCTTGGGTGCTCACTGCTTGTGCTATGTTGTGGAGCATAAATTTGATGATGCAAGATCTTTTTCTCAGGTACAAACCTGGTATTTGATTCCCTTCCAGTTTGGTGTCTGGTGTTTTATGGTGGTGTTAAATTTATCAGGCTGCAGCAACAATCCTTTTTCGTTTTGGCATGCTAAGTGCCAAATCTTTTGCTATCCTGATTATGACATCTGAAGATCTGATAACAATTGAAAGTTCTCTTGCATCTATTTTCCTGTACTGTACTGATAACCCATCAAATTATTCTGTTTCAAGTCTTGACTTCTATCCTATAAATATATATATATGTGGCTGTGCAATTGATCACCAGAACATCAAGCATTGGTTGACAGAGATGGGAAAGTGGTTCCTATTGGCGGCTAATGAATGGCATGAGGTCAGACTGGTGATCATTTTCAAGGACCACATTTCAGGAAATAAGAGAGGGATCTTTTCTTGACATACACAAGTCATGTGAAGTCTTCTGGCTTTAGATGATTTGTTGATGTCTTTGTTTTTGCTACTTGGTTCACAATGAGTATTTGCTAGGTTTTTATCAGTACATGATAGCTGTATTAATGACAGCCTGTTCTCTCTCTCTCTCTCTCTCTTGCATGTGGTATAAGAAGTTACTACTATGCTTCTTGGTAGCAAATCATTTTCTTGGGTTGTCTCCTGCAGTTCAATCAGTTAAGGTTGGTGTTGGATTTATATGGAGTAATGTGCAGAACAGGAGAAGCATGAGCGAGAACACAGTGTAGACCTCTCTAAAAGATCAACCTTTTGCTTTCCCAAGGTGTGATGCTGCTGGCAAGAATGCTCCTTCTCGTCGTCTCCTTTTCTCAGTGTCCTTTTCCATCCGTTTTGGGCTGAGCTTGAAGTGCGTGCCCTCGCAACCCCCTTTTCGTCGTCACCGACCGTTTCCAGAAGAATCTACCGATGAAGACCTCGATGTGAGAATTCCTTCCTATAAAATCCCTTTCAAATTTGATTCAATCCCCATTATCTCTTCTAACTAAAATATATATATATATATATATATATATAAATCCGCGAGATCACAGGAAAGCGAGTTTGAGAGATCCGTCCTGCATCCATGGTGGTCCGATCTGCAAGCTTGGCGCGAGTAATGACGACAAATGGGACCTGATAATTTATAGCGTGGGTCCGGCGTCGTGGGACCGATAGCTGTGCCACATCCATGGAAGCTGGCTCTCTCCATTCTGGCAACCGGCCGAGTTTACCCCCCCGCTCAGCTGGCAACGGAATGCGCCACACGTAACAGCTTTTTGTTTCCCTCCCTGTGGGGGGACTTCTTCTTGCCCTCGTCGCCAGAAATAATTCAAAATATAAACATTTTAAATTAGAATAAAATAATTAAATATTATTAAAATTGATTTATTTTAGGTTTTTTAGATGGATAGTAACGGTGGTAATATTGTAACGATGGATGTGCTGTGGGGGGGAATTGTAGTGAAATGTGCACTTTGGTACAGACTTTAATAGGGAGGCTGTTGGAGTTACCATTCATGGGGGCGACGAACGACCGATGCGGGGAGAAGGGAAGCAGAGAGGAGGAAGATGGGCAGAGAGAGAGAGAGAGAGAGAGAGAGAGAGAGAGAGGCCGATATCCGCGCCCCTCCTCCTCCTCCTCTTTTGACGCAACCAACCTTCCCTTCCCTCCACAGCGGTTGATCCATCCGATCCTCTTTACCCTCTGACTCATATATCCCTCCATCATTTCTACACACATAACTGGAGAGAGAGAGAGAGAGAGAGAGAGAGAGAGAAGAAGAATCCGAAGGAAGAAGGAAGAAGAAGAAGAAGAGATCCATCATCCATCTCTTCTCCCCCATCAACACACCTCCGGCCCAACCATAAAGGTACCATCTTTCTTGAGAAGGAAAAGGAAAAGAGTAAAGTGGAAATGTTTCTCCCTCCTTGAGCCCCTCGATCCGTCCCTTCTTCCACCTCTCTCTCTCTCTCTCTCCCCTCCTGCGGTGGTGTTTGGACGCTTGGCCGGCCGTTCCCCCGACTCTTTCTTTTTCTTCTTGCTTTTTCCTGTAGAGGAGAGAGAGGTAGATTGAGGGTGCCAAGAAGAGAAGGGAAGGAAGACGAGAAGACGACGATGCAGAAGAACCATTTGTTGACGACGCTTCGCAGCCTGAAGCTGATCGATGGATGCAAAGGCACGCAGGTCTACGCCGTGAATCAGTCGGCGTCGAACGCCAACGCTCCGGCGTCGTCCTCGTCATCGTCCTCGTCATCGTCGTGCGAGAAGCCCCTCCTCCGCCACGTCGCGTCCCTCCGCTCCAAATCCATCCAGGGGGGCAACAATGGCGGCGGCCGCAACCACTATACCCCTTCCCTCCTCCCCGACTCGCTCCTCCCCTTCGGCCTCCCCTCAGCTGACCACATCGACCCCCCCGTCGACCCCTTCCTCCGCCACGTCGACCCCGTCTCCGCCCTCTCCGACTCATACCGGCGCCTCTCCTCCGCCACCGAAGCTGAAGCCGACGCGTGCGCCGGCGACGAGCGCCTCCTCCTCCTCTGCGACCTCCACCTTGAGCAGCTTTCCCTCTTCCGCCCCGTCGCCGATCCCAAGCTACTCCGCCGGAGCCTCCGCTCCGCGCGCCTCCACGCCCCCAACGCCCACCATCGCGTCGTCCTCTCCGCCTGGCTCCGCTTCGAGCGCCGGGAGGACCAGCTCCTCCCATCTCCCTCCCCCCTTTCCTCCTGCTCCCCCACCTCCCCCGCACTAGAGTGCCCCCGTGCCGCCCTCCTCTCCCCATCATCCTCCTCTGACCTCCTCTGCCCATGCCGCCGTCCCTCTCCCGATCCCTCTCCCTCCTCCTCCGCCTCTGTACCCGCCCCCCGCCGCCATGGACAAGAAGAGATTGAAGACGCCGATGTCTGGTTTTGTATTGGCGATGATGAGGTACCCTGCGTCCGCTCCAGCATTGCCGCCCTCTCCAAGCCCCTCTCCACCTTGCTCTATGGTGGCTTCGCAGAGGCCCAGCGGGAGCACATCAGCTTCTCCCACAATGGCATCTCCGTCCGCGGGATGAAGGCCGTCGACGTTTTCAGCCGCACCGGTCGCCTGGACGAGTTCCCACCCGACACCGTTCTCGAGCTCCTCGCATTTGCCAACAAGTTTTGCTGTGAAGGCCTCAAGTCCGCCTGCGACGCGAAGATGGCATCTTTGGTGCGCAACCTCGACGACGCCCTACTTCTCGTTGAGTACGGGCTAGAGGAGACCGCGTACCTTCTCGTCGCTGCTTGTCTTCAGGTGTTCCTCCGTGAGCTCCCCAGATCCCTCAGCGACCCTGACATAACTAGGCTGCTCTGCACCCAGGAGGGAAGGGAGCGGTTGGAGGCAGCCGGCCATGCCTCGTTCTTGCTCTACCATTTCTTGAGTCAGGTGGCCATGGAGGAGGACATGAAATCCAATACCACGGTGATGTTATTGGAGAGGCTGGTGGAGTGCGCCACTCCTGGGTGGCAGAAACAGCTGGCTTTGCACCAGTTGGGATGCGTAATGCTCGAGAGGGATGAGTACAAGGACGCCCAGAGGTGGTTCGAAGAGGCAGCTTCCGAGGGGCATGTGTATTCCCGCATCGGGGTTGCAAGGGCCAAATTTAAGAAGGGGCACAAATATTCTGCTTATAAGCTGGCCAGTAGCCTCATTGATGATTTTGAGCCTGTGGGATGGATGTACCAGGAGAGATCATTGTATTGCAATGGCAAGGAGAAGATGTTGGATCTGAGGGTCGCCACTGAGCTAGACCCGACCCTCGCTTACCCTCACAAGTACCGGGCAATTGCTTTAATGGAGGATGGCAAGGTTGGTGCAGCCATTGCAGAGATCAACAAGATCATCGGGTTCAAGGTCTCAACCGATTGCCTTGAGCTTCGTGCATGGTTCTGTCTGGCACTCGAGGATTATGAGGGGGCGGTGCAGGATACAAGGGCGCTGATGACACTGGACCCCAGTTACTTGATGTTTCATGGCAAACTGCACGGGGACCAGTTGATTGAGATCCTCCAGCAGCATGGGAAGCAGTGGGACATGGCTGATTGTTGGATGCAGCTCTATGACCGGTGGTCTGCAGTGGATGACATTGGTTCTCTTGCTGTGGTGCACCAGATGTTGGCTAAAGAGCCTGCGAATAGCAGCTTAAGGTTTAGGCAGTCGCTTCTGTTGCTACGGTAAGCAGTTCATGCACTAGTCTTTGCCAAAAAATTGTGATTAAGGTACCTTTGATATTTTCAGTGATCACTATGGAGAAAATTAATGATGTTTGCTGAAACTTCATGTTGCTGCCCAACCATTTATTTCTTTAACGGAAATTCCTTATCGATATCACATCCGATGAAAGATTTTGTTACAATTCTCTATAAGCTGTAGCTCTATTGGTCTCATTGTTTATCTGTTGCTAACTTGCTATTGCCTAGTAAATTATATTAGGGAAGTTTTCTGGATCCTACTATATGTCCTGATGGATAATAAACGACATGTTTTTATCCAGCCATTTGGATTAGGATATAACTACATAGAATAGATGGATGTATTTGACAATTCTCAATAAGCTATGGCTCTGTTTCATTCCTTGCTTATCAGTTGCTAACATGTTATTGCCTAGTAAATCATTTTTGAGGGACCTTTTGTAACCTCCTATACGTCATGATGGATAATAAATGAAGTGTTTTCATCTCTCCATTTGGATAGGGTAATATTATTTTAGAATTTACAGAATTCTGCATACTAGATATTGAATGAACATATTTCTGTTAGTAAAGTGGTTGTGGAATAGTACTACCATGGAAAGGTTTTTTTTTAGCCATATGATTAGAGATAGATTATATACTTGAAAGAGCAGTGGACGACATGTACTCTTCCATGATACCAATCATAGTGCCGAGCACTGAGCAAAAGTAAAATATTTAAAGGTAGGTTTACAAGGACCAAATCTGGACCAGATACTGTTATTAGTAAATTGAAATGATATGTATCTTTCTTTCCCTTTTTTTGCCTTTTGTGTTGTCTTATTTATAGGTCAATTGGTTATGGGGTGTATCAACAAGGTCTTGGGAGTTGGCTTTGGTAGTGCTGGAGTCGATTATTTAGCTAACATGAAAGATATTTGACTGATGGTCAAAGCTTAACTGCTCTTTCTAATTTATGTATTTAAATATCGTGCTATAGCAAGTGTATCATCCGTGCTGCTGGTTTGATAATATACACAACAACAACAATAACAACAAAGTGGTAAGTCCTAACTGTGGTTTGACAATATGTCGAATAATATTGAGGTATATTGTCACTTCAGTTAAAATTTTAATTTTTTACCAACATAATGTAACAGTCCTAGATGGAATTAGTACAATTTAGCATTTGTGATAACTCATTGTTGCGATGATTGTTCCATCATTGGCTTGAATCCTTAGACAGGTTGACACTTGTATAAGATGGATGTAAAACATTTATTGAAATGAACATTAAATTGGTAGGGTTCAATTATTTGAGATATCTACAAATAGAAGAGACCAAGGATTTATTGCTTAATCATAGTATTTTGTACCTTTGGAAGTGTGTTACAGCTGCGAGGAATTTGAGCTCACTAGACCAATGTGTACCCACTATGACCATTTTCTTTTGTGTAGCTTTAACTATCAATTGAAACTTGATTCTTGAACAGACTTTGAGTAGGCAATCGATCTAACAATAGGGTGATCATATCATGTTCATGATGATCTTTTTAGTTGGAGCTTAGCAGTGGTTCATAAACTCTTTTGTTTTAATTTACTATTTGGTTATTGCCTATAGTCCAGCGACTTTTAGGTAACCAATTTTCCCGAGTATTGAGTATTTCAATTTATGCAGAACAAAAGAAGTGGCTTAATAACTTTGACACGTGCAGCTCCTGTTGTTTGACAGCGTCAAACTATGCTGATAGTGCTTTCTTATTTAGGTTGAATTGCCAAAAGGCTGCAATGAATAGTCTACGTCTGGCTCGGAATCATTCAATCCATGATCATGAAAGGCTTGTTTATGAAGGATGGATCTTATATGACACTGGACATCGTGATGAAGCATTAGCCAAAGCTGAGGAGTCTATCTCTGTTCAGAGATCATTTGAAGCATTTTTTCTGAAAGCATATGCTCTAGCAGATTCTAATCTAGATCCCACATCTTCATCTTATGTCATTCAACTACTCGAACAAGCTAATAGTTGTGCTTCAGATAACCTTCGGAAGGGTCAAGTATGAACAAGCCGATAGTACTATTTATCAATTTTCTTCATAAATTTGCATTGAAGTATGATATGACACTAAAATCTGTGGAAATACTCCTTCAGGCACACAATAATATGGGAAGCATATATGTGGACTGTGATATGCTGGATGAAGCCGCAGAATGCTACTTGAAGGCACTTGGTATAAAGCATACTCGTGCACATCAGGGTCTGGCACGGGTTTACTACCTTAAGAATCAGAAAAAAGCTGCTTATGATGAGATGACAAAGTTGATAGAAAAAGCAAAGAACAATGCATCAGCATATGAAAAGCGATCAGAATACTGTGATCGTGACATGGCAAAGAGTGATCTTAATATGGCAACTAAGCTAGATCCCCTGAGGACGTACCCTTACAGATACAGGGCTGCAGGTGAGTTGATTAAGCACAGCAGAATCTTGGTTATCTTTTTTCATTCCTGAATATAATTTTAGTTATAATAAGAGAAAAAGAATTACAAAGAATATAAGATCGTATCAAGAATCACTCAACTTAGAATAGGATCCGTCCTTAACTAAGGAATAGGTTCATTAATCTTAAAACTTGTCACTATGTTGTCAAAATTGTCAAGCTTAGTTGTCTTCGTGGAAGCCCTCTCAATATGTTTGTTTTATCCTGTTTAAACATAGTCTAGTTTGCATTTGGGACTCTAACTCAATTATGTCATTACGTTTGGTAATTTTAACTTGATAAATATATGAAATTTATGTCCCATTGTCCACTTCTTTAAACGGTGAAGTTACATGTTGTTAAAGCACATCTGTCTTTTCTGTCATTCTGGCTGAACAAGGAATTCAGCCTTGTTCACGTTCAACTCTGTTATACGAGCCTGAGGCCCAATAGACTTTGGTCGATTCTCATAGTATGTGCGCAATTCTGCATTTCAAAGTATTCTTGCCATTGCATCTTAATAGCAATGTCGACTAGATAGTGAATGTTGAAGGATTTCATATTGATTTGTCCTAATACTTTTTTACGATATACCAGTCAATTTAAGTGAAAACTTCATAGAAGATTCAGTGACAATTCTTCGGCTGTTGCTTGTCCGAGTGGTTGTCCTTACAAGTTTTAGATTATTATTTTATGCATTGACAAGTTACGATGATGATGCCTTTTTGGCATGCACATACGGCTTCTACCTACTATTGCTTCAGTAGTGATCACTTACCTTGCATGCACATGCAAGTTATGATGATCCCTACACATATGATTCAGTCCAACAAGCATCAAGTGTTGCCAAGATGATGACTTACATTTCAAGTTTTCCCATTTTCCAGTTCTGATGGATGACAATAAGGAAGAGGAAGCAATAGCTGAGCTCTCGCAGGCAATCGCTTTCAAGCCAGACCTACAGCTGCTTCACTTGCGTGCTGCATTCTATGACTCGATGGGAAACACCGCATCCACCTTGCGAGATTGCGAGGCAGCACTGTGCCTCGATCCAAGCCACTGTGATTCCATGGATCTTCACAGCAAAGCTCTCGGAAGAGCAGGCCCTCCGAGTACATAAACTTGTCATTATTGTCTCTACACGTTCTCGTTCAAGATTCAAGAAGTGGCTGAAGATGATGATCCCACATAGCAAAGATGTAACTCAACGTGGATCAAATTTACATGCAGGAAGCATTGTGTACATATTTATACAAGGTTTGTGAAAATTATATACACAGGTGGAACAACAAAAAAATTGGGTGCATTCCTCAGAAGACCGACGCTGCAAAAGATGTGTGAATGAAATACCAGTTGACAGGCGGCAGCAGAAGCTTTGAATCGTTCATTTAGGCTCATTTCTGTAATTTATATAAACAACTTTTTGAAGCATGGCTGTTGACGACAAGTTTTTCATATGAGGAGAAAAAAAAACATTTTTTTTCCCCTAGCATGTTTTTAATCACATCTGAAACGAAATTTATTACAATCTTTTTCAATCAGAGCCTTCAAGCATTTTCAAGCTTCCTCATGGAATTATTCAATTTGTTAATATCTGTTCTGTATCGTCCTTTAATTGGTGTTATCTACAGTTTAAGAACATGGGATCCTTCTCCCTGTAGAATTTAAGAATGTCGTTGCTAACATTTCAAGCTGTTAATAAATGTTTGAGAGGGTTGACATAGTGAATGCATCAAGGTCCGTAATACCGGAGTTTCGACTTGGACTCGGTATGATATGGTACGGGTGTATCGAGTGGTACACTCAGGTGTACCGAGCACTGTAGCAGTATTATAATGCTTGCGCTACAGTGTACAGCTACAGTATTGTAGTATATTGTTTATAGTGCTGCAGTGTACTGCTACTGTACTACAGTCGAAAACCGGTACGTATCGCTCGGTAACGAACAATCCGCGTACCGGTAACCTATCGGACCAATATGTATCGCCCGTACCGGACGGTACATATCGATACGGTAGACCATGGAATGCATAAATGGAAAATTAGGACTCTTATTTTCATGTTTTAAACTGTTCTGTAAAATTTTCTTTAAGCAAAAAAAGTTGGCTATTCATTGATGAAAATGGCAAATTCACCGGAACAGGAAAGAGAAGGAACCCCCAGTTCTCAAAAAAGATAAAAGAGAGAGAGAGAGAGAGAGAGGTTGTTCAGATATTAGCTAGGGAGTGAGAGCCTGGGAAATGGAAGAAACAAAAAAGCCTGACAGAGTGAATACTGATTTCTTGATCAATCTTGCTACAAGGTAAAGAAGGCATGATCTGCTCTTACGACTAAGATCTCTAAACATACAGAGCTTCCTACCAATATGAATTGACCTATAAAAATAAAAATACAAAACCCCCTCTACTGTTCTTTTAATCTTCTCACGAGTGTAGCAGACGTTATGTACCAGTAATCCTCCTATGTATGTAATGTTCTGACTTTGAACGGTTCAAAAACATGTCTCTAACATCGTGCACCCCAAATCAAGAGCTTCACTCGGAGCCACCTCTCTCATCTTACCACATCCGATTAACATTTGCCACAGCTACGACGATCCTTCTCCCAAGACAACCAATTAACTGCTAGGTTAATTGTGCGCAATCTTGCAAAGATGTTTAATATATACTGTAATATCTTCGCAGGGCTGTACATATATACATAAATGTGAGAGATTAAATATTAATCATTCTTATAAGCACGAATCTCATTGTGTTCTCCATCGTCATAAAAAAGATCCTATTAAATATCAATCATCCTATTAAATATCAATCACTCTTGTAAGCACGAATCTCGTTGTGTTCTCCATTGTCATCGTCGTCATCGTAATTGAAGAGGGTCCTATTAAATATCAATCATTCTTGCAAGCACGAATCTCGTTGTGTTCTCCATCATCATCATCATCATTATAACTGAATAGAGTCTGTTAAATATCAATCACTCTTGTAAGCACGAATCTTGTTGTGTTCTCCATCGTCATTGTCGTCGTCGTAACTGAAAAGGATTCTATTAAATATCAATCACTCTTGTAAGCACGAATCTCATGGTATTCTCCATCGTCATCTTTGTAACTTAAGAGAGTCCTAATTTACACGATGATAAAAAGGAATTATATATATATATACATTTATTATTTATTTTTCATGTGCATTAAAGCTATGATAAGAGACTTTTTTTTGTAGAAGCTAAATATACCCAATAAAAGAAGCGGGTTTTGGAGACTGTTTCGAACGCGAAAGCGTTCGCCATCTCCAACCGTTCCCGCATCATCTAATAACCCCGGAGCTCTCTCTCCGCCGTCCGATCTCGATCAGACGGCGGGGGAGGTACGGCATTGAGGACAGCGGACGAGCCCGTTCTCGTTGCAGGCGGGACAGCTCCGGAATACTCCGGCACCTCCCTTGTGAGAGTAGCACTTATGGCTCCCGCCACAGGTCGCACAGATGACGAAGCGCACTCCGCCGCAGCCGTCGCAGGAGCCGGCGGGCACCGGGGCCACCCCCTCCACGTACCGCCTCAGCTCCCCAGTCTCGTGGAGCTGACGGATCTCGTCGGCGCCGCCGACGTGCCGGCCGCCGATGAAGACCTGGGGGAGGGTGGTGACCCCCCGCCGGCGGCCCACGATGCGGCCGAGCTCACCGAGGAAGCCGGCGTCCAAGGAGACGTCGCGCTCGTCGACGGCGACGCGGTGGCCGCGGAGGATGGACCGAACGAAGCGGCAGTCCTCGAAGGTCTTGCGGACGACGCGGAGGGAGGTGAAGTAGAGGACGATCCGCTTCTCCGCGCAGGGGGAGGGCGGGGGGGACCGCCATGAGCGGAGGACGGAGGAGGCGGAGCGGACGCTGTGGAGGACGGCCTTGGGTGACAGCCTCCTGGCGATTGAGGGGGAGGAGGGTTCGTCGAGGGGGCCGCGGACGTCCTTGAGGGAGGAGGGCTTGGGATTGGGCAGCCGCGGCGAGGCGATGGCGGTGGCGCCGCGAGGCACCTTAATCTTTTCCCATGACGTCCACATGAAGGCGGCCAAGGAAGGAGGAAAAGGGCAATGGAGGAGGAGGAGGAGGAGGGAGGGGGTGGGGCGTGTTAATGGAGACCTCCCCTTTGAACCTAAAACTAAAAGGGGAAGGAAAGGAGAGTAGAAAGCGGGAGGGAGGGAACGAGCACGAGTGTTGGTTGCGGCGAGCGGTTGAGGATGCTCGGAGGTTGTCGAGGGTGTCTGCAACTCGGGGAAGGGGAAATATTTGGGGGCCGATGATTGCGTGGAATGGACGGTTGCGATAAAACGGTGGATGCCCCTCGTGCGTCGGAACGGAAATGTTTCTTATCACCGCGTGTACGATCACCATCTCACGGTCCTCCGCGCTCCGAGGGTGCCGCGGGAATCGGGGGAATGAGACGGATTTAGTATCTCCTCTCTCGCGATCAACGGTCGCGAGCATCACACGGAAAACAAGTCGGATGCTTCCATTCCCTCCATAGTAGTAGTAGTAGTGCAGGGAAAGGAGCGGTAGAGGGAGGAAGTGAAACCAAATGTGATGGAAAGGCCTTGATCGCTATCATCTTCCACGAGAGAGAGAGAGAGACATATATATATATATATATATATATATATAGAGAGAGAGAGAGACATATATATATATATATATATATATATATATATATATATATATATATATATATATATATATATATATATATATATATATATATATATATATATATAGAGAGAGAGAGAGAGAGAGTTCACATTAATAGAAGTTGTCTTTTGACAGAACAAATCCCAGAAAGGTAACGAACCCAAGAATGGGTTCATTTAGTGAAGGATAACGATCCAAGAAAAAGTAGAAAATGTGGTAAAATTCCATTTACGATCCCAAAACTCCACAAGGGAAGTGAAGGGCAAAACACTTGCAGGTTCGATACATAATCGATTTGATTGAACAAGTCGATGGTAGATAACAAAATTTGGTGAAATGAAACTCTGCTCCAGTGTCCCTATACAAATGATGATCGAGCATCGAACTCCAGTATAAGAATATATAATATTTTTCTGTCAATACCTACCAGAGAATACAAGTATAAAACACCTTTTTCAGATATGTCGATACCACGAGAACCAAACAGTCTATGGGGCTCCTTTTAAGTCATCCAAAAAACCAATTTGTTGATAATTTACATGGACCATTGTCAACCGGTCGTGCCCTGTATATGATCATACATGCAACCATCCAACGTATACAACTCGGAAAGCAGTTGAAGAACTTTTCACATAAGGTCAACAAGCACCAGAGATCAACTTGACAGTTGGAACCTGCCACTCGGTTTTCTCTTTTTCCACCCCTGAAAGAATTGGAGTTTCAATCAAAACTACAAAGTGCAAATTCAAGATCTTGCTGTGTCAAATGACTGTCCTACTTACAAATGCGGCGTAACAGAAGAGAGTGATAATGGCCAGGAAAACAAAACCATATTGAAACACATTGTACCTGCATAATGAAGACCAAAATCCATCCATTAGCCGTTTGTAATGTCCAAATGAAGATCACTGGACATTCTAATTTTACGGCTTCATAATGTTTAGCGATGGATAAAGACACATTCTACTCACTTGTATAGATACTTGATTCCACGTAGAGATTGCAGCGTGTGGCCAAAAATTTCTTGTGCAGCAGTTGCTTGCGAATAGTAAGCAAAAGCAGTGGCGCAGAATTGAATCACACTGCAAAGAAAATAATTGGTTGTTAAAGACAAAAACAAACACCCAGAGAGGATGAATCTGCTGAGAAAATTCATGGAACTAAAACACCCAACAACTTGTATCAATAAAAACTGAGAAATGCAAAGCACAAAAAAAATGGTCTTAACTGGACTCTTGCAAAATGAAAATGCAGATTTTGATGGTCATGACTATGTTCTATTCAAAAGTTTTATAAGACGCCAAAGCATAGTTAGCTCTTCAAGCTACCTACATTTTAAAATTCACCCTGCACCTTGTTGCTGTTAAACACTTGCATATATTCTTGCAATTCAGTTCTATTAGCAGGTCTCTTGTTTGATTAAGGTGGAATGAGACACATAAACAATACTTATATACGGGTTATCGACATGAAGCTGAGTTACAAATATAGCTTGACATAATCTTAAGATACGAACCTAATGGAACAAAGCAGGATGAGTCCCACATTGAAAAGAAAGGAGTTCATCAGAGTTCCTCCCCACCTAAAACAAGTTAGTTAGACATTAGGAATATGCACGAGGAAAAAGAACACAGAAATCTAAACATGAAAAGTGGGGGGAAAAAAAAAGGACGGAACATTGTAAATTACTTCATTGGATGTATAGTAATGAAAACCAACTTCAATCCAAGCATTGTCTCCCCAGCAATCACAGCAAGGAGTAGGTAGAAACAGAAAATTGCAAATGCTGCAGTGCCTAGCAGGCCTGGTCAAAAAAAGTGTTAGACAAATGCCCAAGAAATAAAAGGAGAAACTACTGGTGGCTGATGTAACATACCCCAGACACTATCCAACTTGATGAAAACTTCATTTAAGAAAGGAGAAATAGGTGGGGTGATCAGCAAGTATATAACAATATGTGCAACCCAGGCCACTGAAACAATTAACCTGAATCCAGAAAACACTGCAACCAATTATGAGAGGGCATAACCATAATCTCTCTCTCTCTCTCTCACACACACACACAGTTTGAACAGGCTCAAGGCATATAAAAATCTATCAAATAACCACAAAATCTCCAAGAGATGCAAGTGCTCAATACAATCTAGCTTGTTTGAGAAGAATTTCCTTACAGTTAAAATAGTCAAACTCGATTACTAAATTGAAGCATCCTGAAATAATCTGGTGTCTTAAGAAACTAATAAGAGAATCAAATTACAGCACTTACCCGAAGACACCTAATACAAGTTTTCCCATGTAGCCCAGAACAGTTAGAGCCCAAAGAGTCTCTGCCTGTAGAAGTGCGAAGTTCAAAACATTATTTAAAAAAAAAAAGAGACTAAACCCTACCAAATAGAACAATTTTCAACTATGATCACCTGTTCTCCTTGAGGATACATTTCTTCCAAAGCTTTCATATCATCTTCCAAAAGAAACAACTCCTAAGAATTAAATAAAGAACATAAAGATACTTTAAAACTATTAATAAGATAAGCTTGATACAGAAAATACAGATCAAAAGGCCAAGGGTCTAGAAGAAAAAGCTAACAAAAAGTAGCCAAACAAATAATGGGTTTTAATAGAAACAAAGTGCACCTTTTCAACAGATTTCACATTTTTGCGCCATTTTCTACCCTTAGAACCACTTCTCTCCTCTTGATGAAGAGCTTCAATAGCTTTCTTCAGTTCTTTAGCTTTTTTTCCTAGTTCAGTTGCCTCCTATCAGATTTGAAGGAAATTACTCATCATAAGTAGGCCAAGAAAGGGAGCCAGTGAATGTTCAGGTGCTGCTGTAGGCATCAGCTGATAATGCACAATATAAAATGAGCCAGTGAACAAAACCTTGATATACTGTGACCGAGTTATGACAGCCTTGGGGCGCCTTATGAATGAAAAGATGAGGCCCAGCGGAAGACAAGCAATCCCCACACCACCAAATATCTACCACAAAAATACTAAGATAAGAGACTCGCTAAAAGGGATAACTTTTACACCACAAACATTTAAAAAAATTGCATCGATACTGAAACTTCAAACCACAACTGGTGTTTGTTCTAGAAGAAAACAGAAGTTTGAAGGACCATTTCATACCACAAATACTTAACAATATAAACATTGTTTACGCTCTCAGAATCTTATAATCTCATAATAAATATACTTCAATCTGAGAGAAAGAATATGATGTAAGGAATTAGGTTGCTAAAACATACAGTGAAAAGAACTGATCCAACAATTGTCGCAAGGGCAACCACATATTCTGGAAAGGAGGTTCGCATTGTCCAGGTTGTTTCTGAAGAAGCAGGTGCTCCATATGCATCACACTGGAGAGAAGAACACATAAGCATGACATTAAATAAAAAATAAACCTTCACTGCTAATTGAAAGATGTGCCACAGAGTAAAATCCCAAATTCCAACAAGAGAAAGACCACGGATGTGAAAGTTCTCCATACGCAAGCATGCATCACTCATATAAACCCATATGTACATGCAACCTTATACACATGAACATATGAATGCAACCTTATAACCTTACAACATGTTTCTAGCATTAGTTTGGAATAGGCTGAAGCTGGGATAACTTGGCCTTTCAGAAGAAATGAATGCATTCGGTAGTTTAAACAAGATAAGATGCATTTTTCATTACTTATCATTGTAGTTTCTAAATACTGAGATGAAACCTCACCAACACAATGTTTGAGTCCGTTTGCACTGAAATCAAGTTTGACAAACTTAACAAGACTATATATGAGTTGTAGTCAAGTGATACATAAATTGACTTAATTATCTTAAAACTTTGATGTAGTATAGATCCAGTTCAATTGCTTTGAATTAGCATAACCACAATTTACTTGAGAATCTGAAAAGACAAGAAGTCCAGAATAATTCTGGTAGGTTATTATGAGTCAAGTCTTCTTAACCAGTAGCAACCCCTTAGACAACTACAGGACTTTAAAATATAATTAACTAAACATGCAAAATATGCACTTAGGAACTTTAACGTTTTCATTTCTGTTTGTCAATGCATACTCTAGTTTTACTATTAAATATGAATAACTAAATACATATGTGCCATAAATATTTCATAGCAAATAATTCAAAGATTGATGCACCATATAGGTATGTATTAATAAAATTAAAGAAAGAAGAGAAACGTCACCAGACGGTTCGATGAACCTATGCAAGGTTGAGAACTTGAGAATGTCGACCAAGAACTAGGGAAACTTGAAGCAGATGAAGAAAGGTGCCTAACTGTAAAATCCACTTTACCAACGAGTCCTGATGTCATGACAAAGAAACAATTAGAAAATATTACAAAGTTATAGAAGAGAACTGCAGAGTTGAGGCAAAGAAATCCTAAAGTATTTAAGAATTAAAAACTGAAAGCCTGGAAAGCTACCAAAAATATGACATTAGAAAAAAAAAAATCTTTAGCTTTCTATATACCACAATATACAATTAACTGTGATCAAGCATGGATGAAAAATCAAATTCCACAGAGTTTGGAGTACAATATTTCATAATGTTTCCCTCATAAAGAAGGTTCAAGCCTTGAAGGTAATTTTGATCAGCGTTCACAACTACCATCGAGAATAAAGAGAAGATACATCTAGGCAAAGAGCATACTCCATTCTGCACTAATACATACAAGAATCTTGAACAGGAAGTGAATAAAGAAAAGAAGACTCCTGTAACCAATTTCATAGGTTCTAAATCCATATTCGAAGATCATAACTTTGTGAACAATTTCCCGGGTTCTAAAACACTAAGATTAAAATCGCGTTGCGAGAAGCTTTTCCGATCTGTATCGGTCATGCTTTTTGATCTGGTAAAGATATTAAAGAATATAAAATACTATTCATTGCATCACACTAAGTATGATTACTGTGTTCTAGAAAAATGGGAGTGATCGATTTTTCTATTCAGATATTATTAATGATTCATCAATAGCATAATAATCACAGAGGTATGTACGCTAACAAAAAAAGTATATCATAACATAAGTACTACACAAGGATAAATATTCATCAAGGAGAGTCAAAAAAGAAACCTTACCTCCTAATGCACTTAGATAGTGAACGAGTGAAATAGAGCCCTAGAAAAGAAACTTTCACAATCAAGAATGAGTTCCCAATCAGAAAACACATCTCTCACATGACACCTTGATATCCTAACTTATGCAATTCTTAACTGGAGAGGATTTGCCAAAATCCATGACTAATCAATTCAACAAAATAAAGGTTATAATTCAAATCACAAACTTGGATTGCCCAAAAAAAGAAAAGAAACATTGACTAAAGGCATCATAGATGGGTATGCTGGGCCATCAGTAGAATCATAATATGCACAAACAAATTCATGTATAAGAAGCCAGAAGAAAATGATAGAGTTGAAGTTGGTGATGGCTGATGGAAACCAGACACTCAGGTACGTGAAAGATAGAAATAATTAGAAAAGATGGATCATCCATGAGAACTATGATGTTGGATGCAAACAGAAACAGTGGAGAGAAGTGACGAGGAGAAGAAAGAGGAAGAGGAGGAGGATGCATCATCTTTGCTACAAACAACACAGGACAACCAGAGAGAAGCATTCCTTTACATAAGAATAGTAGGAATGATAAATCCCCAGTTAGTATCACTTATACACATCGAATGGCAGAAGTCTTTATATGAAGCAGAAAGAATGACCTGTATGCCCTCAGATCCGCAAATCTCAACTGCAGAATGAGACTACATTATCTGTCTCACGACAGGTAACTGCAACGCTTAAATGTAATCTTGTCTTGTTTCCATACAAATAACACACACTTAACATTCAAGACAAAACTAATTAATACTATCGTCTGATTCCTTGTCTGTTGGCTTTCACGTCAGGAAAAACCCAAAATCTAACCTTCCACCTTATCAAGGCAATTTCATTTCAATCTTAAATTGGTATAACAACGTGTGTTTTCTTTCCTTTTTTTTGTGCCTCTAAAAACCATTATCTTTCAAGAAAATGAAAGCAAACGTGATAACAAAAACCAGTAACTATAGGAAACAAGAGAGACTTAGAAGAAGGATCTAACCATAAAGAATTCCAAGCACAAGGCCGCAGACAACGGCCGACGTCAGAACCCACAATAGAGCACTTTTCAATCTCTTCCCAATACTCCTGCAGCAACGAGTCGTCCGTTATCCTTCCAAAACCAGGTAAACACAAAAAGTTTTTTTTAAAAAAAGAGACGAAATTAGGGTTTCCATTGAGGAAGATGGATTTACTTGTCCTGATCGCCCTCGTAGTAGAACATGGCGAATGGTATGACCAAGAACACAAGGACAGCGTCCGCGATGTAGACGACCAGCCAAAGAGCCTTCATCGGGAGGGTGAGAGTGCAAGCGCCGTTGTATATAGCGTGCTGACAGGCCTGGCGATTGGCGACGTCCGCCGGGAGCATCAGAATGGAGATGGCCGCGACCGAGAGGCCAAGAACCACCACCAGCTTGGGGAAGTATGCCTGGTTGACGTCGTCCGGGTGCTGGTAATTGACGAGGAGGTAGACATTGACGAGGAGAACCAGCACGCACACGACCACCGCCACGATTACCAGCGCTAGGTTGAAGTCGCCCATCCTTCCTCCGCCGATCTAATCTGCCGCCAGATCTGAGGTCCTCCGCCGATCCAATCGACCAACTTTTGATCTTTCTCGAGCTTTGCCCTATCAAATTCGCACCTGAATCGCCACCTTTGTCGAGGAAACGAAGAGAGGGGCTCAGAAATGCGATCCGATCTCGTAGCGATCACGACTAGGGCTTCGATCTCGAACTCGCTTTCTCTCCTCGTCTCCGGCGAACGAGTCCCTTTTCACGAGGTGGGGAGAGACGGGGGAGGGAGGAGGGAGAGGGGATCGCTCGACGGAATGGGGGAAGCCATATGAAAGCTTCTCTCGAAAGCTGGGCTGGGGATCGGCCCAGTTGATGGCATTTTGAAAATACCCCTTCTAAAACGTTTCTGTTTTCTTGTGTTTCCAGAAACATGAAGCAGAAATTTTTATTTTGTTTCCTAATTTATCGAAGAATTTTGTGCCCTCGTCCAAAAACGTTTCTGTTTTCTTAAGTGTTGCTGGGCCCAAATCAACGTGAACATACATCAACACAGTTTTCTTACTTAGCTTTGAGGCCCAAATCGGCCATCACAAAATCCAATTAATATTCAAATAAACATTTCGAAGAGTCATTTTTCCAATTACATGATTAGAAGAGATAATTTTCATGCATAATAATCAATAAATAATATGTTTAATGTAAATAATTCTTTTTTATTACAAAATCGTAACTTGCTGAAGATCACACGTGACAAAAAAAAAATTCTTAATTTTATATAATAACTTTTATATTTTTTAATAATATATTGTGATACGAAGTCTTTGATAGATAAAAATATCAATGATGCTCTGAAACGTGAGACTAATTCGATACAATTCTAATTCGATTTATCTTTGGAGTTTCTCGATTCGTTTAATGTACTTCTGACATCCAAACAAGAGACTCAATCTGTACTAAGATCAACATTAAGTGATGATCATAATGTAATTGATTTAATACTTAGTTTGAACTTGATCGATAGTGACTCGATATAATATTTTTTATTAATTGAATGTTGATATAAAGATTGACTATTGATTTATTTTTATTTTTATTTTTTGTAGTTCTTCCTGACAAACTTACTCTCTTTGGGTCTAAAATATGAATGCTTGTCACCCTCACAGCTTATCAATCTCAGCTCAGTTGCACCACTAATAATAATTCCTGCACAAAAAGAAGCTAAGTGTGGGATGAAGAATTGGTGGGACAAATGTTAATCTTTGTTCGGCATGAAGGACACAGAGAGAGAGAGAGAGAGAGAGAGAGAGAGAGAGAGAGAGATCAAAGTGGACACTCAACATTATCTCACTGAGAACACCAACACAAGAAGTAAACAGAGTCATTTGGAGAGAGAGAGAGAGAGAAAAGTGGACCCTAACATCATCTCAATGAGAACGCCAGCACAGTACATGAAGCAATAGAAGGTGAGACAGTGACAGGGAAGCGTGTCTTTCAGAGGAAGAAGACGAAGAAAATGGAGAGATGGATGCCGAGAAGCAACAAATATGCTTCCTTTTTGGAAAGAGACATTTGGAGCTCATTCATATCACGTCACAATTTTAATTTGAATTGATCGAATACATATTTTACTATTCTTTCTTCTTCTTCTTTTTTCATTTTGATATCATCTTAAATTTTGTTTCCATCACATCCCAACACAACTTTGATCATTAAAAACAAATTTACTTTATGGAAGTAAAAAAAAAAAAAAGGAAAAATATTCAGCAAAGCATTCCGATGTTACTTTTCCTTTATTCTTAATCTTCTTTCTAGAAAGAAAAGGTGGGCAGCAAAATTGCTGAAAAAACACAACACAGTATGATCTCATTAGTTAATTGGCAACTAAATATAACTCATATATCAGCTGAAATTTAAATTATAGACTTTTTAGATAATCATAATTCAAAGATATCTTTAATCTTAACTCGAATGCTAAATAAATCGATGCTTATGTTTTGCCAACTAATAAATATCCGACATTTCTCTTCCTTCAAAAAAAAAAAGAGAATGAGAATGATGATGAGATGTTGTAGCATTGAATGCTTGTCTAAAGCCTTCTCATCTTAAGATAATTGTCAATTCAAATGATTCCCACACCAAGTGATGTGCAATTTCGACCTTTAAAGAAGGCTAACATCACTTTCACGACAAGAAGGAAAGTGAAATCCGAGTCATGACTTATTGTCACCAACAAAAAAAAATAAAAAATCATATATTAATTTTTTTTATCTTTTTTTTGTTTATCCAAAAGCCAAAATCATTAAATGAGGCATTATATATTTTCTTCCTTTTTTTTTTTTTAGTAGGAAAAATGATCGAGCTCTAATTAAAGGTTGATATTCATTTAGTTTTATATGAAATTATATAGTGGAGATACATGTGAGATAGATAGCTCAAAGGCGATCATTAGTTATTTTTATTGAAAGGTTATATTTGTGTTATGTTTTGCTTTAATGATAACCTTCATCTCTAAAACAATAACACATTTTTGAATGTTTTAGTAATCAAAATTAACTCAATTAATCCAATATTTTCTTTTTACCTTGCATTATAAAAAGTGTCTTAAAACACCATCATATCTAATGTATGATTTTTTTGTCGTCTTTCATGACTAATTAATCTTAATATTTAAGAGAGATCGAGTCTTTTCCTAACAACTTAGTGTTTTATGATTTGCTATACAACTTAAATTTAATAATGAGTTCAGGTCCTATATATATATATGTCCTTCTCTATTTCTATTTGCCTTGCAATTAATATACATATATATATATATATATATATATAACAAAAATTAGAAAACAATTGTGTTTATTATCCTTTTCTTGAACTTCTTTGAGAACAATGTAAAAGTTTGGCTCTTCTCCTAATAATATTTTGCCAATAATTATATATAAGGTGTACAAATATATATATAAGAATTATATATTATATGTAATTCGCTTTGAATTCAATGATATGTTACACAAACTATAAAACAATTGTGTGTTATCCTTTTCTTTGACTCGCATTCATATTCATCGAGATCCATGTTCATATTCCTTGCATCCATTTGTCTATTAACATATCATTATAGATGGTACAAGCTTGGCTCATCTCCCAAGAAAATTATGCCTATATATATAAAATATGGCCACATAAGTCCTCACACAACTTGTCAATATTAAACATAAGGTCATATGATGTCCTACTCATTTTCCATTTTGGATTGCTTGAAGATAGGTTAAATAATTGAAGGAATCACTTGTGGTAGGGTCATCACAATAGCAATTATAGATGTAAGAGATGTAAGGCAAAGCTTCGTGGGAGTGGCAATGCCACCCACAACTGTTGATATCGAAGGATCGGATCTTTCAAAGGCATTTTGAAACTTTGCCAAAGGCAAAGGATGAGCTATTAATTCCTTAAAGAGCTCCCAATTTAATCTCATATTGGATGCATTTCATAGGCAAAAGCACAAATAGTTTATCATCTTTTCCTTCAAAGAATAATTATGTTAATTGAATAATTTCACATATGTTAATTAGTTTTTTTTCTTTTTCTCATTTCATGTGTTGTTCTTATTTGCTTGGTATTGTCCTTTTTAGCAACATGTATATTTTTCATGTTGACAAATGGTGATAATTTGTTGATTGTCCTATTAATTCTTGCTTATGAGATCAACATGTTATTCTTTATGGCTTGTTCTTTAGCTGAGTTTTTGCTTCCCACTAATGATTGTTGTTAAAAGTCCATCATAGTACATAATTTAGGCAACTTGATTTGAATAATGAACACCTTGGGGACACATCTAATGATGTCGGCAGGAATCCTAAGATAGATAAAGGTATACAATAATAATAATAATAATAATATCTATCTGATTCAAAATTAACTGCATTAAGAGCAGCAAACTTACATAAGAAATTTAATGGTGCCAAAGGTTATGTGGATCTTAAAAAAAATTAAAACGGAATGAGATTTTCGAAGCGATTCATTGGATGTTTAAATTCTGAGATAGATTTCATGATACATAGAGAAGTATCAATCTCTAATAATCATATTTATATTTACCTTTTATAGTTAATCTGCAAGTGCATAGTGAAATATTCTATGTGAATTCTGTTTTTTTTTAATTATTTGATCATTATTATTGAGTTATAATTAAACACCTTACTCAATAATAATAATAATTATTATTATTATCTTATTTTCTAAGTTAACTTTTGATCTGAAGTCGAGTATATATATACATATATATGTGTATGAAATACATTATTGTGATGCGAAGAATCGAATTACATAATAACTAGCATGATTTCTGTTAATTTCAAGATGCAATGACTTAAATGCAGTCTTTAATTTGTGATCCAAAAACTTGTTTTAGTTAAACTTATTGACAAAGTAAAATAAAATTAGTGAAATAAAAGGGACCATAAAATTGTTACTTGGATTGCCAGCCTTTTTCTTTGAGCTTAAAGTAGTACCACTGTGTCAGTGAACTGATACTAAGTAGTAGAACTACATAGAAATCATTTCAAATTTAAATTATTTTAGTTCCATTTGTGTTGTTGATGACCACCTTCCACATTCCATGCATCATCCATTACTATATCCTCAGCCTCTACTTCTTGGTCTATTGATAGACCTCCTACTCCCATTTATTCCACAGTTTTGGTCCTCAGAATGGACCCATGTCAACCCCACACTTTGAATCTATGAAGGGCCAAACCAATCATG
Organism: Musa itinerans; assembly: GCA_001649415.1. Taxonomy (NCBI): domain Eukaryota; kingdom Viridiplantae; phylum Streptophyta; class Magnoliopsida; order Zingiberales; family Musaceae; genus Musa; species Musa itinerans. The sequence goes on from LVTN01000005.1 coordinate 759,594, forward strand.
GCAACAAAATATAAAGAAGTCTATGATGAAGATGCAAGCTTGTTTGAACTTGTTTTGTCAATCAACAAATGCAATCTGGATTGATGTTTATGAAGGGTGGAGGGGGCATCATATTCAAAATTTTAGGTGCATTTTAACTTTGTATAATGGTGAATGAATATTTATTTTATTATCTAATATATGTTTTGAAAAATAAAGATTCGAATGATCGATAGTATGATCATCGGGATCAAATTTTGTTTTTGTTACTCATCTTTATAAATAAGAGACAATGGGTATGTTACACTATACTATTATGTATTTTTTATTAAAGTTAATTAAATATCAATTAATGTGATTCTTGATAACAAAATAATTTAGGATAAAATCTAGTCTTAAAAAAAAATAATAGTGAGAAAGGAATCTCCTACATCTTTGACTAAAGATCAATTATTTATTTGATAGACTAAAAATAAAACATGATCATATGAAATATTATATGATCAAATATGATCATCCCATATATATATATATATATATATATATATATATTTGTAGAGATAATTATGAACACTACTATACTACAAGGACTAACATGATGACAAAACGCACCGTCCGGTCAAATTACCACGCAATCCCCGAAAGAGGTACACCGGTTGGTCGTATCTCTCTCTCTCTCTCTGTGCGAAGACTCGTATCGAGGAAAAAGAAGAAGTTGGGCGTGGAGAGGAAATTAATTGGAAGGAGAGCGAAGGCATCAACTGCAGGAAGCACAGTTGCATGGATCCTGGCCCTGCCGCAGCCGGTGATGCGGGAGAGGAAGGTCCCTCGGCCTCGTCAGCTCCCGACGATCCACCTCCGCCTTTGGCTCCATCAGCGCCACCTGCTCAGCCGCAGCAGCCACTGAGTCGATACGAGTCGCAGAAGCGGCGGGACTGGAATACCTTCCTTCAGTACCTGAGGAACCACAGGCCGCCGCTGAGCCTGGCGCGGTGCAGCGGGGCGCACGTGATCGAGTTCTTGAAGTACTTGGACCAGTTCGGGAAGACGAGGGTCCACGCGCCCGGGTGCACCCACTTCGGCCTCCCTAAGCCACCGGCGCCGTGCGCCTGCCCGCTCAAGCAGGCCTGGGGCTCACTCGACGCGCTCATCGGCCGTCTCCGGGCCGCCTACGACGAGAACGACGGCTGCCCGGAGTCCAACCCCTTCGGCGCCAAGGCCGTCGGCATTTACCTTCGCGAGGTGAAGGCCTACCAAGCCAAGGCGCGCGGCATCCGTTACGAGAAGAAGAGGAAGCGGAAGCGCCTCCCGGGTACAGCGCCCGTCGAGGGGAGTTCAGCTGCCGGAGGGGAGGCTACTGTTGCCGGTGTTTTCAGTAGTTCAGCGGCCAGCGAGGGATCCAGCGCACCACCGACGAGCTCGTAGTCTGCTTCCTGGTCACCGATCACTCCTCACATTTCCCGTCTCTCGTACTGTCCTTCTTTGGCGGCCGCCGGCAATGGGAGCACGCATGGAGTGAGTACATAGCTGTTGGTTCATGGCTAATTGTCCGCATTAATTCTTCGCTGACTTAGTGAAGCAAATCTCGATCATCATCAGCAGCATAGGCAATTGAAATCTTATTATTCTCCATTTCAATTCATCAGCAATCTATAAATATATATATGTATATATACTATCAGTGCAGATTAAGACTACTCTTGTTAGATTGCGACTGTTGAATTATTGGCTACCGGTATAAATGCTCTCTTTTCTCTGAGCTTATCAGGTTTGATTCCTTGTCTCCTACAACATTGTTCTGCAACCATCGGACTTCCATGGACGGATGGATACATTACGAGATCACATGAACAGCTTCCATTTCATCTGTTTTCTTTGTTGTAGATCAAAATTAAGCTTCCTCGTTGTTGTATGCTCTTTTCCTTTACCTTTCTTTCTCCTTTTGATGCTTTTCATCTTTCGTTTGTCTTCACGAGAGTCCTCTCGCCGAGTCGCGAGAACCACAGTGGGTCCCCGACTTCTTCTCCCTTCCCATCACCAAGCGAACACAGCATGCATGACTCATCACAAGAAGAGAGAGAGAGAGAGAGAAAGAGGGCGAGGCGGCCTTTTTCTTGCCCGCTTTGAAGGTGAACTCTGAGTTTACTGTACGCTAAAGGCAAACAGCAGCGGAAGACATTCTCGTACGGGGTTGTCGGAGAAGACACTGTGTGTGTACTGCGGGCGGTTGAACGCCTGCAGTATTCCAAGAGAGGAAGAGGGAAAGGGCGAGGGAGAAGGAGAGATGGAATTGAAAGCCCACAAAGCACCACCGCCTCGCCTGTGCACCTTTAATAAGCCACCACCATACATATAATACATAGATGGGAAGATTAAGATCGCAACAGTCTCAGCGATCTCGATGACATACATTAAGTTTAATTCATAATTTAATGTATTATTTTATAAAATCAAATTGATGCTTGAATAAATTTATATTAATCTTCGATCATTTTTGTCTCATATCATAACATGTTATAAAGTAATATATTTAATGTTAAATTGTAGTTTAACGTTTGTACGTCGTTACAGAACTCAAAACTTACATATCTAACTCCCCAAAAATTAGTGTTATTCCTATTTATCTCTCTTAATTTAATTTTAGCGCATATATATATATATATATATATATATATTGATGATGATGATGATGATGATGATGATGATGATGATGATGATGATGATGATGATGGATGGGGTTCGAAGACTTCTTGGCATCCGGTGACAGGCAAATGAATTGAACAGCTCCCATCGTTGTCATATCAGCTGACGTTTCCGTGCTCAGATGTCCATCTGCTTCAAATGTCCATTTCAATCCACAACTCATCGGTGGGAATTGTAGCACACGGTTTTGGTATTCTACGAGTTACCTATTTTTCTTCTTCTTTAATACCTGATAAAATTATTTATTATTTTTTAATACTTAATAGAAAAGTTAATCGTATATTTATTATATTAATTAGGGATGTCAACCGCGTCGGACAGGAGGAGTCGTCCTTCCCCTTCTCCGGCACTTCCCCATCCCCATTTCCTGTTTAGTCGCGACAGGAAATCTCAATTGTTGTCGGAGATCCACAGGTCTTGTATATTCTCATAATTAATTTATTAATATCAAAATATCATAACAACAATAACGAGGAGAATATCGATTATTAAATATCGATAGTATTTCATCTGATCCAATTAAATCAAATAATTCATAAATTAACTTATACCTACCTATTGGAATATTCATAATTAAATCTCATATTATCAAAATATCTAATAAATAAATATTAAAAGAAAAAAAAATTAAAAAAAAAAAAATTTTTAAAATAAATAAAAATTACTTGTTTCGATATTTTGTATTATATACTTATTTTATCTCCCGGTTTATTTCTTTGCATGTATATTAACTCGGCATCGGATTCTCTCCAATCGTTGGAGTGGATCCAAGGATGCAAATTCCACACAGGGTGGGAAAGCTACAAAGGGAGCTTCAAGTCCGTGCATCCCATCCTGTTATGGATCTTAACATCTGAGTTTGATCAAATCAATCCGACGGCTAAATTGAAAGAAAGAAATCAAATGGACGGTTTCGATAACAATTCCATAATTTTCCTTTACGAAACCCCGCGCATGTTTGCATAACGGCAGAAAACAAGATGGATAACAAAAGAGAAGAGAGAGAGGGAGAGAGAGACAGAGATGTCTAGTTTTCTTAGGTGCGTCAAAACCCTGGTCAGCTTCCTGCGTCGCCTCGTCCACTGCGGCGACGATCGGAAACCCGATCCCCGGCCATGGGATCCGCCCTTCGACCCATCCCAGCCCTCGATCCCCATCTCCTACCCGATCACGACCCTCGAAGCCCTCGCCTCCCGCTCCTACTTCCGGTCCTTCCACTACCCCTTCAACCGCTCGTCGGTCCCCCTCCCCCCCTCCGCCGCCGCGCTGCCCCCTCGCCGCCGGATCCTCGTCGGCCACGACATGAAGGGCGGGTACACTGACGACCTGTGGGTGCAGGGCGGGGGCAACCCCGACGCCTACGCCATATGGCATTGGCACCTGATGGACGTTTTCGTCTACTTCTCCCACTACTTGGTCACGCTGCCGCCGCCGTGTTGGACCAACGCCGCCCACACCCATGGTGTCAAGGTATTGCCTCCGAGGTTCCTGATCTGAGCTCTTTGTTCTTCTTCTTGGGTTTCCGCATTTGGTAAATTGGTGTAGGTTTTGATGATGAATGATTCTTGAATATGTGATGTGGTTAGATAATTATTTTACGTATGCATTATAATGGTTTCTGTTTGTCGATTGTTTGGTTAAGCCAGTGAAACTTTTTTGGGGCATTTATTTAGAAAAGAACATCTTATCCTATTCATAAAGAAGATGGACTCTGCTTTTGGGTAAAAGGTTACTTTTGATCGCCAACAAATGAGCTTACCACAAAAGAAAATAAGCAATATGATTATATGGGTGACGAACAAGCAGGAGGTTACTTTTGACCCTCTCAAGGATGATATCACATTGCACCCACGATCACTTCAAACAAGCAGGAGGTTAATTTCACTGTTTGGTAGCTCTTTATCACACAGCTTGTAATACCCCGAATAATCCCTCGTCGAAAGTGAGCAACATTTTGATAAATGATTTAGGTCAAATAAAGTTGATGGGTCGGTTAGCCTATTAGGCTTGGAGACGACTTAGTAATTTTAGACATGGTGAGGGGTTCGAGTAAGAAAAGACTATCCATTGATGGAGTTAGAGGATTCGTCACGACATGGAGCCGCTACTGGGCTACATCTCACATGTACCATGCTAGGGTTTGATCTGGGCTATGGTGGGCCTTGATGAGAATGTCGTCCTTGAGTGAGAAAAATTGTAACTCCCTGATTAGTGCCACATTGAAAGTGGGTAAGATTAAGATTGACTTATAAAAGTCTAATCAGTGTACTATTGTCAACTTCAGCTTAAGCATTTTGATCAGTGTTGATTCGTGACATAGCTAGACTATTGTGGTGAAGGATAGAGCTGTAGCTAGCCCCCTAGACCTGCAACCTTGGTCGACCACTTGTTAGATGACATCATTCTTTTAGTGGTGGAGGACTTAGGCACCTATTATCGACAACCTTGGTCAACCGTCCTTATCACTATTTTAGGTGCACAATCATTTGCACTCAGTCCCACAGATTACTGAAGACAAGACTAGCAAGTCTTTTAGTGTTTCTTTCCTTTGCAGCATTTATCCTTATTTGCTGACACTTCTTTGCAACTCGTTTAGCTCAACTTGATCTTCTCATCAACCTGGCTTGTCTAGGCTCTTTCATGGCAGCCACAATCAGCTCTGCACTATCTTTGGTTCAATGCATCAAACTATTTGCACTTGTTTAGCGAAATTTAGAATATCTTTTTGCAATGCGATTAATATCACTTTGGGAATTTCTTTGATTAAAAGAAATTATTAATGCCCTCTAATTCTTGGTGTTTCCAGAAGTGGTACAAAATAAACTTATCAAGGGTCACAAGATTGCTATAGAAAATTTCATCAATTCATCATGTGTGTGATTCATGATGAAGATTGTTGATTTAGGGTTTTAGTTACCTTTTATCCGATTTTTTTGTTATTTAATTATTCAAAACTATTTTATCTAGTTGGATCAATCGTGTGGAAATACACAAAATTGGAAAAAGCAGGTGTGGATTTGTAACTTAAGGATTTATTATGCAATTTCTTGTATTGAAGAGCATAGCTACTAGGAAGTTATGGACTTTGCTTCCTGATTTGTGTTACTTTTACATCCCAATTAACTGTGCTATGGGATCTGTAATAAATAGGTACATAATTTGGATCTTCGAATGGGGATTAATCTCATAAATATGATTCAATTATACCTAAAATATTTGTTTGATGTAGTGTACCAAAGAAATAAGGGTTGAGGATTCGGAATATCATTCAATAATTTTTTATTCCATTGTCATCTAGTCCGGTTAGGATTCCTGGCTTTCATCCAGGCGACCCGGGTTCAAATCCCGGAAATGGAACTCTAGTTACCATTTCATTTATCGAAGCCGTCAAGCTTAGATGGTGAGGACTTCAACTGTTGATAGTAAGATTTTGGGATCAAATCCTGTCTTCACCTCTTAGTATAGCTAATGAGTTAGCAAAGTGTATCATATCTTCCTTAATATAGCACATGGCATAAGTGATATAATGCATAGTATGACTCAAAAATGGCAATTTTATTTTAGTTATCCTATTTCGACAAAATATCAACCAAGTCTATAGTGGCATACCTTATATCTCCTTCAGTATTAATGTCCAAAATGTTGCATTTCCATGTTTCTTGGTAACTATGTTGATGAGCTTTTCTTAACAAAGAAATCTGACATTTTTCTTTTTTTGCTGGAGATCAGTAATTTAAAGATTTGATAAAATTATATATTTGCATTCTTCTTACAGCTCAGAATTCTTTCTAATGTTCTGTTATTTTTCTTTCGATATTTCTTTTTTCCTGTGATAGTTGTCAAAGTTTGTACCTCTTCCCTCTGTGAATTGCCTTATTGTCTTTCCTATTATGTTATGCCATAAGTTTTGGAATTTCAAACTACAAAGAAAATTCAAATAGTCTTTGTGAAACTTCTCTTGATGTTGCATTAAAGTAGTTTGGATTTGTTGTGGACACTTCAAATTTACCCGTTCTGCAAGAGCTTTACAATTTCTTTCATTCTCTTTTGTTGCATGGTACGATGGATTAAAAGGTCTTAGGAACTTTCCTGACAGAATGGGATGAAGGTAGAATTATTTGTGATACCTTGCTTTTGTCAAAGGAGTCTGCTCAAATGTATGCTGAACGGTTGACAGAACTAGCCACTGCTTTGGGATTCGATGGTTGGCTGGTTAGTTTTCTCCACACTTTGTGGATAAGCAATGGCTATATTAGAGGAGTGTTTTTTTTCATTATTCTGGAAATGCTGCCTTTTCTGTCTTGTTTCTGTGTAAAATGGCTCTTGTAGGGGCTATATTAGTGATTCTTTTGTTAGTTTAGTTTCATGTTTTTAGTCATATAAAGTGGCAGAGGACATTTTGACAGGGGCTTTTCTGCAGCTGACATGATATTAAGACTTTCAGGTCAATATAGAAGTCAAATTGGACAGGAGGCAAATTGATAACTTGAAGGAGTTTGTGGGTCACCTATCTCGTTCTATGCATGCTTCAGTTCCGGGATCTTTGGTCATATGGTCACTTCTCGCAGCAAATGCTTTTTCTTTTATGGAATCTGAACTTAGATATCATGCTTTCTCTGCAGGTTTTACTAGCCTAATTTATTTGTGTTATGCAGGTATGATGCTGTGACTATAGATGGTAAACTTGACTGGCAAAATCAACTGAACATGCAAAACAAACCTTTCTTTGATTTGTGCGATGGTATTTTTGTCAATTATACTTGGAAGGTAGCATTTTATTTTTTGCTATGCAATAAAAATTATGTCTTCTTCCTTTTTATTCCTTGCTTTTATATGTCTTTGAATCCTGCAGGACGAAGACCCTAAATCTTCAGCTAGTATTGCTGGTGAGAGAAGGTTTGATGTCTACATGGGTATTGATGTTTTTGGCAGAAATACCTTTGGTGGTGGGCAGTGGAATGTATGTCAACACCCTTCAGCTTTTTTGATTATTTTACCTTATTCCAAATAAAAAGAGGTTGAAACTTAATTTATAGATGCTATTTGATGAAAAATGCATGGCCTCAGTAAGCTTTTAGCACAATGTGTTACTGATTTCTTCTCTTCTTCTCTGGGTATGATCCGGGTAATGATGCACCATCTTCACGTTTTCAGAATAGTTTCTTTGTTCCTCACATATTTATGCACACTGAAATAAATTCATGAAAAGCTCTTCTTGGATGTTTAAGGAGCTATAATAACAATCAGCGGGGAACTATAACAGCAAAAAAAAAAAAACTAAGGCATACATGCTTATACTTAAATTTCTATAATTTTTTGATGAATGTTCTTGTACCTTATTTAATTCTACAAGTAGATGACAGTCTATTGTTTTTGCCTCTTTCTTCCTCAATAAGTAAACAAAAGTATTTTCACAAGTCCCAACTTAAATTTGTTGTCTTGTTTCTTAAAATCATTATCATCATGCTTGTTTACTGCATACCTGCAAGCAATCTTAACAGTTCTGCTCCGTTTAAGTTATTACTTCTGGAGATTATTGTGGTTACCATACATGATATTCAGTGTTGTGTGGATCCCTCCATGTAGGATCACAGGTATTGTGTCAGGTTACTTTCAGCATGTTAAAAGGAGTAGAATCATGGAGGATATGCATAGGATTGGAGCGGCTAATCATTCATGCTTAGTCCTAAGAGGAATTTAGAGCAGGATTCTAGTGTGTAAATGATTTGGCAAGACTTTTAGTTGAATAATTGAGGAGATTGTTATAATCCATAGAAAATTAGATAATGGATTTGGGAGTTGGGACACATGAAATAAGTGACTTATTACTGATATTAGCAGCTGATGAAGCATTTTGGTAAAGCCTGCTATTGAAAATGTTGGGCTAGCAACCCAGTTCATGCATTGCTTTAATGGGCGATCAACCGAACTCTTGGAACATACTACAATCCTAGGTAGCGAAGAGCCGGCATCATGGTGCTGAACCTTCCTGTAGATGTGAACTCTTGATGAGGATCGGCATGTTTTCTTGAAGTAACTTTTATTGGTTCAGTGATGATCCTTCCACTCAGCATCATTGAATCATTGAGGCCAACTATTGTCTGTGCTTGATGGGCGGGTCTTGCAGTCAAAGCTCCCTTCTACATTTGCACTCTAGGGTCAATCTCCATTTGATTTGAGGAAACCTTTGCATGCCTATGTAATGTTATCTTTTGGGGGTCCTATGTCCCATAGAAACTATCTATTTGGGACTGTCCCTTGGCATATAGGTTCTAACTTGCACTCGAGCTGTGTTGGAAAGGCCCGAAGCCAATCGCTGGGAACAATAAAGCTAGTAGATTGTTTGAATCATTAGTGTCCCACCTTGGATCTTTAAAACCATGCTTCTTCAAATAGATTGCTAGTGGAACTATGCTGGATTAGAGAGGACATCATTTAAATATATTCTTGAATTTCTTCATCTTATACATCATTTACTATATACTTGATTTGGTTTACTTTCTTTAAGATACCATATGCGGGTTTTCTTTTGCCTTTTTTCCCTTTTACCATGACAGACAAATGTAGCCCTCGATGTGTTGAAGAAGGATGATGTTTCAGCTGCCATATTTGCTCCAGGATGGGTCTATGAAACTGAACAAGAACCTGATTTTCAAACTGCACAAAATCGGTATATATTTTCTACCTTAATCATATAACACCTTAAATATCATGTCCAGCTTAGTCATGTGATGATTTACTTTGCTATAAAAGCCTCCATTCATAACTATTAATTATTAAATTGATTTTTTTGACTGTAACCAAGTAGTTTAGTGTACCGATTATAAAATAAAAATTTGTTAGATTTATTTGCCTAAAATTACTATTATTAATTTTTTTGACTAGTACAAAAGAGATGAAATACCAATTACTAAGTTTTCCACATTCAATACCTTTCATTTATGTTGGTCATCCTTGAAGGATAAAAGTTGAGAAGGTCTAATAAATTATTGACACAGTTACATAGTGTCAATTGGTTAGCAATCCTCTAGTGTTGGTGAAAAGTTTCTGTTAAAGCAGTAAAAGCCTAGTTTGTGGCTAGTAATTTCTAGCTAATTATTCTCAGTTTATGCTCGTCAACCTGTGGTGTCATCCACCTGAATTTCTCTTGGTTTTGCAAACAGTTCAAATTAGAGGAAAATGACAACCTATGTTGTAGGTAGTGATATGCATCTAAAAGGCGCAAATAAGTCTTCTTTTTAATCAATGCACTTTTGGGAACTTAATATGTTATTTGGATGATTTGTCGAGTGATCTTGCCTAATCTTTATGAGATAAATAGGATCTCCATAATACAATTTTTTATGGTCAATTTATCTGTAACATCAATTTTGTTTCGTTGATAGGATCCTATTTTGTTCTCCTATTTATCTTTGTTTGAACTACTTTTGTTGATTTAGTTAACCAACTTTATAATTCTTTCAATTCTTGAATTGGTGTTATAAAAATTATATGACATGTACATTGTACTGTATTACCTTTCATTTGTTAGCACATATATGTAAAAGTACTATAGTACCCATCTGCAGTTTAACATGTCCAGTACTGTTCTGACAAATAAGCATGGTATTGAGGTGCTACATTCTATTTAAGCTTTCTAATCTAACTCACAGTACCCAACCTAGCTGGGTCAGATCAACTAAGGATGCAATTGTATTTATTCCAACTCAAATCACCGTAAAACCCTTACTCAGGCCAGAAATTAGGCTAGAAGACCCTACGGAAATTAGAACCTAATAGCCAAATTAGGGTGACCTTGGGTGAGCTCATAGGGGCTTCTGAAGTCTAGTCAGCACCTTCAGATGATATGCCAGCCTTTAGTATTGCTCCATTTAGCTATCCTATTGATTTGATAGCATATGGATCTCGATTTGTTGTGACAACATGGTCCAGTCATAGATGGAATCATAGACCGAAACAAGATCTTTCCTACTTGGGCGAGCTTGAACCACATTCAGAACAAATTGTTGAAAACTGAACCGGATCAAACTTGAGCCAGTACTAATGAAGACTACTGCTACTTTTAAGAGGGGTAACCTCCTTTTGCATTTGCCTAAGTGGGTTATAAATTGACATGTATTTTGTCATTATTTTCATAAGCCAATTCTGAAGGTTCCTCGGAATCTTAGAAGAAGGGGTGCTTAGGGCTTGAAGCAACTGGTACCAGGTTTGGTATCAAGAGCTTAATCCTTGATGTGTATGTTCATACACTTTGTATTCCTTTTTGGGTGAACTTTATAGAAGTGAATATTAAAAGAAATTATTTTGTAAATTTTTGTTTTTCTTACTGTGAGGTATTGAGAGAAGTTGACATTGATAAGAATTATACTTATGCGAGTCATATGTAATGATGATTTGTTGTAAACATAGCCCACCTTATACCTTATACGGGTTGGGATCACTATGTCAGGGTTTGTCATGACAATTTAGTTTCTAGTAATCAAACTTTCTAGATTGAGGCCTTTTGCCTGAACATGGTGCCAACTTGTGGTTGGCCACTGACATAATTAGATATCTCAGCACACCACATTTTTGGTTGATTTGTTATGATTTAAACCTATTTTCTTGCTGTTGGATGTTTTAACTTTTAAGGCTAAAGTTCCATGTTAAAATTATTCAGAAAAAGATGAAGATGATAAAGGTGATAAAATGCTGATGATGTGTCATTAGTTTTGCAAGAATTGCACCATAAGTTTGGTTATAAGCCTTTAAGCTTCAGAATTTAACTTATTACCTATTTAACTGCACTATTGATTTCTTCCAATCAATCGGATTGGTTAAATTGCAGACTTTGAAAAGTCTCATTTTTTTTCTTTGTTCATTAATACATCTCAACCTACGAACACAATGAGCTTGAAAAGGAAATGTGGTTATACACTTATACTAAATAATTTGTCCTTTGTACATCATGGTACACTCTGATACAAATTCTGGGTAACTTGTCGTAAAATTAACACCCATGTGTGATATTAATAAAGAAGAAGCTTTTGACTTTTGACATTCAATTCTATTGTTTTTGTTTATGTTGTGACACTTAAAATACTTGAATTGAATTGTGCAGCTGGTGGGGCCTTGTTGAGCAATCATGGGGAATTCTTCAGAACTACCCTAGAGTATTACCCTTCTACTCGAGCTTTGATCAGGTAGGTGTCTTGAAATTTTATTCTTTCTACATGATCGAAGGCATTTGATTAGGATTATTTATGCAGTTTTATCTTTAAATGCACTTGTATTCTTCATCCTTTGTGGTAAGAAGAACACAAAATCCATGACTTTGTTTGAAGTATGTGTTAACAGAACAGCAACAGAGAAGCAATTTGCTGAAATCTGATTAATTCAAGGACATCGTTTTGAACTTGGGGACGTTTGGGAAGTTTCGGCTATGCCACATCAAACTGACATGGTTTCTTTGCGAGACTCGTACCATGCTGAAGGATGCAACTAGAACACCCTTTTCATAGCAATGGCTTATGACAATAAGGGCCTATCATGTTGGATATGTCATGTCATGCAACATATTACTAACACAAGACAGGCATACAAAAATTCAAGGGTGATTTCTCAGGCAAAGCCCCACACTTTTTGGCTTTTGGGATCAAGCTCCTTTGCAAAATGATCAAAGTGTCCTGTCAAAAAAGCAAAGTGTCCTGTCAAAAAAGACAACTAGTTTCCCACTGAAACCCAGCTGGGCTGGATCTGAATTAAACTGGTTATAATGTTCTTAAATGGAGGTACAGTTTTTTTTAAAATAAAGGGATAGAAAGATCATTGAGAAACAATGCTAGCAATGGGTGGTTGGGTGTTAGTTTTCATTTGCTATGTAATATAGGATTTAATCACTATGGTAAAATCAAGTTTAAAATTGTTTTTGCTGAACATCAATTAGTGTTTATTTGAGTTGAAGGTTTATTTTTTATATCTATATGAGCTTAGATATTTAAAAATGTGTCTAATCTCAGTTTGATTATTGTTAATTAATTATGTAATTCTGTTGTTTAAAAGTGTTTTTGTTTTTGAAGCACCCACTATGGGCCCACCTAGCATGGTGGTTGCTCCATAATACTATGAAGCAAGGTCTTCAATTTTGAATAATACGGCTTGTATCGGGTGGTATGTACCGGTCCGTCAACAGATCGGTACATGGACCGCCCGCTACTGGGCGGTACCGTTGATTGGGCTATTTTTGCCCATTACCGTTGATTGGGAGAAGGAAAAGGCGACGTCGTGGCGAAAACGGTATATATTAAAATTTAAAGGAAAATAAGGGTTCAGTCCTTCTAGATCACTCCAATAAGCCTGCATAAGTGAACAGGATGGAGTGTGCAGGTTTGAGCTTCTAGGAACATGCAAGAACACTAACATAAGAAAAATAAAGATAGATCACACAAGAAAAAAAAGAGGAATGGAAAAAAGAAGTAGAAATCTATGAATATCTTATAGGAGTTATTTTGGGTATTTTCAGATAACAATAGCTGGCTTTGGCCTAGATGTACTGTTGTTGGAGCAAATAATTTGTAAAGGATATAAATAAATATTGCTCAAGCGAAAAAATATTTGCTCTAGTTACTTCTACTGAATGATTTAGTTGCCTATGAACTATTCACTGATCTGAGTAATTGCTTTTCATTAAATGATTGGGTTCAACCCCTAATTTATCTCGTTGTTAACTCTTTTATTGATAAAGCTGTCAAGTCTTCTTTTTTTTTTTTTTTCACTTGCAAGATACCATAGACTAGTGAGCTAAGATATTTAAAGGACAGGGGGTACTTGTTTAAATATTTATTTAATTGTTGAGAAACCAGTGGGAGAAAAATGTTGTTGCCAATTCATAAAGTCCTACATCCTATTGCTATTCAGTTTTAATCCTTCGTAATTGTTGTAGCTGAGAAATTATAGTGTGACTAACATCATCTTTTGTCTAGACTTTCACTTGAAAATATTCTTTTTCATTTATTAGCAGCTACTCATAATTATGCACCTAAATACCAGATAATCATAATTATGCTGCTTACTAGTCATTAAACATTTTCTTTTTTTCTTGGATCTTTTCTCCATGGTTGGTCTTACCGGTCCATATCGCTATATCGACCGACTATTGGTACGGTTTGTACCGATGTATCAACACATGATACAGTGGGGCATATCGATAGAATAGTATGTACCATCCATACCGGTCCCCTATCAGACCGGTACATATCACCCTGAGTGGTACAATGAACCTTGCTTTTCTCCATATTTATTGTTTTGTTTCTCTTAAACCGGTTGATCTTATGCACCTTGAATCTGTAACATTTGATAACTTCAGTAGCAACTATCGAACCCTGAATCCTACATATTTCCAGGGTCATGGTTATCATTGTTCAATTGAAGGTTTACAGGTTGCCAACGATCCTTGGAATAACATTTCTTCTCAAGGCTTTCAGGTATATTGAAATTGTTTCATGCTTCATTTAATTTTGCATGTATACATGATTCATGTTATGAAATTGTTACTTTTAAGGAAGATTCCAAGCTTTAGATATTTTTGTTGTGTTATTAATATGTTGTTTGGTGGCCCTTTTTGGGTTTATCTTTAAAGTTTGCTTCACATTTGGAATATTTTTTGTTGGGAAGATTATCTGAAGGATCATACGATCTTGATAAATAACAGATCCTTTTGTTACATGTGTTTTTCACCGATTGTGCTCGGACTTGATAATTTACACCACTGGACCCTTGTCAACTTGATGTTGTCACTGGTACATTTCAGACGATCATGCGGAATTGCCTGAAATCAACTTTAACTTGGTCTGTCCTGGTGGCTGATTGACGCAATCCCTCAGAATTCTGGCTGAAATCCCTTTTTTGTATTAAGGAAAACCTTATGATTTTAAATCCTTATACTAAAAGGTGGCTGGTATCCATATGTATAACATAGTTTCACAGTATGTTCTTCACCCAACTGGAGCTTTTCATCAGAGATCAACATTTGCTATCTAGAAATGGTGAAAATTGTACCGAGGAGATGCACTTCTTAACTTTGTTTGATAATCTGATTTGTGCAGATTTCCTACATAAATACTAGTTAGTTTACATCTTGGGTTCCATTGTTGACAAGTAGTTCACACACACAATATTTGTACACCGTGCGCATACATATTGTCAATGCTTTCACCTATTACCATATTTCCAAGTGCCATAATATCGAGATTATAAAAAATATACTAAAATGTTATATTTTCATTTGGAAAGCAACGTAAGGTGTTTAAAGGTCCTATCTGTATTAAACATATTTCTCGATCTGTGTACCACTGTTTAAAAGAAATTTATATTATTTGTAAGACAATTTTCTTATGTTTTCTGGAGCAGCCTCTTCTTAATAATCCTAATGGTCCTAGCTCAACTACAGTCGAGGCCTGCATCAAGTAAGTTTTGTTGTCTTTCTGTTTTTAGACCAAAAGTTTCATGATTTAAGTTTCTCTACTTCAAAATTTTCGTTTTTAAATTTAACATTTATGTGCGTATGTTACCAGAAATTCATATCCTATATTTAGGCACATTTATTGTTGTTGTTGTTGTTGGGAATTTTATTTCTGCTGCAGTTAGTTTCAGTAGGTTCACAAATCTTGTTTCTTTCCAACAAAATGGTTTCAGTAGGTCCATAAAGATTGTTTCTTTCCAACAAAAATGACCTCTTTTTTCACCATTTAATCCTTCTGGAAAGAAACCAATATGATGCATGAGCAGCAGTAGTCGAAGAATCTGTATATTTATTGGGAAAACATTATCATTATATGCTTGAAAATTATAAATCTTGTGCAACTTTTATTGCAAAATCCTTCTTAATTAGAACCTTGGTCACGTGATGAACTGATAGAACACCTAAACAACATCCATTTCATTGACCATCAAAACAAAAGAAATAATGAACAAAGATCCCTGTAAAAGTGGCAGATAGCAAATTCCTACAAAGGCTTTACACTTACATAATGCATAATAACCTCCCCAAAGAGAGAAGGTAACAATAGTCAAATAAAAAGAAAAAGAAGAGGAAGAACTGACAAGGTCAAACTGTCAAAGTGGGTAGGAAAAGTGTTTCTGTTGTGTTATTTCTTTATAGCTTCCCCCTTGAAACTATAGCTTTGTCTTCTGTTTAACACAGTCTGAAGTTGGCTTTCCTTCTTTTCATAAGATCTTGTTCTGTTGTTCAGTAATATTTCTACATCTAATCTCCTTAATTAAGCTATTCTTGAATTGGTAGGTTCAAGAGTGTATAGTCTGAAATTCTCTCTCTCTCTCTCTCTCTCTCTCTCTCTCTCTCTCTCTCTCTCTCTCTCTCTCTCTCTCTCTCTCTCTCTCTCTCTCTCTCTCTCTCTCTCTCTCTCTCTCTCTCTCTCTCTCTCTCTCTCTCTCTCTCTCTCTCTCTCTCTCTCTCTCTCTCTCTCTCTCTCTCTCTCTCTCTCTCTCTCTCTCTCTCTCTCTCTCTCTCTCTCTCTCTCTCTCTCTCTCTCTCTCTCTCTCTCTCTCTCTCTCTCTCTATATATATATATATATATATATACACATGTATATATATATACACATATGTATATATATTTATACATACAGATATATATATATACATACTTTTTCATGAAGATTTTCTATGGTAATATTTATAGGTTGAACTCCTTTAGTTAGGCTATTCTTACATTGGCAGTTTCAAGGATGCAGCTTACTGTGGAGGAGGTAGTATCACTGCTAAAGGAAATCTTGAGAACAACTCTTTTTTCTCTACAAAACTCTTTCATGGACAACTTCAGCTGGAAGATCAACCAGTGAACATTTCATATTCTGTAAGCTGCATTATCTCTCATAAGAATGTCTAATTGATTCTTTTCCTAGTTATTCTAGCTTTAATCCAAGGTTCTATTCAAGAGTATGCTAATGGTACCACTTCCAGGAGAATTTCTTGATTCAAAATTTTCTATGTTGCAATGTACTTTTTCTGTTTATATTTTAATTGGATATTTCCTTTAATATCAATGTCAAATTCATTCGTCGCAAATGTATTGAAATATTTAGTAATTTTCAAATGTATGAACTTAAGAGGTACTAGTAAGCCAAGGATTTCGTTTACACAGACTGTAGGATTATGCTGTACCTAGTAATTTCCAAGCTTTTTTTTTTACATTATTTTACGTGTTGACATTCCTGAAATTCTTGTTCTTTCTCTGCAGGTAAGATCAGATGAAAACTCTCTCTTTGGACTATACCTTGAATTGTGGTCTGAAATCAGTGGACAAACATCCATCCTTATCACAGCTGATACTCAACCCTTCACTGTTGCCGGCCTCGAGTATAATAGAACCATCAAGCCACAAATTAAAGACACGAAAGCAGATGTGTTGGCTGACGCAGCATGGTTTATTTATGAAGTTACCTTGACCATGTGCGGCTATATGTTGGGTGACATTTATATCGTGTGTGCCTTGAAAAACCCTAACCCGACTAATATTGAGATGGAGAAGAGCCCAATTGGAGAAAATACCACATCAGAAAACTGTGGATTTTTGCCCTATAGAGCATCATTAGGTCACATCAGGATTTTAACCAGTGAACCGATCGTGGAATTTCCACCTGCCAAATCATGGGTCATTCAAGGCCATGATATTTCATGGATCTTGGATTCTGATGGAAATAGAAGTTTGAAGCTAAAGGTCACTTGGAAGCTCAAAGAAGGATATGCTATGTCATTTACAAGATATAATGTCTACGTCCAAAGGTTAACGATTCATTCGGACGGAAACATCAGTGACAGAGTACCTAGCTACGTTGGGTTTGCTAGAGTCGAAGCTTTTTTCTTATCAAAACTTGGTATTCCTACTGGAGTTACGGCACTCAGGTTTATTGTTCAAGCGTGTGGTGTCGATGGAACTTGCCAGCAACTGGACGAATCTCCAACTCTTGAATTGGCTGTCCAAGGTTAATTTGCTTTCTACCCCGTAGCCTTCATCAACATATCAATGTTGATGTTCTTTTATTGGCAATAGTTGTTTCAAGATGGTTGTCGAGTTTCTTGCTTTAGCTTTTCATCGAATTGAGTCGGAGATATGGTTGTACACCACTTTGGAATATGCAATTATTATCTATTGGTGCATCATGTTATCATTCTCTGTTTTTAGGTCAATCTTAGCATACATATGCAATTATTATCTATTGGTGCATCATGTTATTATCTCTGTTTTTAGGTGAATCTTAGCATACATACCCACCATCATCTGTAGGTGCCGTCGATTGTCCGATCGGATGTCCATTTCTATTCTTTAAGAGGTTCCCATGCAGTCAAATGCTTGGTAGTAGTTATCCAAGTAATTAATGCACTGCAGAACACTCGACGGTTATCCAAGTCAAATACTTGAAAGATTAGTGTTATGAACTAAGCTTGTGGCACACACGTCGGCATTAAAAGAAGGGCACACTCCACTCAAGCCTCTCGGAGATTTCTCGCTACATGAACCCAGGACGCTCTGTTCCACACCTGTAAGCCGTGCGTGCTCTCGTGTCGTCCTGGTATGCTGACGCGGAGGTGCTATCTCTTGAGGAATTAGTACTTATATGGGCCCCAGCAACTTGACGCATCTCGCCAGCGAGGATATCTCCAAATGCTATGCCCGCTGCAATTGCAATGTATATTTCGATTCCTCTGCTCCTTTGTCATTCAATGATGACATGATCCTTTTTGAATTGTAGCATTAAAGTCAATACGGCATGTTTCTTCACTTTGTATCTTTCATCGTTTTTTCTTAGTTATGTTCGTCGGATGACATCCTAACAACCTCATAATTTTATCTCCCTCCTCGAAGCCATCACATTCTCGAGCTCTAAAATGCCCTTCTTGAAATTTCATTTCCTTAGCTTTAAGAACATAGCTTTTCCCAAAATTAAGCTAAACGAAACTCCTTTTTATCATTTATCTACCATCAAAATATATATTTTCAGAATTATGAGTTTTAATAAAAAAAAAGGTTATGTCACTTCAAAAACTGCCTCTAAATTTTAGTGTTTTATATTATATTATAATATATATATATATATATATATATATAATTTCATGGATATTAAAGTTAATATATTTATATACAGTAAACAGGACTTCAGAAGGGTAGATATTGAAAGAGCTACTTGGTAGGGATATATATGCAATTTGGCCCAATGTCCTCTATAAATAGAGCGGGAGCGAAGGCGGGAGAAGCAGATCGATAACAAGAAACGAAACGAGATCGGCGATCGCGAGATGCCTCCTCCACCATCGATCGGCGGGTCGAATGGCGATTCCCGGCCATGGGATCCGCCCTTCAACCCGACGCAGCCCTCCATCCCCATCTCCTACCCCATCACAACCCTGGAAGACCTCGCCTCCGACTCCTACTACAACTCTTTCCACTACCCCTTCAACCGCTCCTCTGTCCCCCTCCCTCCCTCCGCCGCCGCGCTGCCCCCTCGCCGCCGGATCCTCGTCTGCCACGACATGAAGGGCGGGTACCTCGACGATGCATTGGTGCAGGGCGGAGACAACTTCGACGCCTACGCCATCTGGCACTGGTACCAGATGGACGTCTTCGTCTACTTCTCCCACTACCTGGTCACGCTGCCGCCGCCGTGCTGGACCAACGCCGCCCACACCCATGGCGTCAGGGTATCATCGAGCTCTTCCTTCTTCTTTGGTTCCCGCTAGCTTTTGGTAGATTGGCTGATTCGGCACAGTTGCAAGTGTCTAGCCTCCTCTGATTTGGATCGGTAAATAGGTCTTAGGAACTTTCATTACGGAAGGGGAGGACGGTAGCAAGATCTGTGACACCTTGCTTTCCACAAAGGAAGCCGCTAGAAAGTACGCGGAACGGCTGACAGAACTCGCTACTCAATTGGGATTTGATGGTTGGCTGGTTAGTCCTGATCTGGATCTTTATTTTCTGGTCCCTGAACTAAGTTTGATTTCGTGTTTTAGCTGACATGATAGTAACTCTTTCAGGTCAATATGGAAGTCACACTGGACAGGACGCAAATTGATAACCTGAAGGAGTTTGTCGATCATCTATCTCGTACTATGCATTTTCATATTCCCGGATCTTTGGTCATATGGTCACTTCCCGCACCGAACTCACTCCTTTTCCTTAATCTTCCTTTCTTCTCATGTTTTGCGGCTTGCCTTATTTGGTTGTATCGTCCAGGTATGATGCTGTAACTATAGATGGTTCGGGAGGCTCTCAAAATAAACTGAATCAGAAAAACAAACCCTTCTTTGATTTGTGCGATGGTATTTTAGTCAACTATTTTTGGGAGGTACCTTATCTTTTTTTTCTTTCTTGTCATGCTAGAAATCTGTACTCTGCTTCTCTTCTTTCTTAGATTTTAGATGTGTCTTCAAACCCTGCAGGAACCGGATGTCGAAGATTCAGCTAGCGTTGCGGGTGAGAGAAGGTTCGACGTCTACATGGGCATTGATGTTTTTGGCAGGGGTACGTTTGGTGGTGGACAGTGGAATGTAAGTTAGCACCTTGCTCTTAGACTCCTAGATTTTGATTATTTTGCCTAATTTCTCAAAAAGAAGGGTTGAAATCCAATTTATACAAGTCATATTTCTTCATAAATATTTGACAACTTCAGTACGCCTGCCACCAGGCAAATTTGTGAGTAATATCTTCTCTTTCTTTCTTCCTCACATGTATACACTCACTGTAATTAATTGATGAAAAGTTAGAATAGTAAAAGAAACCAAAGCATACGTGCCTGTGCCAAGGGCATTTCTACAGGATTTCCTATAAACCTTCTATGGCTAGATGTGAATCTATTAATTTAGTCTCTGTCTTCCACAATTCAAAGCACATTCGCGGCATTTTTGACAGATTATATAAGCTCATGTAAGTTTGCAGATTATTGGGGTTGTCATACATGATACTGGAGTAAATCTGTGGGCCTTTAACCAGATTTTTGACAGATTATACATGATACATGATACTGGAGTAAATCTGTGGGCCTTTAACCAGGTTTTTTTGCCTTCTGGGTCAAGCTATTTGCTTGTGGCATGATCAGAAAAGTAGAATCATGGGAATACGCTTTTGCTTATCGATTTGGTCTACATCGTTCATCCATATGCATCTATTACTTCATCTTATAATACATCATCGATTTGGTCTACATTCTTTTACGTAGGTTTTCGATATACCATGTATGAATTCTCTTTTGCTCTTTTATTTGTTTATCATTGTTGCCATTACAGACAAATGTAGCCCTCGACGTACTGAAGACGCATGATATTTCGGCTACCATATTTGCTCCAGGATGGGTATATGAAACTAATCAAGGACCTGACTTCGAAACTGCACAAAACCGGTATGAACTGTCCACCTTAATCTCCAGCTCGGTGAAGTTTTACTTGGTCATAAAGAGATCCCATGCATCATTTATTAAGTAGCAGCTTGATTATTTCGGCCGCAATCAAATAGTTGATTGCACCAACAATATATGTCACCTAGGAGGTTACAACTTGAATCACTACAAGAATAATAATGAAACGCAACTTTTGTGTTGGATCTGTTTGCTCAACATTTATCATGGCCTAATATCGAATAGACAGAAATACCAATTACCAAGTTTTCCTATAAAGGAAATCCAATTCTTTTGTTCAAACAAATCTGATCGAGAAAGGGGCCCGTTTTAAAAGGCTAGTTTGCATGTAGTAATACCTAAGACAAATATTTTCAGTCTATGCTTACGAACCTATGGTTTGGGCTTCGAGGGTGCTCTTCAGAAATGACAAACTTGCATGTCAACCTAAAAGGCACCAGTGGGAAATTTTTTAATCGGTGCACATTTAGGAGCTCAATATGTTGTCTTGATGAGAATGAAGTGATGTTACACATATCCTTATGAGGTATAACAAAGGGTGGACAATTTATATGTAAAATTTTTCATGTTTAGTTAATATAATGATGTTTTGTGGTCATAACCTTGGTTCTTTACAACACCGCGATGCCTGTCTCTTTTGTGTAAGTCATCAATTTTATGCGGCTCGAAATAACTCGTTCTTTGGCATTACTTACATTGATACTTTTCGGTACAGTCGTACGAATTTGGTATGATGTCACTGTCATAGACTTACACAATCGTATTTTTTTGTGATTTTAATAACTCGGTTGTTGCTAGCTTTTAGCATTCATATTCAGAGTCGTACCAATTTGGTATGACGTCACTGTCATAGACTTACACAATCGTATGTTATTTGTGATTTTAATAACTCGGTTGTTGCTAGCCATATACTCCAATGCTACATAAAGAGATTAGTAGTACTATGGAGCCAGCGACTAAGATTTGAATTACTTGTAGAATAAGATGATCTTGTCTAGTCATAACTTGTGATCAAGATTCGTTATTTGGATATATTCTCTTAGTATTTAAATCTTTTTTACTGGATAACTAAGAGAGTCATTGATATAACATAATATATCATATCCAAATAGGAGATTGGTGAATTATGCTTGTCAGGATGCATAATTATTGCTTTTGGATAGTTTGAAGGGGATTATAGTTATTACATTTATGAATATAAGTCATATAAGTTGAAATGAACAATTATTTCCTAAAAAAAATTACTTGAAGTGTTAGATGTAATGAGGAAAACATGTTGAAAAGATACTATGGTCCACTGAGAAAATTTTGGAACCAATTGATAATCTGGTGGATGGTACACGATAGAGATCTTATATGTTAGTGAATATTAGATTCGAAAAATGTACAAGAAGGAATATGATTTGATGATGAAGATCAGGGAAACTCTACATATCTGATAAGCCACGTCGTTGAAATATGGAAGGAGCCCTTCTTGCGACGACGTCACAGAGAGGTTGATTGGTAACCGTGGTAGAGTTACTAGAGAGAAGGAGAAGTCGAGTACGTCATGGGGAAGACTCCGACTCTTACCATGGCTCCGAGAAATCTTAGATATACAGATCTAGATCTATGTTGAAAGAAACTTCGATGTAGATGCAGATTATTGAGGAAAGGTTTTGCTACTATTGTGACAACAATGACAATAAATGACAAGTAGATTGTTGTTGGGACAAACTCAAATGGGAAGCGATAAGAGAAGGTAGAAAAGATTTTTTTTTTTTTGCTACAAATTAAACATCATGATAATGGCATGTTTTATGATAATGCTTACACACCAAATGTGATTAATAGATAGAAACAAACATATCGATGATTTTGCTCTCAATATGATGCATAGTTTTTACATGAAAATTTTAAATATGCTCATATGAAATCAATTGCATAATATGAAAATGGATTCTCTATCCTATTGAAATTAATGAACTCATTTCATGAATTATGTAAATATCTTGAATCGAATCTTTTGGAAAATGCCACATGCTTAATGCGATTTGACTTAATAATCTTTATGACGAAATTTATCTTTCTATTTTGTGTTCTTTATTTCCCATATATGAAGAACCTTGTTAAGTAAAATTTCAAGATTTAATCTCCTTTGATTGAGCTATCCTCAATTGGTAGTTTTGAGGACGCTTCTTACTTTGGAGGAGGAAGTCTCACTGTTAAAGGAAGTCTCGAGGATGCCAATGTTTTCTCTATAAAGATCTTCAGTGGACAACTGCTGCTGGACGATAAAGAAGTGCATGTTAAATGTTTTGTAAGTTTCATATTTCCTCACAAGCAACTTGTAATTTAATTGGTTCTTTTCCCTGTCATTGTAGTTTAAATGGCAGCACTACTTTGATCTTGCAGGTTAATTGATATCCCGTCACTTCAATTACTGAAACATCATACCTTGCTGAGTTTCATTTTCATTTACGTGTAGGCCTCGATCCTTACCTTCTTGTTATTTTCCATGCAGGTAAGATTAGATGAGAATTCTCTCTTTGGAGTAATCCTGGTTTTGGTGTCTGAAACCAACAAAAAGACATCCATCCTTATCGAAGATGATTCTCAACCACCGTTAACTGTTGCAAGCTTTGAGTTTGATGAGATCATTAAACTACCACAAATTAGTAAGAAGGCAGAAGTGCTGGCCGACTCAACCTGGACTCCGTTTGGCGCCACCTTCACCAAGACTGGCTACACGCTGACTGACATCTACTTCGTGGGTGCCTTGAAAGATGCTGCCGTGGAGATGGAACAAAGTCCAAACCGAAAAAGTGACTCACCTTATTCCTACCATGCATCATTAGGTCAGATCAGAATTTTCAACACGCCAATGAGTTATCCACCCGCGGCCGCATGGCACATCGATCTCTCGTATACTTCATGGACCACAGATCCCAATGGAAACAGAATTCTCAGCCTAAAGATCACTTGGAAGCTCAACGAAGGAGACATTACGTCGTTCACGAGATACAACATTTACGTGGAGAAATTATTGACTCATGGAGGCAACAACGAGGCACGCCCCAGCTTCCTTGGGTTTGCTAGAGTTGAACACTGGTACGTATCGCATCTTGTTATTCCCAGTGGAGTTGGTATCGTCAGGTTCATCGTTCAGCCGTGCGGTGTGGATGGAAGTTGCCAAGAACTGGACAAATCTCCGACTCTTGAACTGCAGCCGCCGCATTCTCAAGGTTGATTTGCATGATGTCGTAGCTGCAATAAAAATCTCGAGAACTCCTACTACTGTGTCAGGGTGCTGCAGGTGTTGTAGCAATAATAATAATAATAATAATAATAATAATAATAATAATAATCTCGAGAACTGCGACTGTGTCCCAGGGTGCCGCAGGCGTTGTAACAGTCATAATAATCTCGAGAACTCCTACTACTACTGTGTCAGGGTGCTGCAGGTGTTGTAGCAATAATAATAATAATCTCGAGAGCTACTACTGTATCAGTGTGCTGTTGTTGTGACGATAATAAAGTCGATGGTGATGCAGAATGGTGTAGCTTTCGCTAATTCTGCATTCCGACTGTGAATAAAATCGTTTGTGAACGATATGCTTCAACAACATGCTCATATTTGCTGTGAATCTTCAAATAACACGCTCCAACAAAACAACATGCTCATTTTTGCTATGATCCATATCTTTTGAGATGGTTCGCTTTCGAATTAGTATGTTAATTTTTTTTTATTTTTAATTAAAATAATATATATATATATATATAATTTAAAAGTTATTATAGATGATTTAATTTTAATAGATTATCTTTTTAATAATACAGAAGTCATTGTTCATATCCTCAATGCCTAGAAAATTATAAGAAACTGACAGTAATAATTTAGACATGTGACTCATTAATGTCATTTGTAGAACTATACGATAAACTGATTGATCATGAAACCTATCCAATTACTTGATCGAGTATTGTTTGGATTAAAGATGCCGCTATGGTTAGAGGTTTGATAATATAATGGAGGATGATAGTTATGTGTGTTATTTATTTGTCTAAAAGGCATCTTGTTCAGTCCTTCGTTAAAGTTTTGTTGCTTTGATTATTCTTTCGTTTGAATTAAGATGTGATAGTTGGTTTCATGATCTTTTTTCTCATTTAAGATATGTTACATGGTCAATCAACTTGTCATACAATTCTTCAAATGATATTGATGTGTCATGTGATCGAATTAATGTCGTTAGTTCCTTATATTCTTCTCCTAAGCTATTAAAAGTACGAACAATGACTTTTTCATTACTTAGAAGATGACCTATTAAAACAAAGTCATCTATAATAACTTTTAGATTTTGAATATAATTGATAATAATACTTTCCAATAAAAGATTTTGCATGCAAGTGCAAAAGCAATTGATGAGGTTAGTTTGTAACTTTGACCATGCATATACTCCAATGCTACATAAAGAGATTAGTAGTACTATGGAGCCAACGACTAAGGTTTGAATTGCTTGTAGAATAAGATGATCTTGTCTAGCCATAACTTATGATCAAGATTCGTTATTTGGATGTATTCTCCTAGTATTTAAATCTTTTTTACTGGACAACTAAGAGAGTCATTGATATAGCATAATATATCATGTCCAAATAGGAGATTGGTGAATTATGATGCATAATTATCGCTTTTAGATAATTTGAAGGGGATTATAGTTATTACATTTATGGATATAAGTCATATAAGTTGAAATGAACAATTATTTCCTAAAAAAAAATACTTGAAGTATTAGATGTAGATGAGGAAAACATGTTGAAATGATACTATGATCCACTAAGAAAATTTTGGAACCAATTGATAATTTGGTGGCTGGTAGACGATAGAGATCTTATATTTTAGTGAAGATTAGATTCGAAAAATGTACAAGAAGGAATCTGATTTGATGATGAAGATCAGGAAAACTCTACATATCTGATAAGCCACGTCGCTAAAATATGGAAGGAGGGGGAAAGAGCCCTTCCTACGACGATGTCACAGAGAGGTTGATTGGCAACCGTGGTAGAGTTACTAGAGAGAAGGAGAAGTCGAGTACGTCATGAGGAAGACTCCGACTCTTACCATGGCTCCGATAAATCTTAGATATGCAGATCTGGGATCTATGTTGAAAGAAACTTCAATGTAGGATTATCAAGGAAAGGTTTTGCTACTATTGTGACAACAATGGCAATAAATGACAAGTAGATTGCTGTTGTTGGGACGAACTCAAATGGGAAGCGATAAGAGAAGGTAGAAAAGAAATTTTTTTCCTTTTTTTTTTTTCCCTGATGGGATGATGAATTATAGAATGAAGAAAAGTGATTTCATTGGTTGAGATAATATTTATTTATATATATTTTGACGATTTTTTTTTTCAATGATGTACTTAAATTACATAATTAACTCATGTGATTGATTCTCAAATCATAAATTAATTTAAAAATATAAATTTATTATTTTATATTTATCACTATCATAATATTCTATCAGTTTGTCATCCTCGAATTATTAGCTTTGTGTTGTAACGAATGTACGCATCGGAGATGCACTTTGCGTCATGCCGTGATTGCTAAATCCTTTCTTTTCATAGCTGTAGTAATTAATTTCGAAATTCGAATTATTAAAAGTATACCCTTTTCTTTATTAAGAAAAAAAAAAGGAGCATTTGGGTTCTTCTTGGTGGGGGCCACTTGAACGGAAACAAAGTAAAATAAATATAAATATAAATATAAGCGACTAAATGGAGCAGTGTCTGCGACCGAGGCTCCTCTTCTCCCTTTCTCTTCGGCTCCATCGGTGAAAATGTCCATCTCCAACGGCCTCCACCCCCACCGAGGTAACATCTCATCCTTCCGTCCTTCCCCCAAAGTACTCTCCTAAATGCCTCTCGTCCTCAGATGACGCCACCGACGACGAAGACGACGGCGACGACGGATTTGCCGCCCACGACGCCTACTACCACCCGATCTCCGCCTTCGATGACGGCTCCGATCCCAATTCTAACTCCGACGTCGCCTCCGGAGGGATCGTTGAAGCCGCCTCCCCGATCCGATCCAACGGCGGCGCCTTGTTCCACCTTCGGAACCCTGACCCTAGTTTCCTCTTTCTCGACGCCGAGAGTGGCATATCGGCTCTGGATCTGAACGGAGGTGGCGATGGAGTTGGCGGTTCTAGCGGAGGCTTGGTGGAAGAGGTGGTGGAGGATGAAGAAGCCGAGGAGGAGAGCGTGAGGCAGCGGGAAGTGTCGATCTCGAGGGCGTTCAGGGAGGACGAGACGCGAAGGTCCGCACCGTTGACGCCGGAGAACGCCGCGAGGGTCCTCGATGCGATGAGGGGAGTCGCGTTCCAAGGTGTCCCTCCGGATTGGGCGGAACGAGTGCCCGAAGACCAGTGGGTGGCTCGGCTTAGGCGTATGAGAGGTGAGAGTAGTTCACCAAGCTAGTCGAGATCGCGTCTTTGATGCATTCTGTCTGTGACTGATGTTATTTTTTCTTGGTTTAATGCTTTATCTACAATCATGGTTTAAAGATTAGCCTTTTCTTCTATGATGGAAACGCAAAAACAAAGGGGGAGAAAGATGGAATTTGATTTAATGCTCATCATCATCTATGGTATTTATCATTTGGTCATGCTGATTTCAATGTAAATGATAAGTTTTTATTTGACAAAGTTGACTAATTGCCTCCTTTTCAGATTATTTATGTTTTGTACATAAATTCATGTTTGCTACATACTGATCTCATGCCACTGATAGTGTTTGTGATCCTCTATTAAGATTAATGGTAGAGAGATATCATCGAACACAGTATATGATCTGGAATCAAGACTTAGCGACTTAGGTTCTCGGATGACGAAACTTTAGGAGAGCGAACCTGACAACAGGAAGATCACCTAAAAACATTTGTAGGTATCCAACGACGGAAGTTTCGTAGCTTTGTGTTTCTCTACCCATAGCCAAATCCATGTTGTTCATGCTAGTGAGCTTCCTTTGTCACTCTTAGATTGCAAATCCCATAATGCAGCCACTTACGACTAATGTATTATATTTTGGTTTTCGAGATATCAACATCTAATTGTAGGTCGTCGTCTTGGTTCTTTCTTCAAGTTCAAGGTCTAAAAATATCTTCAAGTGCTTGATAGAAGGATCGGAACATTGGTCTAGTTTTTCTTTCATAAATAAAGAATATCTTGAGGCTCTTAATCTAAAAGGATTTCTTTTGCCATTCCAGTCATCTGGCAGGGTTTCAGATTCTTTGATCCAAAAGACAGCATCCTTGACATTGTGAAACATCAGATAAATTCCTTAAGTACCTTTATGATCGCTAATACTTTTTTTTTGTTGTATCAAACTCACATTGAGCGTAGGTTTGGGTCTTGCATTCCTTCGAATGAGTCAGTTGAAGTTATTATGGTCTCTGTGTTTCCTATTTATATTAGGTTTTGGTCTATCCTTGTTATTCTTTTTTAGAAAATTTTGGGGTGTTCTGCAAGTGTAAAAAATTCTTTGCATCGATCAATTAGGATATCTTATTCTGGATAGGCAGGTTCTTTAACTTTGACTTTTGAGGACTTTTAAGTTGATTATGAGCCCTGTTTTTTTTTTTTTTTCTCAGATGGTATGCAACAAATCTGATGTCTCAAGAGATAAAATTGAGGTTTTGAACACATCGTTTACGGTCACTTCTAAACAGGGCATGGGTCTAAAGGGAGTAGTGGACTATAGACATGGACCTCAAGGAAGTCATGATCGGTGAAGAATCACGTCGGGTGATACAATGGAAATAATGTAGTATATTCTGAAAATTTGTAGTTCTTACTTTTGGTCAAAATTGAAGGGTTTTTTTTTTTTTAGCTTTGTGGTAGAGTTGATTCCTTATTTTGACTGTAACAGTATATAAATGGTGTTCCTAAGCCATATGGAAAGTGAGAAATCCTTTTGGGCTAACGCATATTGGAGTCTGTACCAGTCGTTGAATCGGTTGAAGGTATTCTATAGTCCTATGATTTATGGAAGTTGCTTTGTAATATATCTGTAATCCGACGATAAACTTAGTGACAAGATATCATGATCTACACCGATCTAAAAGGTGAACCTTCTGAGTTTGGTGGTTCCACTGCTTCAGTATCATGGTAGCAACTGACACACCATCAAGAGGTAAGAATTGTGTTTTTTGTTTTCTGCTACAAAACAAATATTCTCATTTTAAAGATTATTATTCGCTGCCTGCATTGTATATTACAGCTATATGATTTCCTGTTGTATCAGCATGCACAAGCTCAAAGTTTTATTATGTTGTTGTGTTCTAGTGGCACAGTAAAACAAGAAGAAGCTGGAGATCCTGTAAGGCTCTGAAAACAATTGGTTTGCCATTTCCAAATGCTTAATCTGCATGTTGGACATGATGATGGATCCTTTAGGATTAACCATCAGCTTAAATACCTGCATTCGCTCTATTTACACCATCTCTTGTCTAAGTAATGCAGCCTTGTGCATGTTGTGAAACAGACTTCATTCCTTTCATCCTGTTGGAGCTTTTGGTATTTGAAGCTCTCCTTACAGTCACAGAAGTAAATAGATGCTTTTAATTCGATATTTTGAACTTTGTTTTGATTCATTGATGCCAAAGTAGAAGAATTCTTGGTTCTTGACTTTCCCAGCTTTACTCTTTACGGCACTTTCATAGTGTTTATGCTAATGGATCCTTAATCTTGGTGATATGCAATGTTGATATACTTAATAATCATTTGTGAGGAGGCCTCTTTAGAATCTTCCTTCGTGATATGCAATGCTGGGATTATTCTGTGGAGAGCAACTTTTAGGTGTTGTCTATGATACTAATCTGAGTCGGGAGTAAGAACTCTGTGCCTCTGGTATTGTGTAGCCAGCTGCTTGGTCTTCTTCTCCGTCGGACATGGTGGAGAGAGAGAGAGAGAGAGAGAATGCTGCAAGATTCGTGCTGGAGTTCAAGCTACGTGGCGTCGTGTGACAGAAGAAAACGAACGCTTCAAGATTCGTGCGGGAGTCGAACCTAAAAAAGCTTGGGGGAGGTGCAGAGCACCACGTGGTGGGGGGCTCCATGGGAAGACACAAACGTAACGCAGCTTTAAGCTGTTCCCATGGGAACCGCCACTTCTTCTGACATACTTCACTTTCCCGACGTGCCACTGCCAACTTGGACCACCGGCATCTTTCCGTGGATTCATTACCTCCTCGCTGTGAATATTATTCACATCGTCATAGGTAATATACGTCTTATTTGGTCGATGCAAACTATGTTCCTGGATCCTCCCTTTCCCTTTCATCACACTTCTTCTTGAGGGTTGACAAGTCCGTCCTTTGGCCCGGAAGAACTGGTGGTGGTGGTGGAGAAGGAAGAGTCGCTGACACCGTCAGGGAGGGGAGGGGAGGGAGGGGCATTAAAGGCTGCCTTGCAACTTGCAACTCAACTTGTCCGCCATCACACTCATCGGTACAGCTGAAATAATAATGTTCAGCAGGAGAAGAAAGCCGAAGCCGATGGCCAGAGAGTAACCGATGTAGGACAGGAAGCTGATGGAGAAATCAAGCGAAGCGCCTCCAACTTGCTCTCTCCTCTCTCTTAAAACCACAAGCTGAGGTATCCAATGCCACCAACTTGCATATGAAGACATCAATATTTCTTCTTCTTCTTCTTCTTCAGCTTTTTTTATCCTTTGTAAAGTACGATTTGTGGGCATTCATTAATTCATACACTGATGCACAACAGTATTCAGGCATTCGATATTATACTTGCGAGTCCAACTATGGGGGAATCAGATCCGTAACAGTAGTCTGGCATTCGAGAAACATAGATCGAAGAGACGGTAATTGGAAAAAGGGGGAAAGCTTTAGAAAGAGCCCGTCGAATCTCATTTAGTTACGGGTTGCCCTCCCGCCGCCGCTGCTGACGAGGCCTTGGGCGGTACGCGCCAAGGACTGGAGGTTGCACCTGACGATGGTGTCGACGAACACCCGCGTCTCCTCCGTGGTGTTGCCCGGCGGCACGTCCACCACGTACGACTCCACCACCACCGTGCGCCCGCCGTCGCCGCTGCTTCCGCCGTCCTGGTGCAGCGTGGTCACGGACCGGTAGTTGGCGAGGCGGTGCTCGCCGCCGACCACCCGGAAGCTGAGCACGTGGCGCTCGTCGTCGAGGATCTCGAGGCGCTCCGTGCTGGTGGCCGCCGGCAGGCCGGAGACGACGCTCACCTCCCGCAGCGTGCCGACGTCGCCGTCCCCGACGACGACGTCGCACCTCCTCACGAATCGCTTGTACGCCTGCGGCTGGTCGAAGCGCCGCACCACCGACCACACCGCCGCCACCGGGGCCTTCACCGCCTGCACCACCGCCGAGCAGCACTGGTTCAGCCCCACCGCGTGCTCGTGGTGCCTCGCCACCGCCTCCGGCACCTCGTGCGCCGTACACCTCTCCCACTCCGTCTCCGCCTCTTGGTGTTCGATGCAAGTCCTCGTTCCAGGAAGACAAGGCATCGCTTCGCTTCTTTCCCTTCTAATCTGTGACACCGAGAGAGAGAGAAATGGGAGGAGTTGCCGTTGGGCAGAAGAAAGGCCATATAAATAGTGGTGTGTTAGGAAGTGAATGGCGTTGTATGGTGTGCAAGCAATGGGTTGATTGGTTCTCAGATTGGTTGATGGATGCCGTGGGTCATGCGACACGAAGCTAAGCTGCGTTCGTATAGCTCATCCGTAAGTTCTGTTTCTATATCTACTTATTATTTAATTTTAAAAATTAAAATTATCTTTTTTATCGTTTGCTTTTATTTTATGTCAATCTAATAATTGGTATTGTGTGTCGTATTTTTCATCGATACGTTATTAAAATAATATTATATATTATATTTTTCGTCAATACAACTGACGATGATGTAAAAATCCATGGGCGAAGTACAGTTATTAATTATATTATTCTTTTTTTTAATTTTATTCTTCAGTATTGCCAATATTGGCTATCAAATAATGAAATCTTTGAGAGCTTTTCTACCAAACTGCCAAAGTGGATGCAAGAAAATGCTGTCTAGAATATAAAGGATAATATAAGGACGAACATATCCATTGCCATGAGTGACTGGGAGAGCTAATCTAACCCACTGACTTAATTATGTGGTCAGGATTACCAAGTAATCCTGACCATCCATTTGACATCGCGTGGTTCCTGCCTCGCTGATCCAGATGATGAGCCGCCATCCCGTGGGTTGCACGACCATGAAGGTCTACGTGTACGGGCAGATACACAATCCAAGCCTTCGTGGGCAAGCAATCGGCCACGCCATCGCGGAACGTTCGTCAGACACGTGCCTGCCACGGCGTCTCAGCTTTCGACACGTCGTCTCCCACGTGACACGTCGTCTCCTATATAAGGATCTCGGCACCGCCTTTGGCATCTCTTGGAGACCAAGAGACATCTGGAAACCACCAAGGAAGAGATCGCGGGCCCTAAACCAAGAGGAAGCTCAAGAGATGGGGGTGATGACGATGGTGGAGTCCGATAGGTATAGATCGAATCTTTACGATCCTGTTCTTGTTTCTTGCGCTCTCTTGGTTCGATTTTTTGGTTGGTCTACGAGTTCTGCGTTCGGTTCTTGTTTGGTTTTCCCTTGTCGATTGGTTTCTTGATTCCCTCTTCGGTCGTTTCCATTTATCTTCACGGTTGCTGGTCCTTTTTGGTTTCTTGGGGGCTCTCGTTTGTTCTGTGAGGTCGTTTGGATTTGGGATCGATCACTTAAGTTGGGCCGATTGACTTGTGGGTTTTCTTGAGGTCTTACGGAAGGCTTTCGGATTCAAGAAATGGGTTTTGCATCTTTCAGGAGAGAGTTCTCTTTATCAAGAGAGATGGATTTCTTTGTTTGGGAAGTGCTGACTGTGGTTTGCTTTCGAAGTGAGTGTTGCTTGCGACTGTGATGCGTGATCAGAACATAGAGTCACCTGAATTTGGCATAGATAAAGCATGCAAACGTTGATGTCAACGACCGGTCGTTTTGGTCGCTTTTGTTTTCCTTTTCGGTTGGATTTCTGCAGTAGAAGGGAATTTGATGCCTGGTGGGTAACGACGGAATAATAGATATATGTTTATTATTAGAACGTTTGATTTCATGTTGTAAAAATTAGAAGTAAAAGTTCGGTCCAGTACTTGAACATCTGAGGAGCATGTTTGGTTGCTTATGTTGATTTCATATATTTAAAGGTTTATTTCTTAGGAGCAGGGATGTTATAGGTTGAGAGAGACGTGGGCTTTGACCTTTCGTTTCGCTTTGTCCGGGAACTATAGTTTTGTTTGCCCAGTAACTATATAGAGAGTTGAAATAAATCTTCTCATCCTACCTATACATAAGTGATTCCTGGTTGTAATGTCTATCTACAGCTTGGAATCTTTTGGATGAATTGTTTCTGTAAGACCATCAAACACCATTATGGACTCCCAAGTAATTATTTTGGTTGCTTTGGGTTTGTTTCCAAGGATTATTGCAATGTGCAAGAGGTTTGAGATGGAAGCAGGGTGATGGCAGAAGACTTTAACAACTGCCCAAGCATAATCTGTTTAGAATTGATGAATAAGGTAGTGTGAGTTCTGATGCAACTAACTAGGGATTAGAAGACATACATGCTTCTCATGAGCATGTTCAGTTGATTATATCAGAAGAAAGGTTAGATTAGTTAATTTACTGATTGTAATTCATCATGACATTTGGTCTATGGGTGCTCCATGATATCTCTTAAAGGTTTGATCGAGTGAACACAAATTCAGAAGCATAAGCTATCAGGAAATGGCCCAATATATGCTTTAAGATCCATCTCGTGATTAAGTTGGTTTTACATGTGACAAGAATGAGCGGAACACGAGTGTATGGAACAACCAATATGAAGAATGAGTTCTGAACAAATATATTAAGCATTGGGTAGATTTAGGATTCAAATTCATGACTCAAGTATATTAAGATCTGATTGGGTGATGATAAATCTTTAAAGCTTGACCTAGTAGGAAGGATTCCACAATATACTTAATCAACAACATCGATGAGGTTATAACGTATTAGCCTTACGTCTTGCCTTTCTTATGTCTGAACTTTACAATGTTGAAACTCGATGGTGCATGTGGTAGTCTTCTTTTGTCAGATGATGTCTAAATTAGCATTGGTAGGTCAGTAGTCAGATTAAGCAAGAAACATTGATGTTCTTAGCTGAACGTGGGAGGGCCACCGAGCATAAGAGATCCATTGATTTAGGAGTCAGCAAGGACGCTATCATGCTCTGTTTTTCTGAGCCTTTTTGGTTGTTTTGCACAACGGAAGCTGGACTTGTTTCTAACAACTAAGAATATTTTGGGTCCTAGCTGTGCCAAATTGGATAAGGTAGTTGTTTATAACTCAAGTTTAACATCACAAACTTATGAGGCGGACTATGAAGTTTCTTAGATGTTCTGGATTTTGTTGTTTGGTTGTTACTTCACTGTCAATCGATGCTTAAATCCTTGGAGTGTTTATCAAGTTGAATGTTGTTCTGAAGACACATCATTTAGTTTTTATAGATATTACTCTTGATTATCCTGGGAGAAAGGTATTGACTTGTATCTTAGAAAGTTCTCCATGATGAAATTAGTAAGTTGCCGCTTTCTAGGTAGAAATATGTCGATCACTGGAATCTTCTTGAAGTTCATATCCAATAAAACATGGGTGGGAGTCTCACTTGGAGTGTTTATTTGACTTTCTGAAACCAAACATCTGTACCCCTTAGACTTCCTAGTGAGTTGGCTGGCAGTCTCTAATCTCAGTGGATTGAAACTGTAGTATTAGTTCCATTTTTGTAGCTTGTGTGTCCTCGTTTACTTCTTGGGCTCAGTGTGAAAGTTGTGATGATCAAAATCATGAGGGTATAAACATGGTGAACATAGGGTGAGAGGGTTTATGCTAGTTCTGAAGCCAGTAGCCTGTACTTCTCAATGCTGAAGATACGCAGATTGAATTTCTTTTCTTCCAACGATTGAGCTGTCAGAAACTTAGGGGAAACTAATGTCAGGATGAATGTTGAGATTTATGTACCAAGGTCATGATGTTTTTGTTTGCTTGCTGAATTTGTTTTGCTATTTTTAACGGTTGAATAAACAGATTTTCGGAAGCTAAAAAATATTTGAAATGTATTTTGACTTTGGTTCGTGCAAATTAAGTGTTTATTTCTCTCTGATGGATCACATGCTTTACTTATTTTGTGCACTTGTCTTATGATATTTGCTGAAGTAGAAGTCGGGAGCGGCAGGTGCTTGGTTATATTGATTCTGCAGAATGTTTAGGTATGACATGCCTGTTTCTCACTTTGCATCTGGTTTTATATTCACTTCAGTTGTTTTTTTTATGGTCAAAATTGAATCCAGCTTATGTTTTCTAAAGTCAAATAAATTCAGATGTGGGTTCAGAGGAAATGGTGCTCATAAGTTACAAGTGCTTCGTAATTGTCTTTCTTGTTTTTGTTGCATGGGAGGGAAGGTCTGGTTTTTCTCCTAGTATGGAATGGGTAGCTGGGAGCTAACAGGAAACTGTTGCACTTTTGGTTGTATTATACTAGTCTTCGGGCGGGATCCAAATGATGTTCCTCAAAAACAAATCCAGCCTTGCAGAATGTGGCCATTTTCCTGAGGAAATTGTCGTGTTTTGCTTGCCGTTTGGTGCTTCATTCAGGTGGTGATCAGGAATCCTGAACACGAGAGGAATAAAATGGAAAATAAAAAAGCCTTTTGATTTGTTTTTGTTTTTTGTGTTTTTGACCTCCGTGGGTGTGGTTGGGAGTACATTTTTTTTCATGCATCGTGAAAGAGATTCTTATTTGCTTCAATCATCGTTGATGATTTGGTTTGATAAGTGTTCAATCGTGGCTTTCTGCTGTCCTGTATAAGCGCTGACACGTTTTCCCCCTTTCGTTCAGGAGGAGTAGAGTACGCAGAGGGAGGAATGGTTCTAGTTCTGTGGCAGAAACCATTGCTTGGTGGAGGGAGCGTAATAGGCATCTCAACTGTTCCGCAGACACCGAAAAGCGAGTTCGGAGACCACCTGCCAAAGGATCGAAGAAAGGTTGCATGCGAGGCAAAGGAGGGCCAGAGAATCCTAACTGCAGATATCGTGGTGTAAGACAGCGCACCTGGGGCAAGTGGGTCGCTGAGATCCGAGAACCAAACCGAGGTAGCCGCCTTTGGTTGGGAACTTTCCCCACTGCCATCCAAGCCGCTCTCGCCTACGATGATGCTGCGAGAGCCATGTATGGAACCATGGCTCGTCTCAATCTGCCTGCTATGACGAGGGGGTCATGTGGGTCGACGTCAACCTCGTATAACTCAGATGATGTCGATGCCTCCATATCTTGTGACTTTGGCGTCAAAACTCCAAGGGTTGATGCTGGCTCTGAAACTGTGGATGCACCTCGTACGTGGGAGGACGACATCAAGCGTCCGAAGATTGAACTGAAAGAAGATGTGGCATCTGATTTGTGGCCATCTTCTGCAGCCGATGCTCCAGAGACTCAGTCGATTGAGGCGAGCGTGGATCTTCTTCTTCGTCAATTGCCACGGGAGGATGAATTCTCCGTGGAAGAGATGCTGAGAATGATGGGGACGGATACAGACAACGGTGCTCCCGATGAGTTTGGTGCTGTTGCGGGGGACACAGGCTGGCAATGCATGATTCCTGCAGACGTTGGGCTGGACTTGCAAAGTCCGGATGGTACGGTGTTAGGGCCATTATGGGGCACAGAGCAAAATCCTCCTTTGGAATTCGATTGTTGTGATAGTCTCCAAAGGCCATTGGGTGATGATTGGGAGTATGGGCCTGGAGAATTTGGAATGCTCGACGCTGACATCCTTTCGAGCCCCATAAATTGATATTTCAGTCGAAAGATCGATGGTTATCGTCCACGTTTGTTTGTTTTTCTTTTTTCTTTTCTTTTGATATCCATGTAATCTTCTTTCGTTTGTGTGTAATGATGTTTGTTTGTTTGTGTTTTTTTTTTTTTAAACCATTGTATGAAAGTAAAGAAAGCCTTCTGTTTTGATGAGCTTTGGACACCATGCAATTACTGCAGCTCTGACTTAGTGTTCCAATGTTAGAGGTATCTTTGCATCCTCACTTTGGACAGATTGTCGTCGTCGTTGGCGGCTGATGGATACGTGCTGATCCCTGACTTCGGATGTTAAGTGATTTGGAGGCTCTAGGACGGAGAATTGCATCCAGGTAAGCTCAGACTTCGGATGTTAAGTGATTTGGAGGCTCTAGGATGGAGAATTGCATCCAGGTAAGCTTCTTGAGCATCTCGTTCATCATTTCCATAATAAATATTTTATTTTATTTTTTCTGATTGGTAAAATCTGATAATTTTTTAATAAAAAAATAGCATAAAAAATTAGTAATTATCTCTTTTTTTTTTCCACATCATCCGATTGAAGGGAGAAATTCAATTTTGTGTGAAAAAACAGGATCTAATTTTATGGTTGTTTGGTGTTCAGCGGGCTGTTTGGATGGTGGTTGCATTTGAGGTCCGGCTCCTCCTGCCAAGGCGTTCGGGTGAGCATGAGCAGGCAGGCTGTGCCGTGGCTTCAGCGCGACGCCCCGACCTGCCTCGTCAGAGACCACGGCCCCACATGGCCAGCTTTCTGCCGGCTCACCTTTCGACCACGTTGTTCGGCTCCTTCGACCGATCTGGCCGCCGTGCTTGCCCAGCTCCAGCGCCAAGATCGTTGGTTTCCCCTCCAAGAAGGTGCGAATGATTAGCTCGTCCTCCTGCTGCTTTTGATTTCTAACTGACCTGCTGCCTTCAGTCTTGATAAGCATTGTTTGCGTTAAATCTTTTCTTGCTTCCTAATAAGATACTGAAGGAGTTGGGGAAGGTAAGTCGTGGTCTTCATCACATCTCATCGGTCGAGATGTGTGAAGATTTGTTACCTCCCATGATGGTAAGCACCAAAGAGCGATTTTTAACTGTCGGAGGGAAGATCCCTCGGGGATACTTTGATATACTTTTGTTGTCCTCTTATCCACCAGTAGGATTAACCAATATTTGGTCAGTAAACCAGTGACTCTTGGACGGAAAATAATATTAGTGTCATAAAAAGTATTGAAGCACCTCAGAAGGTTGCTTACTGTGTTCCAATAATCAGTTTGATGAGCTCAGAATTCACATTAGTAATTGATAGTCGTTTCAGACCGATACCACAAGACACCAACATGCACTTAGTATTATGGATATACATATGGGGTGCATTGCTCTAAATACCATGCTGTTTTATGAAGGGAAAAGATAGTAGTCATATTACGAGCCAGCAACATGCTTCTTTGTGTTAGGGATAGGCTTCCATTACTCTGCATGCTATACTGCTTTAGGAAGGTTAAGATAAATTAGCTCTTTGAACTGCAAATTCCTTGTTTCACTGTAAAAATTTCTTTGCTTGTTGGGCCAGTAGGTTATGCCAATCGTGCCTTTGATTTCCCACCCCATGGTCTTTCCGAAGGCTCCTGCACCCACCTTCCACCAGACACTATCCCCATACTCATCGCCCGCAAAGATCACCCCTCCTTCTTTTGTGAAGGGCCTGTAGACACTTGAGTATCGATCTCTAAACCATGCCTTTGGCTGGAGCAGTGAGAACTTTGATGGCTTGGAAGAGAAGACCTCTCTGCCGTTCATCCCATCATGAAGAAACCAATTCAACTTTCCGCTGGCTCCATGAACCGATTGCTCAAATTTCCAAGGTTTCACACTTACTGTGACTGTTTCTGTGGTTGAGACTCTGAGACCCAGATAAGTACCAGGGGGTTCAAATGCCCCTTCAAGTGCCTTTTCGAGTCCAATTTCTTGAGTAGGGTTATCGGAAGATTTGCTTACCGAAACCGACACCACATCTGATTGATGGGTCGGAGTGACTTGCAGAGACACTCGAGAAGGGAAATGCTTCTCTCCGGAACCATAGCCTCGCTCATCCATGAGAGTCTCAGATACCAGGGAGATCACATCACATCTGGCACAAACAGAACAAGAGTTTTCATTCAAAGTATCACTTAAATTTTTGGAGTAACTCTTGTGGTCAGATGTGATTTTAGTGTGATGTAGTATTAATAGGAAGTTTAGCTATGAACACCGTTACATGCTCTAGGTGAGTCAGAAACAGGCTTATGTTGGATTTGTCCCCTGAATAGCTGATCAGTGGAAATCATTTACAAATGTGAATGAACTGAGATGAAGTATCTCACTGACCTTATGTTATCGACGGCCACCACTATGTCAATCCAGTTTTGTTTTATGATAACCTTGTAGGCAAGTTGTATCACAGCTTCGAGCTGCTGATATCTCAAAGAGAAGAGCAAGCGTTCATCTTGTGTGGTAGCGCTGGGATCTTCGAGGCTCATGGCTATGACCGGGCAATATAACTGTACTTTCCATAGGCCACTTGCAGAGAGAGCATATGAAAACGATGGTGATATTGTTCTGACTGAATGATTTAAAGACTGAAGCTCTACCATCCAGTTTGTCATGCCAAGGTTTAATGATCTCATCCATTGCTCTTCGAGGTTGGAACCAAGATTCTGTACGAGAAGCTTTAATGCGTCTCTGCATGTCGGATTCGATAGCTGAAGCCTCAAAGTGTCGAGACATCCACAACGGAGGTCATACGGGGCTTCATAGATGCAAATCAGAAAAGTAAGAGTGAGAAATGAAAGATTGAGGACATCCCTGAAGTTCTCTTCAACTTTTACATGAGAGCGCCTGAAGGAGGATCTCTTAGAGGGGCCATAACTGAAAACCGTGTTTAGTATGTCAAAGAAAAGATGAACAGTTTCGGCTTCGGTCAAAGAAATTTGTGCAGAGCTTTTAAGGGGGATGGGGTTTGAGGTCCAAAGGGATATAGGCATATGGAAATCTGCAAAGATAGTGAAGGAGACGAATGGGTTTTGGTTTTGGGGGCTTTTGATGATCGAGAACTTCAACGAAGTCTTTGTCGATTTCGAAGTACAGATGCAGAGGCACATGGTGTTTGTACTCCATCGAGAGAATGGGGGAAGATTGGTTATCCATCCCCATACATCAAGAACAAAATTAGAAGCCATGGAAGAGGTTGGTTGGTTTACTTGATACTTGTGCCGAATGAACTGAACTCCAAGGGGGGTTGATATAGTGGTGAACTTGAGTTTCTATATGGTACTGTAAGTCAAAAGAAACCAAACCATGATTCCAGTCCCACTATCACCTATAAAGTCATCAGAAATAAAAGTAGATTCTTCTGTGACAGAAGAATCGATACTGTGATATATCTTCTTCATGTTTTCATAATTGGTTTTTTTTTCTTTTTTTCTTTTTTTTGGTTTCACGTGGTCCATTAAAGGAAATGCATGATCAGGATTTGATTAGATAATCTTAATACTAATAGATAGCTTTGTGTGTCTGCAGGTAGGTCTTTGTTGGGAGATGCTGTTTATCTAACCTCGGCCACAAGGGTAGGTGGTGGAGATAAGTTTGAATCTCTTTAAGCTTGAAAGGAGGCATCCTTGGAGGCCACACAAAACCAGTGAGCGTCTTCATCCTAATTATTCTGCCCTATTGCTATTCTTTCAGAATTGGCACGCATGTCTTACTCGTTAAGTTTCCAACTTATCTCCTACAAGTAATTCTAACTTGTTATGTATCTGCGCAAGTTAGGATTATATTCTTGATTGACTGGATAGACGGGATGATCAAAATGTGTTGTTCTGCTTTCCCGATGCAAGCTGTATCGTTCTGATCTAATCATCTCGCATTCTATTACTGGAGCATCCGTTGCATGGGTTCTTCTGCTTGGAAGAAATGTGGGGTGCTTGGAAGCCATCAGACAGTTTTTGGTCGGATCAGCTTTAGATTTAGAAACACGTTGGCGTGCACGTTAATGACAGGTACATCACACCCTTTTTGCTTTTACGGTTCCCATTCAACAAAGGTATTAGGAAAAGAATCAAGTTAGCTTTATCTTGGGAGCTTTGATTAGATGGTGATGATGAGCACAAGCAGGACAAGGCGTTTTTTTTTTTTTTTTTTAAAGGGTTTTAAATGTCTATAATTACAGGATGTAAAAACAATGCATTTGCCTTTACAATTTCCTTTTTTTTGTTAAAAAAAAAAGATGTTAATATTATAACAATCGAGTTATATTCTTTAGGCCGGCCGAGAAAGTTGAATTCGTAAGGTCTGGTCACCACGGCGTAGAACCATTTGACTACTTCTATAAGGCACTTTTAGCCATTTAACTCAAAACAGAACTTTAGCAATTTTGCATCAAAGAAATTATTTTCATCACTCAAAAACCTAAAAGTTGATAAAATCCAAGGAGCATGTCCAGAAATTTTCACTATTTTGATTTCAGTCATGATGAATTTCATATCCCAAAGTCCCGGGAAGAAGGAAAAAAGAAAAGACCACTTCCTCGTCGGTAGGATGATCTCAAAAAGGCTCCGCATCGTCCTCCCTCTTCCTCGTCATCATCGGAAGAAAAAAGTAGGATGATGATGCTTATAGAGCAACGGGAGGATGATCTCAAAAGATCTCCGTCATCGTCATCATCGGAAGAAGAAAATAAGACATTTGATGCTTATAGAGCAACGGCTGAGAAAAAGCACCTCTTCCCGATTGTCTTGGAGCTGGAAATGCTCCATCCGCTTCCCTCCCTATAACACTCCACCTATCCCATCAGATCAACAACACCGAAAATATAAAAGATGCATCAGTTGTGATTCGCGAGTGAAAAATTAAAGAATCGAGCAACTTACGGTGTCCCAAATGTGTTCCCCGCTTCTGAGCCCACCAATAACAAACAACGTATCGCCCAGCACTGAGGCAGCGGCGTATCCTCTTGCGAAATTCATTGGCTCACCGATCATCCACGAACCCAGACGAGGATCAAAAATTTCAACACTAGCAACCATTTCTTCACCGTTGTATCCTCCCATCGCATAACTAAAAACAGGAAGAAAGCACTTTGGCATCAACAACACGTAGTCGTCTCTCTCTCTCTCTCTCTCTCTCTCTCTTCAAACACACCACTTACATTTTACCGTTCAGAACCACTAACGAGTGGCATCCCCTTCTGACATTCATGCTTGGGAGCCTGGTCCAATAAGCTTCTCGTGGATCGTATCTTTCGGCTGACCTGAGCAAAGAAATTCATCCAGTTTCTCAAAGGCAAACATTTTTATGCTTACAACATGGTATGAACTTACAAATACCAAGTCTACTATGCTGGAGTGGAGGTAGAATCACGGAATAGATTAAAGATGAAAAACTTCAAATGTTAGATATCATGAGATTTGAAAACTAACCAACTTGTTAGATATCTTACATCAGGTAACCATCCCCATTAAAACCACCCACAGCATACAGGACTCCATCATGTTCAACTGCGGCAGTAGCAAATCGCTGGAACAATCATCAATTTCACATAAAAGATGGATCAGCTGCACAATTACCAACATAAGGTGAATGAATTCAGAGGGAAAAGCTACAAAAAACTGAACCAGGCCCTTGGATATTGTAATTTTGAGTAGAGACAGGTTTTATTTAGGAAGCAATTCTTATTTAAATAGTTGAAAGAAGTTCGGCTAAAAATGCTTTAGATGCTTGACGAGGATGTAATCATAGTTGTTTAGTGTGTCATGTATAACAGAATAATTATCACTCTGATGGTCGAATAGCAGGTTGTTATTGACGGGTTCAAGGTTTGATCTTCAAGTTAGATGGTTTCTTCATAAGAACAAAAATAATGATCATTTTTGCAGGTTAACAAGAAGAGTGAGGACATGAGAGTAGGTTAAAGACAAACACAGTAAAGGCCTTTCTAACTTAAAGGCATAACCACCAAATAACCGGATTAGCTCATTCTTTTAGATCCTAAAAAAGTAAAAACCATTATACTTCCTCAGTTTTAAAGATACCTAAGGCATGTATAGTCCAAAAAATTAAAATACAACAAAAGGACAAAGATTCACAAAATTGAAATGCTCAAATGACCAAATGAAATTTCAATAGTTGCAACAACTCTAACAAATAACTCTGCAGTAAATCTCTTTGATTCTTTCTCTTTTTCGTTTCTTAGCCCTGTTGTAATGCTAAAACATCTAAAGAATATTACAATCTTTATTACACATGAGAAAAGCTTGAGTTGAAAAGATTTTATATATTATTTAAAATTACCTTATCAAACAAATTGCATTAGTAAAGATAACATATGAGAACATATACATCCATGCAGCAGCGACTCATGAAAATGCAAATGAAGTTTCAGCCATGATGATTCATAAATACAGCATGGTAGCATCTAAAACAAGCACATACATTAAGTCGAAAGAAAAAGGGATGAGGAAGACGGTGCAATCAAACTAACTACTAGCAGCAAGGAGTACATTATACCTTATCAAACATCAACTGACTGTTTATCCACCTTCCGAGGATTGGATCATACATCTCAACATCTGAAAGACACTTAACTCCATCTCCTCCACCAATAGCATATATCTTGCTGTTCAAAGTAGCTCCAGCAAGGCTCCCTTTTGGATGATTCAAGTTAGGGCACAGCGCCCACTTATTTTCCCTCTGATTGTAGCACTCGACTTCATTGAAGGACACAGAATCAGTGCCTAAGCGATGCCTTCAACATAGTACGTTTTAAAGAATAATCAAAGGGCACACAATGAATAGCACCTGAAGTATACCAAGAATTGCCATCACCGCCGCCAAAAACATATATGTTGTCATCTAATGCCGCAACACCAGCATATGAACGAGGAGAACTCATCGGCTTAAGAGGCGTTAGTTTGTCCTCAGAAGGTGAAAAGGCATCAAATGCTGATAACCAAGAAGTACCATCATAACCACCCAAGAGGTAAATAACTTTTCCAGGTTCTCCATACTGATCGATACATGTTTCACCAAGAGACATAGAGGAATTAAGTTTAGACTCTAGTTCTTTAACTTGATCCCGCAATCCTTGAACTGTCCTCCCTGACTTCTCGACCACATCTCTCAGTTGTTGCAACTCTTTATCTGA
Source organism: Musa itinerans (assembly GCA_001649415.1). Classification (NCBI taxonomy): domain Eukaryota; kingdom Viridiplantae; phylum Streptophyta; class Magnoliopsida; order Zingiberales; family Musaceae; genus Musa; species Musa itinerans. The sequence continues at coordinate 803,775 of LVTN01000005.1, forward strand.
TTCGGCCTGCAACACATGATGGACAAAACCATTAGGAAATGCAGCACATACAATGCTCTTGTTAAGAAACGTGTGTGAACAACAGTGAGTTTCTGAATTATTGATGTTTTAAAACTCTATCTTGTCTATGATGAATGATCAACACATGGACCAATTGTTGCATTACCATTTTTTTCAGTGACATGAACCAAATATTCTACTCATGCTAGTACTGTAATATAATTCAAAGTGAAAAAACCATGCATAACATATTAAGCATCCGTAGAGGTTTAAGGGATGGTACGTGCTTAAATGCTGCAAGCATGGAACTCCTGGGAGCCTAATGCCAGTACAATAAATGCTAACATAGAAATAGTTGAGATATGCTTCAATGTGAGAAGATTTACTTTTTATTACTTTTAAGAATAATCAGAAACATAAAGACGCAATGATATGATATTTATCAGAATATATCAAAAACATGGTACCTGCTTTTTCTCCAATGCTTCAGTCCTTTCTGTCAATGCTTTGATGACTTGCACCAACTATATAAAACAATAGCTTCTCAGAAAATATGTAGATGAGCAAAAAGCATGAAACAACAATTAAGAGAGGATGCAACCCACAGTTGTTAAACATCAAAATAAAGAAAAAAACAGAAGTTCGACTACCTTGGAATTTTCCTGCAGTTCAGATATGGTTCTATTCTCCACTTCAGGTGATATGAAGGTATCCTCTTTGCGCACATCCTGAGATATGCATGGAGTAAAATTATCATTTCTACAATCCTTTGATGAACTTGAAGCTGTACGCTCAACTGAAAGTTCCTTAAGCTTATGCAGCACTTCCTTCATATCAGCCTCTGATTCCTTGACAGTAGAGTGTCGTTCCAACAACTTGATGTTCTCTCTATTCAATTGAGGGTTAAGCATTGAATGATTCCCCTGGATGTTGTCATTGTAATCCCCCCATTCCATGACTTGTTCCTTAGTCTCCTCATCATGAACACTGGATGATGTGTTGCTCAAGCTACCAAGTTTATCTTCTTCACCCCAGTCAAGTGACTCAAACTTATTCACGTTCCTACGCTCAGTAGAGTATTTCGACTCTCCTTCAGCAACAACAATGTCTTGATTCTCCTGACTGTTCATTGCCTTCCGTTCGGCACCACATAGTGGTGCACAATAGATGGATTTATTCAAGGGAAAGGGGGCTTGCTTAATACTGACAGGAACTGATGCCGGTTTGAATAAAAGCATTAAGCCTTTTGCTTGTGCATGATCCAGTTCGAACCAGAAATGTTTTTGAGCATAATAATTGTCGTCGATTACACTCTTAAATTGTTTCTCTGAAAGAGGTTGACAAGGCGTCTTTGTATACACACGAACCTTGAGAAAACAATAAATGATCTATAATCAACAAGAAATACAAAAATAAATGCATGCACATTAGTGGTCTTCCAGGTAAGGATGGAAACAAATCGGATGCTGTCCGCATAGTAGAAAAATATTATCTCTATCCACTTTTGATCAGCAGTTACCAATTCAGAAATGGAAGTTACACCGATACTAAATTCTGTAATTATATCTGTTTGATACTGTTACAAATATGAATCAGATGTATGACCTATAAGGATTCAGAGCGGAGTTAAAGCAGATAGACGTGAACATTCCATAAATCAGATTTAACACTGAAAAATGATGAACACATTTAGACATTAATTGAACTTGGAGGTAAATTAGATTTCTGGATACAGATATAGCTTTCAGGAAGAATTTAGAAATGAAATTCAGATTCAAATACATACGGCACACGTGCACTTATATAACCTTAACCGGCTCCATGCAGATACGACAACAGATTCGGACAGGTCATATCTGATCCACTCCTAACCCTATTTTCAAGGGAAACATGGCATGCAAAAAAAAGTTTCTCTTATATTAATACCTGTGCAGGAAAGGGTGTTCTCTGTGCCCCGTTTTCCGTCCAAGCATACGGATCAATGTTCATCTGACCATGACATGCAGCCTCAAAAATGCCATACATTGTCCTGTTGGTGTAACTAAACAGAAAAAGAGGCAGACCTGGTTCGATGTTCCTCACATACGAGAAGTGAGTAGAGGGCAAGCCTGCCAATCATATTACGGTCATTTAATAGAACAATTAAGTAAAATTAATTAGTCTTACAAACAGTTTGTTCATTAATATAAACAAGAATAGAATCTGAACAAGATGACTAAGAAACCAGATGTTCTCGGAAGCATGACCAATTAATTCTACGCCCATCGAAGCAAACATTTAAATTCAATGCCGTGGAAAGAAACAGGTATCCGAAGTGAGATCATGTGGCGATAGAAATGGGACGGTGATTAGAACTAACCGAACAATTGCTTTTTAAGGCACTCCTTCATCGTCGCGTCATTGCAGCCAAAGATCGCTCCTCCCAAATCCTTCTTGAGCAAGTTCCTGGCCGGCGACGGCTCCGGCACGAGGATCGCCTGCGTCTTACGTCCTGCCCCCATCCTGGTTCACGAGAACACGAAACAAACACCGGTTCGCAGGTAAATAAATAGAAGACGGCACGATCCATGGAACCCTAATGCCTACGACGAACCAAAGAACCAAGAACCTTTACACCGATGGCGACGGCCGATCGAGTCGCGAAACCAAGAAAGATGCCCAAGAAGGATGCCTTCTTCGGTAAGCAAGCAAGAAAACATACCCAAAATCAATCCAAGAAAACGGGCATTTGCGTCGCGAACCAACGTCGCACTCACCGGAGATAGAGACTGTCGAACGAGGAGACGGAGAGAGAGGCGCGAGGGAAGGGTTAGGGTTTAAGCAGAGGCTTCTCGAGGACGAGTGTGATCGAGTTCTGTCGAACAAGACCGAAGGCCCTCGTCTTCGAGAAACCCGCGGTGGATCAGTGTCGGATCACCGTAGGTGCCGCCGAGGGAACCGAGCGTCTGCTGACCGCTAGTCGACTGCCGCCACTATTCGGAAGGTGCCAGGGGGGGTGACTCTACCACGAAGGCGACCCAGGCGATGAGAGATGTCCAACACACCCCTGCGAAAACTTGCGAAGGTGTGAAACGACCGTCACGGAATGTGTACCCGCAAGGTCCCGTGCGGGTCCCGCTCTACCTGCATCGAGTGGTAGGGGTGTGACTGGCGGCTAAACGATAAGTGGGTAAGAAAAGGACGATCCGGATTGGGCTTTTTGGGCTCATGGATCGATACTTCAAATTAAAATAAATAGCAGCCCATGAAATCGGATAATTGTCCTAACCCTTGAATGCGCGGCCCAGCCCATTGTATTATGGGCTTCAATTAGCTGTCATTTGATTTGGGCCAAAAGAGGTCCATAGTTCATGCCGTATGCATCCTTCACGTCTCACAAATAGGACCCAACTCGTCTACCAGTCAAATAGAAGACGATCCGGATTGGGCTTTTGGGCTCATGGATCGATGCTTCAAATTAAAATAAATAGAAGCCCATGAAATCGCATAATTGTCTTATCCCGTCAAGGCGCGGCCCAGACCATTGTATTATGGGCTTCAATTAGCTGTTATTTGATTTGGGCCAAAAGACGTCCATAGTTCATGCCGTATTCATCCTTCACGTCTCACAAATAGCACCCAACTCGTCTACCAGTCAAATAGACCACACACACACACACACACACACACATATATATATATATATATATAGAGAGAGAGAGAGAGGCAAGTGGGAGGGATTGGGCGAAAAATGTAATAATGCAAGCCGCTAATAAATGCTTAGCGTTGTAATCTTAATTAATCCAAATCACCCACCCAAATCCTTGTCCCGTCGAGTCTGTGCGCGTGGGGCCGGCTGTGGGCCCTCGGAATCCGACGATTTCTAATGGGAGTCGATTTGTGGGTCCCAACGAGCGTGTACCATCCGATGAACGCGGAGCGGGGGGCCGTCGAGTGCCACGGCGGGAATCGGATGGGGGAACGGAAACGGGAAACGGGAAACGTGAAAGCGAGCGCCGTGCCGAAGCTTCGTCCTCTCTTGCGTGGCACGTGCGACCAAACGTCCACGTTTTTGTTTTGTTTCTGTTTTCTGTTTTTTATTTTTGCTTTTGACTTGTCGTTCCCCGATGAACACTAAGCTCGCTGCGAAGAAAACAGAAACGTTTCTCCGAATATATTCCCATATATTCTTTCTAATTCTTGATGAACATACTAAGAAAATAAAGATATAATGGCTATAATAAGGTTAAACATCTATTTCGACCTAAATAATTGAAAGCTTAAACCACTCACTCTCGAGTGAATGCAAAATTAATTAAAAATTATGAATTGCTATCATGTTTATAATTTCCTAATAAATAAAATCCGTCTTATTAAATACGTGAAGCGCAAGACCAAATCAATCAGTCTCACTCGGTGTGTTTCTCTCTCTAAAGGTCAAATTTGTACGATGTTGGTGTTGGTGAATGTGAACTAAGGATAGAAACAAGTGTGAGAAAGGGGATTTGACCACCTAATCTAATGAAGAGTCTGCCTTATTTTAGGGAAATCGAGCCATACGCACAAGCGAGACACGAGTAACACGTTAGCACACGAGTTAAGTCGAGGAAAACATTCACATGTGCTCTTCCACCAATGCCATAAATATACGTGATCCAATAAAAAAAATGTGGTATAGTTGCTTGTTTTTGCCTAATCCATTTGTACCACCAAAAATGATTCTTGGCATTGCTTTTAGGAGAAGGCATAGATCTCGATCCAATTACTTTATTCTCTCCCAAGAAATATGAGTTAGTTTTCAAATAATAATGAAATAAACTTAAGATTATGTACATCGACCCTCGTTCAATTTAATAGCGATAGATCGATAGATTTATAATTAAGTAAATTTGTTATCATCTTAATGCTAGTTTGATTTTTACATTCAACTATACTATTTTACTTCAATGCTTAATTTTCCATGAATATTATTTTTTTATAAAAAATTTAAACTCATTATATACAAATTTACTATCTCAATTTGTTTGAAAGATCTTTATATATCTACCATTTTTCTTTTTCATAAGTACCTTAAATTTTTAAAAATTATCAAATATTTTAGATTTTAGTTTCAGAAAATATATCCAACTCATGCAATTATATTCATTAATAAACAATAAAAAATATTAATTTCTACCAAATAATTTTATATTCATAGGTCCACATAATTCATGATAATTAGATGCTTTCTATACTTCGTGTCAATAGAAAATGACATTTTACTTCGTTTGACATAAATGCATCATTCACATACATCAAATGTATTAATTTTATTTAAATCAAAAAAATATATTTTTTTAAATTTAATAATCTTACAACTTTAACGTTAATATGTGTCCTAATCACCATAGGGGTGTAACAACAGAAGCTAGATTTAGGTTTTACAGGAGGCCACGTTATTTAAGGGGAAGAAAACGTGTATATATATTGCATGCTATTCTAATCAAACTTGAACACTGTTCCACCCACACCTACATTGACCTAAGCACAATGATTTCATGTCTCATGTTAGATAGCAGAGACTATAATGAAATGGAGAAATCATGGTGGTAGAAGTACCAGTACATGACACATGAATTGTATGGCTACCATTACTTTGCACACCCCCCACCCCCAACATGACCATATACTTGTACTACTCCTTTGTCCTCATCAGCAATCTAACTTGCATTGATGAGTATGAAAACAGCCTACATTACCATATACTTGTACTATACTCCTTTGTCCTCATCAGCAATCTAACTTGCATTGATGAGTATGAAAACAGCCTTTGAAATGCATGAAAATACATCAATGGTGTATGTACTCTTAGACTAAGACGAACTCATACTAATAAGTTATCGATGTGTGCTAAAACCGATGTCACTATATATATCAATGTCGACGGATATGGATCGGCAAACAGTTACGGGGCGGTGGTAGCAGTTCTCTGGGGAATAACTTCGAACACCTGGAGAACAAAGAGAATGAGGTGGATGGACGGAGTTCTCCGGCGGGATGGAAGGGTGCATCTGTCTTTTAGTTCGCACTCGGATAAGGTTGGGAACCCCATTCGCCCATCTTTTAACACGGACTGGAATATAGCGCACGAAGCTCCACCTAATGAAGGCAACAACGACTCAGTTTGTCCTTTTGGGAGCACGACTTTGAGCTTACTTTATTGGCCATGGCGGACTACCCCCACCCAACCCCCTTATATAGACCACGGCCACCTCCCCCTTCCACGTCCACAACAACAAGAAGAAGAAGAAGGAGAAGGCCGTGGGGAAGAACGGGAGGAGGAGGAGAGAGAGGTGATAGAGATGGGCAACAACCTTCGGTGCTGCTTGGCGTGCGTCCTCCCGTGCGGCGCCCTCGACGTGGTTCGCGTGGTGCACCTGAGTGGCCAAGTGGAGGAGTACAGCCGTCGCCATGTCACCGCCGGGGAGATCCTGGCGGCCAACCCCGACCACGTCCTCAGCAAGCCATGCAGCTCGCAGGGCGTGGTCCGCCGGATCCTGATCGTCTCGCCCGAGTCGGAGCTGAAGCGGGGCGACATCTACTTCCTCATCCCCATCTCGACGTTGCCCGACCAGAAGAGGAGCAGCGACGACAAGAGGAAGAAGCATGCCGAGAACACACGCACGACAGAGATCCTCGCGGAGAAGAAGCAGCCGAGCCATCGTCGCCATAGGAGCGGCCGGGTCGGGGTATGGCGGCCGCATCTGGAGAGAATCTGCGAAGACTCGTGAAGCTAGCAGCAGCACGGACTCAAGGAGACAAGCAAATCTGTAGAACTTGTAGACCTTTTTAACGATGATCTTCTCATCTAATAAAGAGATTGATCAGCTCGTTCAGAATCGTTGTTCTTCACGAGGGATCAGGCCATGCAATCGATCGACGACCTGTAACTCCACATTTCTCTTGCTCGATGAACAGAAAACATTGTAGAAGAAGCTACGAAAGGATCTAACGATGTCGAATCAGTATCCAACCGGTAGATTGCTACAGGAGAAATCAAACCGAACCAAACCAAAGACACACTGTTGATCCACATGCTGGCTATGTCTTGTTTCTTGAGCGGAGAGAGATCTGTATCTTCCTTGTGCAGTCTACGACTGACACATCTGATCAACCTGAACAAAAGATAATGAGAATTTTCTGCTCGATCTGTTTGCCATCCTAAGAAAAAGTGGAGCTGCAGTAAGAAGGGAGGATGTGCGTGGCTCCAGAAAACGTGTGGCTGCAGCCTTGCAGGTTTAGTAAAACAATGATACAGTAGTATACATGTTGCCCGAGGGAAGAGATCAAATTTGATACTTGTGCTAGAACAGAAGAAATCCCTTGAGGAGGAGAAGAGAGAGAGAGAGAGAGAGGCTAAGGGAATTGATTAAAGACGAGGGTTTACAGCTAATAAGGTGCAATTGTTTAATTGGATCTTTTGACTACAGCTCTTGGATCCATATCAACAGATTGTTTAGGAGAATATATATATAGTGAATATGATTCCAGAATCCACTATTTTATGCTGCAGTGGCAGCTAAGAGGTGTGTGGACAATCAGTCTAGAGATGTAGAATAAGGAGTAGCACAGAATCATGGGGTCTTATGAGGTTAGAATATGGATCAATGATTGGTTGTCGATGACATGGTTTGCTGGAGAAGAA